>ML769346.1:1507691-1892435 GCA_009732865.1 Stipitochalara longipes BDJ | reverse complement strand
GCACTCCCATATGCCTCTGCCGTAGCTTAGATCGTCCGTGCCGTTACAATATTCAAATAATAATTAAAATAGTAAATATAGGTTTAATATGAGATTTAAGGCAAGTTTATTTAATTGAGCTTAATATTATATTATATAAAATAGTTAATTTCCAATTTAAGATAATTCTATAAGAGGGTTATATATTTGTAATATTATGAAGTGGGCGACTTTTTGGTGTTCCCTTGCTTAGTGCGGCACGAATTCGGACACCCCACTAGTGTACCTTAAGACTCAGGATTAATTTTCCCTTTCGCTGATTCCGTTTTAGTCTGCGGACGTGAGCAACTGCTGCTTTAACCTGAGCTAAGGGTGAGCATTAGCTTCACATAACTTTCCTCTACAACATCCAGCCATTTTGCCGCGAACTCTGCAAATCATCTTTGGCTACTGTTATATAGACTGTATTAATTGAAACGCACATCTCTTAATGGATTTAATTTTACCTAAATCTCCGTTCTAGCTCCCTTCCTCCTCACTAACCCGCTCAGCCCTCCTCAACACCATTTTATTCTCAGCCCTAGCTATAAAACTGCCATCTACCACCTTCTGCCTAACAATGAACCTTTCCTCCCAATTCCTCTCTGGATTCTCCTCCTCGTCTACCACACCGGACTGCATAGTCATCCAAATCAACTCTCCAATAGTCTCCCATCCCACGCCCTGATACTCCCCATTTCCCAATATCCAAGCGATATAAGCGACGCATAGCGCCAGATGCAACAGCAGGACACAGGTTCCGACGTAAATCAGCTTGGAGTCTTGGAAACCGTAGCCGTAGCCATAGCGGGTGGTCGTCATGACCAGTTCCGTGAACCTGGTTCCATCATTAAAGTCGGCTTCGGTGAGGTTTGTGAACTGGCCCTGCAAGTTGACTACGTCGTTGAAGGGCAAAACATATCCTGCATAAAGATCTTGCACCAGGTAGATGTTAGAAGCAGAGTTATCTGGAGGAAATACCTCTCCTTTCATGACGAAATAGGTTGGGATATTGTTCTGGGCTCGAGCGAGCGCATTGGAGAGATATACTGAGAGGGAGATCTGGAGACAGCCAAGCATATCCATAACGTTTGGTGTTGTACGGTGCGATAGGTCGTCATCAAAGTGTCGGCCCAGCAAAGTAGCGTTAAGAAAAGTGTTTTATTGAGACATTTCTGACCAATTGTGTCAAGAATTGTTCGGTTCGAGGGTACGGGATTCGTTATAGAATCGATCCACGGAACATTGAGGAGCTGGGACCATGGTTCTGAAATTAATAAACTTGGATAAGAGGAAGGAGCAGGCCCATTGTCCAGATCATCGAAGGCTGGTCCGATAGGATTAGGGTTTGCATCAGCGACGATTTTCTCTCCAGAAGAGCCATCCAAGATGACACGCGTAGGCATCCATCGAGCATCGATTGTGCAAGTATATTGAGAATAGTTGTAGTTGGCTTGACCAAATCCGTAGCCCATTGCAACTATTTCTGGAGTGGCGAAATACGCCCCGAGCGAGGGCTTCAGGCTGCCGAATTGTTCTATGTTAATCCAGCTAGAGTTGACAAGCGTGGAGTTATTGTCAATGGCAAGAGTCGCGAAGTCGGCTGCCGATATACTCCAATCAGTATTCGATATGGGATCGGATGTCCAGGGGGGGTAGACCATTTCATTATGATCGAGGGACATGTTTGTAGCGTCTGTTGGCCAACCTGTACATTGTACCTCCACGACGGGCTTCCTAGTTAGGATTCTTTTGCTTGCACTACGAAGTGAGAGGTCATAACGACCTAGGAAATCATCTCTTTGTTGAATGGTTTCCGGACCATTTATTCCAAAACTGTGGGAATCAAAACTTCCCATGAGAGTAGAATAGGCCGTCAAGGCATTGTCGAGGAATGTTGAGAGAGTTGACGCCAAGTATAAACTGCTGACACCTTGATTAACATCTCCAGCTTGGCCAACCAAGCTCCTAACCCAGCCTTCTTGTATCGTCTTGTTGATGTAAGGTGGTTGGTTTGATTGGTCTGATATAGCAAAAAGTGTATCGTCCTGCATCCATGTTCGTATGCCAAATGTCGGGCACTGAGATAAGATGGATGCGTTCAACCCAAAACACTCGGGAGCTGCGTTATCAGCCGTTAAGGTATCTGGATACAAGCTTGACTCGCCTGCCTGAATATAAATATGGAAGTCCATATGCCCCTTCTCAATCCACGAGTTTTGCACATTCCAGAATTGAAGTCTCGGTATCATTGTGATAGCGGAAGAAGGCCCAGAAAGTAACGCCAACATAAACATAACCAGAAAAATCAGAATGTAGCCGATGTTCAATCTGGTAAATTCTTTCCGGAACATATAAGAGATAGAGTTGAGTTGGAACCCTGAGCTTAGAAACCCTAATGGAATCCCACGTCCGCTGCTCAAGCCACGGTGGATCACGTGCAACAGCATTGCTGAAAGTGACATAACAATTAGACTCGCGTGAAGCTGAGCAGCAAATTGCAAGCTATTCAGCACGGTGTTGGTCGTGTCGGATTGAGGCCCCCAAAATATATTTCGGAAAGTCAAGGTCAGAACTCCCAGTGTTATGGCCATGGAAGGAAGATGGATGAGAGATTTGTAAAGAGCGTGCTGTCTGCTCTTCAGGTGCTTGACAAGATGAGTCGCTATAATGGCCCCATTTCCTTTCTTCCCTTCGTAAGGCATGCCATAATCGTCAATTCTACCTGGGGTGCCGAACGGACCAGTGCCGCTCCCCTCGTTTCGTCCTTCGAGGACTGAGGTTGTCGTCTGAATGTTTTTCGATCCGTGCTATATAGAGTTAGTGACGAAGTGGAGCTTGGAAGGGTTACATGTACATGATCTAGTAAGGGAATGCGATTTCCAGCCGCATATTCTGCCATCCCAGATTTTTGAACGGTGCTGATATCGTTAGTGGAAAGGATCGACATCTTGATCTGCCCGCCTCCCGTAATCGTCGCGGCGGCTTTACTCGTCGCGATTTAAGTTTTGGCTCAGTGACACTACACTTTTCGATCACTAACAAACACGTAGAAATCAATTTTGAACAATGAGATGAATGTGGTGATTTCGTTGTGCTAACGTCTAAGTGCTGTGCCTTCCTTCCGTGTTTCAGCCCATTCCAACAGTTCAGGGGTTGTTGGCATTGACCCCACCACTAATTGATCCAATTATATATATTATAAATTAGTGTTATCCCTTCTACCGGTGAGACATTGCCACACTAGCGCCGCATACTTGCAGATGGCCTGATTGGAGGAGATTATTGTATTCTAACTAAACAGGGGATATCTACGTGCGGCCGGTAGTGTGGCAATGTCTCACCGGTAGGAGGGATAATATAACCTCTTAGAAGCACTCTAATTAATTTATATCCGATCAGGGCATGTACGAGCTGTATGCGCTAGTGATCAGACTTGGCTCAGGTAAGCTGTTCAGGTTGCTCAGGTTACTCAGGCAAGTGGACTGAGTCGAGGGTGAGCCGAGGGTAATTGGCGTCGGAGCAAGAGCGGCAAGCTTACTAACTGGATGCGATGCGCAAGAAAGAGAAAATTGATCCATACCAACAGATACCACTAGTGCCAACAGTATGCCTTAAAAGCCAGGCTTGGATGATATTATTAAAACACTAAATCATATTTTGTATCAAACTATCTCTAACTGCTACATTGAGGGGCGCCTACCATCACGAGTATACAAACCTCCGGTCTGCTCTCGCAGATGGACGTGTTACATTCACGCGACTAGGCGCCCAAATGACCTTTTCGCCAAGCCTTCGCCAAGCCTCGCTTAATGCCCAATGCTTTGTGTGTTCCAGTCTACTTGTATGTCTCACGGTTGCAGGAACACTCGCCTCTTGCTCTATCAGGCTGCGAGAAGAACCTGATAGGAGTAGAGCGGTAATGTATCGTCTTGTTATGGTTGGCACCGGCTGTCAGACGAAGGGATATCCCTTGTATGAAAAGTCGTCGGCTAGCATACTAGAATTGTTACAGTAGAAGTTCCACTACCTGACCGCCCACTCCATTTGACTGCTCAAACCTCGAACTTTTGAGTGGTACAATCAGCTAGGCGGTGAAGACTTCCTTTGGTTAGTAATAAAGTGACTGTTTTTGTTATTCCATCAACCTATTAACTATTTAAAAGCTCATATTTCTAAAACGTACTCCCCGTGGAAAAGGTTACATATTTGGCTGGCGTATCGGGGCAATATTAATATGTTGTCTATTCTACATATAATAGATGCTAGATTTTAATCACTACCAAAGGCAAATAACTTAAATAGGAGTTATATTCCCAGTGATCTCTGTTACAATTCAGTCATAAACCATCATTACCCCATCTCTTATAAGTCCTTTCCACCTTTTCAAGTTCCGTCCTCGCACTATCGCTCCCTCTTCAATATCGACTCTCAGACCGTCACTATATTACTTCATTTTAAAAATCTGCGTTCAGTACTTCCAAATCTTTGCGAAATGTTTGCTTGTTATAACACAATTTAGTATAAAAAGCCTTGACGATGGCCAAAGGACGGATATATTACGAACGAATTAGAGCAACTACCTTCTGCCATTCCCTTTGTTTAGACGAAGTCTCAAATGATCTTTACTAGCGTTATTCACGGGAAAATGGGAACTGGCAGAACGATTAGCAAACCTGGGTTATGGAGCCATATTACAGGAACTTTTGCAGCATGTCTTGTCATCTTGGAAATTCTCCCCCTTTTGACATTAGTTGGTGGATCGATTCGTGTATTCTGGCCTGCGGATTCGATAAAGATTAAGGCAGCGGGACTTTGTTAGGCTTGGAGCAAAAGCCAATTTCCTGCAATGGAAGTCATTCTTAATCATAAAAGCATACATTTGCGTGAGCTGCTGCCATTAGCCACTCAGAATTATACAAAAACTTGTCCTCTTGATTAGTCAGTATCATAATCTAATCGATGATTTCTTCTGGAATATTCATAGGCCCATTGTGAGCTCCCCAAATTCAAGCTCGCAGATTGAAGATCGACAGCTTGTGAGACCTTTTGTATTCCACGGCCATACACAAGCACGGAGTGAAAGGGACTGGAAGAGATCGGGAGCTTGGATATCATCGGACTCAAATGTTGTTGGCATATTGATAAAATATGTCTGTCGGACGAACATTTACCTTGCAAGCAAATATGCACTTCCAACCACCCGACGTCGTTCAGCGAATGGAAATTGCTCATGATGAGGGGAATGGCCTGGAGAGAGATGCCAGCAATTTCTTGTTTTTGTTAGCCCGTGATATAACTTACTGTCGCAATAATCGAGGTGTCTAGGAGCATGGTAAAGCATGCGAGAGCCGCAATTCCAGTCGCGCATATCAATTGTCAACCAGTTATATACTCGATGTCAGCGTCCTGGTTATCAATAGGTGGTTTGGGCTCAAACGTACCGGTAGATGAGATACTATTGTTTTGATCCCAGACGCGTTTCTGGTTCTTGATCGATGGAGATGTCGTCCGCATCAGGATTAATTTCCTTACTGCCGTCTTTCTCGTCTTGTGTGGTGATGCTCATGAGACTTGAGTAGGCAAATATCCCCAACTCCCGGTCCGGAGTGCCAAAATTCGAATCACCGATTCCCAGTTCGCCCTTTTCCTACAATTCATGCATCCATTCCTTCATCGCTCACGAAGTCCATGTCGTTACCTAGTGGAAGATCTGTTATCGTATAGAGCCGCGACAGTGCAAACGCTCGTCTTGTATCTTTGAGTCGATATCTGTGGTATTATTTTCTAGAGTCTACACCAGTATGATACTAATTATAATATTATTGAAGAATTAAATAGCGATTATTACTTATACTATTATATCTTTGGATACTTCAGGGTATTTAATATCGAATAATTATTTTATATAACTTTTGCGTATCCTTCCTTCCTCTTTCTTTTAAGGGTATAACACCTATAGTATGATTTTTGCGACGCCCAATCATTCAGCGCATACCAATGATTGAAGATAAATTAGTACTCATTGCACGTAAATCTTGAGGTGCACCTTTGAGCCGTTCTGCATTGTCCTCGATAGTGATTGGAGACATAGAGCTAGCGAGCACTTTGACCCCTTCAATACGAGGTTCCGTTATTGACAGAAGAAGGCTTCTTCAGATGGAATCCGTGCCTCCGGCTATGAGGTGCTAGTGCTGACATGATCCCTCATATTCAGCGGTCATTGTGCCGACAGCATCCCCTGTCTCATCCCTGGCGCCACAATATACGCATTACCAACGTCGTTGAAACTTCTCAACTGCACTCACGATCACAGACAACCCCCTAGAACCTGTGCTTCTAGTATCTTACATATGGAGTGAGCGTAAGATGGTACGAGTGAAAAGTGAAGGTCGTAGCAAAGGCTGTCAGCGGTGCAGGGCACGTAAAGTCAAGGTGGGAATACCCCGCATCCCATAATCCTGCTTACTCACCTTGATCACAGTGCGATAAAGCATCTCCAGCATGTTCGCAATGTCTCAGATTGGGGAAAGAGTGCTCTGGTGCCGTTACTGGAATGGTCTTTCTCCATGCGGACATTAGCACAGGCCTCTCGAAGACAAAAAAGGTCGTTCATGCTCGAGAACGCGAGGTATCTAACGAGGGCTCTAGCTCACCTTTTGAACCAAGTCAATCCCCGCAGGAATTCGTGTCTTTGAGTGTTTCAACGATAGGAACTCCCAGAGATGAGCATGTTGCTCTAGATTTCAAGTCATCACCCACATCTCCCTCACCCAACACCACGAAGACTCTCGTGCACTACCCCTCCCGAGATTTGTCTACTCCCACGACGCCGATGCCAATACAGATGGACAATTCTCACGTAATGACCCAGCAGTACATTTCTCACTGGAAAACAATTCTCCAAACCGAAGGCCTCCCCTGGATGTCACGCGCCTCTTCGTTGTTTACTGAAGAATCCAACTCCTCCTCTTTCGCTATCGAAAGGTGCGTCCTTGCCGTAGCATTAGGATACCATAGCAAGCTTGTGAAATCCAAGAGTATCATGGTGGAAGCCTACAAGTGGTATGGATTCGCAATAAGGAAGCAAAGGAACCAGCTTGAGCATTTCCATCCGGAGGCGAGACAGCCGACACTGGAAGGAATATGCCTTCCGATCATGCTGACGATTTTTGAGATAATGTGCGGAACGAACCTCACGGGGTATTCTCAACATATTATGGGTGCCGCCAAGATGCTTGAGACTTGGGGGCCGGAGGCTTGCCAAGAGAAGGAATCACAATTGATATTCAGGACCGTGAGGACGCAGATGGTATGTATCATTCATGTCTTGCTTGGAGAAGTACTGATTTGAAATTAGTTCTCTGTCTCAGTCTTCCTTCGCGTTCCGTCGTTCCTTGCTCGGACAGAATGGCTTACAATCCCATTCGAAGGGAATGAAAAACTCGCAACTGATAAAGTCATCGATATTCTCACAATAATACCAGCTCTGCTATTTCGTGTGGATCATCTCTCGTCGTCCTCTAATTCCGCAGCCGTTCAAGCAATCGAGAGTGATGCATTGAAAATAAAATTTGAACTTGATGAAACCAGCTCGGGTTGCTCAATTGAGGGTCACGACCATAGTTCTGATAGTGAAAATGGTTTCATCATGTCCAGGAACTCTGAGACACAGCAAAGTCCAGCAGCGGACTGTTCAAAGTTACCGGACTGCCTTCTCGTCTCTATCACTTCCTATCAGACAGCCCAAGCCCTTCTCAGCTGGGTGCTCTCGCAAGTCAGCCAAGAACCAACGTCAAGAAAATGGGAGACAGAATTATTAGCTAGATGCGATTCGCTTCTTGACTTGGCGGAACCGCTTCATAGTCACCATCTCAGTGGGATTTACGTGAGACTGGCGTATTCATTGAGGATTGTGGCAATTGTGAGTCCGAGTGTGGAGCAAAGAAGCCGGGTAAGGAGGATTGTGGATCGGTGGAGGTCGAACCTTGCTGCAGGCGGCTTTTGTACCGGCATTATCATGGCAATGGAGGAGGATAGGAAGGCTGCAATGCTTAGGAGGACTAAGATATTGAGCGTGGAGGCTGTGGAATAATGAACTCACGATTTCATGAACGGCATCCTGTCAGAATCAGTGCTGCCAACAACTCAAATAGGTGAGAAGACCGTGTTTTTGATGCACGATCACGTCTCCATCGATTCTTTGAATGGGAGATTGCTTGCTATTAAATTCACTTCCATAAAGTTTGTGGAAAAGACATTGTGGCAAAAGTCCTTCCATATCATCAGCGCCTTTTTGATCTCAATGACAAGGCTACTAAAAGTTCCCCACAACGTCAGGGTCAGGTGTATGGATCGAAGACTCGAGAATATCTCAGGACAATGAGACTAGGGAGTAAAGGAGCCATACAGCCACAGTCCACAACCCACAAGGAACGCAAGCCATCAACGTCACGTGCCCCGAACTGGTGCACCCCTCTCCAGCAACAATTTCCTACTCATCAGGGCAGCCTTAAACTCCTCTGAAGCCCCCAACCATTCAGCCACGTGAATAGACATAGCAGCAACATAAATGTTCTCACCATTCCAGAGATAGCCAGGCTTCTTGGCCCACTCCAACCATGCTCTAACCCCCACAAAAACGTCCCATATGGTGAGGTTCTCAATGAAGTCATATCCAGTAACCTGATTGGAAATCGCAAAACGAACCAGTTCGTTGATGTAGATTCCCGGCTTGGTCATGAACTTCTTCGCGGGGTCTTGAAGAGGGTCGTAGATAGCCGTCTTGAGGCTTTCGGTATCGCGACCTTCAATTTTTTTGTCGAGCACGTCTCGAAGCAAGGTGGAGTTCTTCTTAAGGAGACTCAGTCGAATTTTCAAAATATCGGGGTCATTGGCGGTGATCGGCTTGTTCTCGTCTTCGTGCTTGCGGAGAAGGGCTATGATGTCGTCGTCATTGTATGGACCGCTATCTAGACATTAGCATTGTACATTGTAGCGTAGTGCAAAGAATTTAAGCAATTAAACATAACGCAAACCTTGAGGTGAACACTTCTGAAGTTGGGTTTTGGCGTGAACGAGGACGTCGAGCAATCTTCGAAGATGACTCCGCTATCAAGCCATCAGCTTACCTTCTTCTGACGGCATATAGAGCAGCCTTTGCAAATAGATTCATAACTTACGTGCCATAGTAAGTACCTAGATTATCAGATATCGTCTTTGTAGTTGACAAAAGTCCGAGGTAGAAGATTGATTGTTATGCCCAGATGATAGGTATCAATGTAACTTGTAGCTGAGGACATTGAGTTTCAAGTCATAAGGCAGTGTAGTAAACCTCGCAGATTTAGAAGTGCATGCTGTTCATTCTGGATTTGGAATTTTCGAGATTTTGGTGGGATCAAAATAATTCTGAAGGTGACCTGAAAATTGGGAAAAGTCTGTTTCAACTTTCAAGAGTGAATATGATGCACTTTAGAAATTTCTTTACATGTTTTTCTACGCTGATAACATAGTTACATCTCAACTTTGGATGAGAAACCATAAGATTCGACTTTTTTTCAATTTAGATCTACAAGATATCAAGCTTTAATAGTCACGGACTTATACACTAGTGGTCGCTCGGATTCGTGGCGCACTACTCGTCTTCAATATCATCTTACCATAATTTGAGGGAGATTCAAATTCTGACGGTAATTTTTCTCCATCAAATATCCCTTGATTTGAGAAACATTCTAGCCAGCAAGGTTCTTCTCTTTCTAGATATTCCTCGAGTTGTGGTACATTGAATACCGGTATTGCGCCACGCATTCTGAAAACCCCTGGTGATATACATCCACAGGTAAAACACTTTGCAAGTATTCAACAAGCAGACACAAGCTTAACAACAGGTAAAGAATAACACCACAAGCAGGGTTTCGTTAGCATACTGAGATTTAAGTTTTAATAACGTCTTCTGACCTCTCATTAGGAAAATGGGGACTTTCTGTATTACCCCTATTCGGGGCGTGCTTAGTCATGGAACTAACCGACATCCGGAGTTCTGCCACTCCAAATGCCTCAATTCTCAGCCTCGTCCCACTTCACTCCCACAACCCAACTACCTCGATGCCTCCTATACCTCCTCCTCTTACCCCGCGGATAGTGATTTACTATCAAACTCAGCACAAGCAAGATGGCACCCCTTGCTCAATCCTGCCCATTATAACCCAGCCCAACATCGCGGTAACACATGTCAACCTCGCCGCGATACATCTCAACGACCCCCCAGGAAATATACACTTGGTTGGTAACACCTTGCCCAAAGGTCACGAGTGATCCGCTGATTTTCATAGAATGATCATGTTCCCTCCGACCCACGATATCACACGCTATGGGCTGAGCTACGAATCCTCCAAGCCTCTGGCGTCAAAGTCTTGGGAATGTTAGGCGGTGCTGGCAAAGGCTCCTTTACACGACTCGACCTCGACGAAGTAACGTTCGAAGCATACTACACCCCCCTACGGGATCTGATACGAGAGCGAGGACTAGATGGACTGGATTTAGACGTCGAAGAACCGATGACGCTAGCAGGGATAATACGGTTGATTGATAGACTGAAAGCAGATTTCGGGGAGACGTTTCTCATCACACTTGCTCCAGTTGCGGCAGCCTTAATGTCAGACAGACCGGAGCATAATTTAAGCGGGTTTAGCTACGAGGCTCTGGAGGTCATGAGAGGAAAGCAGATTGCTTGGTACAATACCCAGTTCTACTGCGGGTGGGGAGATCTCAGCAAGACAGATGGGTATGATTTCATTGTGGCCCGAGGATATCCCGCGGACAAGATTGTGGTTGGCATGGTTACCAATCCCGGGAACGGAAGCGGATGGGTACCTTTCGAGATACTGCAAGAAGTCTTGATCACTTTGAAGAGCAGGTATCCAGGATTTGGCGGTGTGATGGGATGGGAATATTTCAATTCTCTGCCGGGAGATAGGGACAAACCGTGGGAGTGGGCTGCTTTCATGACACGATATATCCGGAACGGCTTACCAGCCGTAACTCACACTGCGCCTACCACCATTGTGTCGCAGGAGAAACCACTTCTAGCCCTTGTGGTGGATGAAGATCCCAAGTCACCTCAAGATGCTCCTGTACCGAAAGATTTTGAATATTACTCAGATGGTACTGTTGAGGAATGAAAACTTTCACAGCCTGCCTTGATCTTCCCTTCGTCCCATATCTAATCTATGGTATTGGATGACGTAGAGCAGAAATGGCTTGAGATTGAACAAAAGAAACGGAGACAAGTAAGCTGGCTGGCAATGTTTCTTGGTTTAGGAGTTCTGAGCAGATTTACAAGGGGCCTTCGCAAGAGTTTCTAGAACGGCATGGAGGTGGATTGAGTATGTCTGAAATGTTACATCTCTTCCACGACGTATTAGAAGAAAGGAAGGATTCCTTATGAAGATTCAATGACTCGCTGAATTTAGATCAAGTGGTCTTAGTACTAGAAATGTCTCAAGAATCTCAGTAAGCCCACAAGTAACAAAGTGGATGGGGCGGAATACTCGAGCATCAAGGGCATGGCTTAGGTGGAAAAGAAAGTGTAGATGGCCGTCGAATTAAGTTTGTCAACAGCTTTCCAAGTTGTGCCATCTAGAAAGTACAAAGAATTGTGAAGTGCATTTCGCAGATGATCATCTAAGCTCTTCTATTGTGCTGCCCTAGGTGCTGTTTTGCTCAAAGAAAAAGAACGTGTTCTATTTGTTTCGAGAAGCAGCATGCTTTCGCCGACCTCACCTTTCTTGTTCTTTTTGCCTTCAAGACTAGTGTCTGCCTTCTAATATTCACCCATAAGACGAAAACCTTCTGCGCATCATCGCTTAAGTTCAGAATTTCACACTTTCTTCCCCTTCTTCTTTCGACAACAATAAGTACTTTCAGCTTGGTAGTCACCAACACCACGAATCAGGTACAATACCGCCTAAGAGTGCCTCCGTCAAGAACAAGGCTCCCGCAAAAGGGAATACTGCTCCGAAGGATACTCCTGAGAAACCCCGCGGCCGCCCTCCGAAGAAAGTAAAGAAGGAATCTGATGATGATGAGGGCAAGGCCGAGGAGACACCAATCAAGAAGAAAGCCGGCCGTCCTCCCAAGAAGGTTCCTACCAAAGGTGGTTGGATCTACACTGCCGATGAAGGCACCGACGCCGAAGGTGAAGTTGTTGATAAAGGCTTCCCCTGGGTTTCGACTATCACTGTCTACAAGCAAGTCTTACTCATTCAGCTTTAGCTCAATTTTAAGCTAATACTGCAGATTAGTGGTGCCGCCACCGACTTCCTCGAATACGAACACCGCACTGCGATCCTCGCCGTGATGGGAAAAGTCGCTCTGATCGAACACAACCCCGGAAAGTTCAAGGATACCGAAGAGGGAGCACTTGGAGGAATTTTGGACAAGCAGAACGAGGTCTTCATCATTGACGAGAACACTACCTACCGTGCTAGTTCGATTACGAAGAGGTGCCGATTTGTGGAGGGTCACGAGGTACTGGATGAGAAGACGAGAGATTGGCTCATTGTTGCGGGAGAGATTGAGTGGGATGAGGAAATGAAGCCTGATGTGGTCGGAAAGGTCACCAAGGAGGTTGCTGAACAGGGTAACATGACTGATGCCGTTCTGGCTAATCATCAGGCTTCGGAGGATGAGAGAGTTCGTTTGGCTGCGGAGGGTGAGAAAGAGGGAGAGGGAGAGGGAGAGGGAGAGGGAGAGGGAGAGGGAGAGGGAGAGGGAGAGGGAGAGGGAGAGGGAGAGGGAGAGGGAGAGGGAGAGGGAGAGGAAGTAATGCACGAGGTGGCTACACCGTCCCGCTTCAAGCACGGCGGAGATGCGGAAGAAGACAACAGTCGGTTCGATGAGGAAGAAGGTCAACAAGCAGGAGAGAAGGGAGCTGGAGGTGACTCGGACGTTCCCAAGGACGAAGTCGTGGATGGCGAGCTCGTAGTCAAAACACCGCTGCCCAAGAAAAATGGGAAGGGAAAAGGTGGCAAAAAGTAATGAGATACGAGGATGGAGATCGAGAGGAATGAGCATTTCGCATCCATCAGGGACATGGAGGGAGATATCGCGAGAGAGCAAGGTTGACCAAGATGACAGCATACCAACACGGAATACGAACATGGCAAATTGCTTTCATGAGCGATATTGCGACAGACTCGCAAAAAGACTCACAGGGCTGAAGGCAAAACTCATGGAACAATAGCAAAACTGGTTCAGAATAACTTGTGCCATATCGCAGAGAATCAAAGTGACAAATTCTTGACCTGGTGATAAACAGATATCTAACAGACCTTCCCATTCTCCACAACGCAAAAACCAGTAGCGAATCACTTCTCACCATCCACAACAACTTTCAACATCCCAACATCCCAAAGTCTAGGAATAGCTCTCTCCTCAACCCACTCCGTACAATTCCACATCCTCTCCCTCTCCTCTCCCTGTTCATTAAAACTCCCATTGCTCTTAATCTGCTCCGTTCTCATCGTCCTCACGTTAAACGCCCTCTGCTTCGGCCGCGCCTCTACATCTCTCAATACATCTTCAAACTTGTCCGGATAATCATCCTTTGCTACATACCCGATCAACTCCCGACTAAAGAACATGTCGTTATCTTCTGGCAGCGGTTCGGGACGGGAGTCGTATTTCATCCCGGAGACAAGATCGCCGATTACGTGGTGTACGGTGCCAGAGGAGGAGGTAGATGCAGAGAGCGGGATGAATAGCACGGTGTGGTGTCTTGGCTGCGACATCATTAGGTCCGGGAGTGCGAGGGAGTATTTGATTTTGTAGAGTGGGAGGTGGATTTCCATCTTGGTTTGCATCTAAGGTGTGTCGTCTCTTTCGCAAAGATTAGAGAGAGTGCGAGAATAATCGGTGATATCAGCAGAGGATTTTTGCGAGGCTGGGAAGACGTTGGTTGGATGGATGTTGGCTTTATCACGTGGAATGGTATTTTGGTACCAACCTGACTTTGTGCTCTATCAAAATGTGGAAACATGTTAAAGGAGATAGAAAGGAGAAGAACTGGCAGAAGAATAAAATTTTGTACGAGAAAGAATCTAAGCCGCACTGCAGCGTGAGAAAAGAACCAACATCTAGCCTAACAATATCAATAAAGGCTCGAACCAAACGCCGTTGCTAAAATCCAACCTAGCGTCTCGTCTGATCATCGAATCATGATTTCCATCTCAGCCTCTCCTCCTCCTCTTCCATGGCCCGCTCCTCGCTAGGGGTCAAAGCCCTCTGCACACCCATTCCCGGCCTCAGCTTCCCCTTATAAGGCCTCCTCCACTTCCCCTCTCCAATCATGAACTTCGGACTGCCAACCGGACTCGCAAGCGGCGTCTCAAATGGGTTACCGTCACCTTCTTCTTCAATACCGAGCCTAGACAGTCTCGAAGGCATTTGAAAAACCCTGTAAGGATTATCGTTTGCGACCTCCACACCTAATCTCGACAGCCTTTCTCCCCCTCGAGAAGGGAGCCTTGTCTCTATGCCGATCTCCTTGCTGGTAATAAAATAGAGATTCGTGTCTGAGTACACACTCATCGAGCGTTCTGTCATTGCGAACGAGGAGCGGAGATGCGCTCGCCCTGGAGGCGGGATCGAAACACGGAAGGTGGGGTGTTCTTCTGGATTTGGAGGAAGTGGTTTGGCGTCGAAGACGGATCGTCGTTGGATATCTTCAAAGCTATTGCGATTTGATGAGATGGAGCGCGCGGTGAAATATTCGTAGAGAGGGAGGTGGGATGAAGGTGGGGCGCCGATGGATTTGCGATGTTGGCTTTTGCGTTGGTTATGGCGGTAGAAGAAGAGGGCGATAGGGAGAGAAATGAAGAGTAGGATGATGATTACGATGGCTGCTATTATGCCTCCGTTCAAGCCAGAATTGGTGTTTATTGTTGCGTCTTCAAGGCCGGATGAGGACGAGGCTGATGTTTGAGAGGATCCAAGAGCGTTAGTTTGGGAAACAGCGGAAGAAGCTGTTGTTTGAAAAGTCGAGGGTGGAAATGAGGTTGGTCGTCCAAAAGGTGCTGATGTTGGAAATGGAAAGTTGCTTCCACTGAATGGCGGAGGTCCCAGTCCACCCTCGCTACCACTCCTCCCACCACCGCCGTTTGGATTGCCATTCATTCCACCATTGCTATGGGTCGAGAATGGACTTCCATTGTCGCCCATATGGACATTAGTAATTAGATACCACGGAAAAGAATGTGAATTAGATGATATCTGCACCTGGTCTACAGGGAGAGAAGAGGTACGCCAGCGTCAAGAAAGTAAGAGACGAACGAAGCGAAACTTGCCCAACATCAAGATCCAGACGAAGCAAGAGGGAGGACGAAAGAGAAATATCCCGAGAAGAAGCCCGAAGAAGCTCGCATTGAAACAACTGACGCGAGGCTGTGGGGTAGCTGCATGCATGAACTCCTCTCGACAAGTTGTTGGGTTGCCAACAAGTTGAAGAGTGAACGGTTTTAGATCTTAGACCTATAGCAGTAATTGAAAGCTTCGAGAGGGTCGCTTCATGCCGATATATATGGGCTATGGCACATTTAGGGTTTGGGGGACGAAAGTCGTTTCACGCTTATCTCAACAACGTTCAGACCAGCCCGAGCAACGAATGGGCTTTATGCGCTTGGAATTTGTTTATTTCGATCATGAAAAGAGTGCCATACAAATGCTCAGAATGAAGGATATACCAAGGCTCATTTAGACCAGTTTGCCAATAGATTCAGCATCCAGACCCCCTCGAAAGAAGAACTTCGAGAACAGCAACTCGCAAGGTCTCAACTTGCATTAAAAACGGAGTAGATCCGCATGAGCACTGGCTACAAAAAGCAAACGACAGAGTTTGTTGGCTTCAACTTCGACCCATCTGCAAATGTTTCTTCAGATATACGCCCCCACGAGAAAGTTTCAATCGAGATGTTGGTGATGGGTTCTAGATTGACTATTGGTTAAATTGGAAAGCTGAGCCCGCGGATGCATGCCGCGGACGAATCAACAATTGTTCTTGTCCGAGATCCACGGGTGACGAGGCGATTTTGCGCTTTGATTGGACTCGGACAGTTTGGTCAGACAACAAATGTTTGGACTACCAGGAACGACCATGAAGTTTGTTTTTATTTTCAGCTTGCGATCATGTGACTTGAAGTATAATGAACGAACAAGAAACGTGACAGGCTTTTGATGCTCGGAAAATTCTGGAGAGCGGTCCGAAACCTTGAAGGAGAATAATGTCTGAAAGAAATGCTGTGACCGAAGTCTATTTTCTGAGAAGATCCGATAGTTCTTGCACTCGCAACTTCTGGTACGAGGGATTTCGATGAGGTCATCGAAGCAATTGCAACACTTCGCAATGGCATGAGCGCTTCGACTTAGCCAAGGAAAATCCGCAATTAAATTTTCGGATGAGTCTAGGGTTCACGGTTCCCTCATGCCAGAGGTCAGTGTGGTTCTGGGTCATAATTTGCACACGCTGAGACCCTCCATCGCGATCCACGGACTTCAGAGCCAAATATAGGCTGCAGATGTGACGGCGGATGAAATTCTCCGGGTTGCTAACAGAGTGGAGCGCTTTTCACATGACTTTGTCAGTCAGCCTATGGTCTCGTGCTGCAACACCTGAACGGTGGAAAGAAAGTTTGCTGATTCGTTTGCCTCCTAAATGCGGGCCGGCGGGAGCTCCGGATTCGTGATTGCAGAGTTTGTCGATCAACGAATTAGTCGTGTGATGCTGCAGGATGCTCGCGATGAACTGATAACAGAAGCAGACGAGAGCCACAATGCCATAAGAGGATAACTGGGAACAAAGTCAAGGGTGAATTGCATTTGATGAACAGAAGAAGAAGAGAAGAGACTCAAGAAGAGTAGGAAAGAGCGATTCTAGGCCTTTCCCAT
Organism: Stipitochalara longipes BDJ; assembly: GCA_009732865.1. Lineage (NCBI taxonomy): Eukaryota > Fungi > Ascomycota > Leotiomycetes > Helotiales > Hamatocanthoscyphaceae > Stipitochalara > Stipitochalara longipes. The sequence goes on along the minus strand of ML769346.1, from coordinate 1,875,476 downwards.
TCCAACATAGTTCGTACCTGCGCCACGGCTTGCAGGGAAAAAAGGTGAAAAGGCTTGGCAAAATGACGGAACCGGGCAAGAGCCACGCGAGCAAAATGCCATCATGAAACTGCATCGCACTCCTGGATGAGCCGAGGTGCTTTTAATTCCCTGCCTACTTTTCACCTCACTGCCATCACCCTCTTCTATTCTCCCTCTTCCCACTTGTAAAATCAATTTTTGAACATCGGACGCTTCCGCAAATACTTCCTACAAACCTCACGATCTTACGAGTATCCTGAATCTCATTGCGCACAATCGAAACCGCAGAAATGACCTCCTATCTCTCACGCCTGAGCCCTGTGCCAGGCTTCCCCGAATATACCGGTCCGCACAAGGTCGGAACCATAGACGTCGAGCTGCCAGTCTCTGCACTGGATTGCCCGAGTCCTTCGCCAGATGAGAGCATATCAACTGTGCAGTACAGGATTTTCTATCCGTGTCAGCCGGATGCAAAGGGCAAAAAGAATGTCAATTGGTTACCCGCACCCCAGCGAGGATATATCTCTGCATATACCAAGTTCCTGGGCGCTGGATCTATGCTGGCAGACCTCATTTCGTAAGTATTTTGTGATGATGAGATAGATCATGGCTGATTGAAGCAGATACTTCCCAAACCACCTTTCTTACATCTCCATCCCGGTACGAAAGAACGCCCCTCTCCTCCAACCGAAGACTTCGAACAACAGATGGCCTGTAATGATATTTTCGCATGGTCTGGGCGGATCAAGAAATGCGTATTCGCATCTGGCGGGATCAATTGCCAGCCATGGCATAATCGTCTTTGCGCCTGAGCATCGAGACGGAAGCACGCCAATTTCATACATCCGCGACGTCCCATCCAACAATTCCATAACAGAAAAGAGTGCTGCGCGGAAGAGCAAACGAACAGTCGATTACATCCGGCTCTCACACACGCCATCGCCAGAAGTAGAAGCTGGACGAAATGCCCAGCTGAAAGTCCGACTATGGGAATTGGGTGCCATTCACGACAGTCTTCTGAAGCTGGATCTGGGCGAGAAACTCGAGAATCTCAACACGTCCTCCACCTCCCTCCTGCCATTTAAAGACATGATGGATGTGCACACACCCGGCAAAATCACCTTTGCAGGACACTCTTTTGGTGCAGCAACGGTAGCCCAATTTGTCAAATCCACCTTCTACTCCCTCAAGACATCAGAAGCACCCTCCTCCTACGAACCTCTTTTCCTCCCCTCTTCCCGCTCAGCAATCACCGACCAAATAACGCCCCAAACGCCCCTAATCCTCCTCGATATCTGGTGCTTGCCCCTTCGCGCCGCCGCAACTCGATGGCTCTGGGACCAGCCTTTCCCTTGCTACACGCCTTCCGGACCCGGCGGCAGTGCACTCCTCGCTATCGAGTCCCAAGCCTTCTACAAATGGAGCACGCACCTGAACGCCACAAAACGCCTGCTCTCCCCCAACCCCTCGACCTCAGTCTACGATTACTCAAAACAAGGTTCAGAAGGAGAGAAGTGGTCCGAGCCCAACTTCTTCTACGCAAACGCCAGCGCACATCTGAGTCAGTCCGACTTCGGGCTGCTCTTCCCCTGGGTTACGAAACGTTTCCTCGCCGCTGAAGAGCCGGAGCGTGTTATGCGGCTCAATGTCCGCGCTATCTTGCAGGTAATGCGAACGCAAAAGATCGAGGTTTCGGCAACGTCGGCCAAGGATATGGAGCTCGAGGGCGAGAAAGGCGTGCAGACCAAGGATGATAGTTTGATACTAGAGAAGAAGGGAGTCAGGGCTTGGAACTGGATTAGCACGAATGTGGAGGAGGACGGTGCTGGTGCTAGAGAGGAGGTAGAAGATGGCGAGACGACGGAGCCAAGTGAGGCGGTGGTGGGTAATGAGTTGATGAAGCAGAAAACCGGGACGAGTGAGCAGTTGGGGCAGGAAGCTGCGAAGATCTGAGCATGCGAGGCAGAACGATGACGAACTAACGACCTTTGATTTCGAGACGTGCATGGAGTTTTAGAATAGATCGTGGATTTGCATTTGCGTTGCTTTAGCGTTTCCTTGGAAACTGGGTGGCAGGCTCTGAAAGCGATCGCTTAACCTTTGCGTTGCATTTTAGGCGTTGCATGCATATTTTTCAATACGATAGATAAAGGGAATCCCGCTGGGGAATCATGGCATTAGGGAAGATAGTAGCAGAAGCAGATAGAAAGAAATGAATCGAAGAATTTAAATACTAGTGTAGTAGTCTACATTGATGACTTGTCACTTATGCTTTGAGAATCTTGCTTTGGATTTTGATTTTGGTTTGCTTGTTAATGGTATGTATATCTGTATAGTACCTATCCATCACGTTGTTGCCATGGTTTCGTGTGCTCTATTCTAAGTATCGAGTAGAGCATGCGAGAAGTTTCGGATGTTTGGGAGTGAAGAAGTGATGGTCGTGTGTGTGGTGAAGTTGCCGTTTGGGTCTGAATGTGTTGTACAGTGTGTCGAGTGACAAGTATAGGTTGAAGGAAAGAGTGCGGCGAGAATGCGAGATATGTAAAAACTCTGAAAATTTCCTAACTCGGTCCAGCACGAAGTTGGTGTCTTTCGGAAGAGCGTTTCGGAGAAGATAGAGTGTACGATGCCCAATCCGACGACTATAATCAAGATCCTCTTCAACGCATAGAAAAGTTCGTGTTTGTGGGTTGGTATTGTTCCGATATTACGGGCTTGAAGGCGAGCTCGACGCGGACGATTCTCTCAGGACGGAAGTAGGGTACTGAAGCCTCATCGACCTCTGTCTTTGTCTCGGCGAATGGGTTTCCGGCTGCGTCGATGCTGAAGGTGTGCTTGCTACACATTCTGCTGATGTGGTCCAAGCCATCCTTCTCCTTGAGGAAATCATCATATACTACTTTGCCTTCCTGCCACTTGAACTTTTTCGTAGTTTCTTGGAGATTGCTTAACTGCACAAACGATGCCCCCATCAACACGTCAGTCGAGGGGTCAAAAATTAAGATCTCTTTGACTCCACGGAGGTGTAGATATATTGCGAAGAAAGGCGAGCATCCTTCTGTTTGCCATCCGCACAATATCCTCTGCACGGCGTCGCCATCTGGCCTATTTATCAAGTACTCGCAGTTATCGCAGAAGCGAGCTTTGCAAGATTCACACCCAACGTGCAGATAATCTGCACGGAAGTCGAAAAAGACTCTTGGTGTTCCTAGCATTGGCCGGAACGAAAGCTTGTACCATCCTAGCGCAACTTGACGAGATTCAGTGCAGGTATGCAGCATTGCGGGAATTGGGGCTTTGGAATAGCAGGGTCGAACGATTCTCGGGTCAGAAAACCAATTTCTTTCATGGCTGTCAGATACACTTTCCATCTTCTTTGGCCACTGAAGTCGAACGATTCTCGGCTCAGGTCTCGCGAGTTTCCAGATGTGCAAGCGAAGTTCCGTAGGAAGTCGTCCAAAACATTTGAATTTGCGGAGGTGTATTGGCAGAGAGGCTTCCTGCCAGCCCCAAGTTCCTGTCGGATCAGCTCTTTCTCTGCCGTACCGTTAGTATGTAGACAACGACGAATTCATGGCAAAAATCTTACCTCTTCTCGAGCATCCACGACTTGAGGGGCTTAAGCGGTGTATACCCAGCCAATTGCCTCGCAAGCTCATCAAGTGCCTTGTCATCCACCAGTCGCATGTCTTTTCTGTCGTCAAGCTTGTACGTAGCCAGTTGCGCTGCACGTCCCTTGGCCTCATCATGAAATGCCAACTTAACTGCCTGCTGTCGGGCTGCAGTCAGCTTGGACTCGACCGCCTTGGTTGGGTCTTCGTAGTAAATTATATCAGCGACGGGCTTTCTCTTCGCCAAGGTGGGATCGAGTCGCGTTCGGATGCGCGGCCTAGCTTGAGGTCAGCAGCGCTCTTTGATACGAAGGAATCACTTACGCCACGCCCATATCTGCGAGCTTCGGCGTAGGCATTGTACATGTGCTTCTTGGAGAAAGAAGAAGGTTGACTGTACTCGTGGCCCCGGGTAGAAGACCGCTCATTGTGCTTGCGATATTGAGCAGAACAAGCAAGTCTCGACTTGACGACGCGGCGACCTTGAGGCCAGAGGCAATGCAATGGAGGAGCTCACGAGAGGACCACCTTGTGCGTAGCAGCAATCTTGTGATGCGGCTGTTGATGCCTTGTCGATTGCCTTTGTGATTTTGTGGAGAAGAGGTGGTGGTGGTGTTGGGTTGGCGAGGTTTATTTATGTTGGAGGTCTTTCTCGGAAAGCGTTGATGTCAACAAGAAATTTAGGCCGCTTGTTTATTCACTTCCGAGAGACAACTCAAACTCAAATTTACAGAAATTTCCGCTGCTAAGATGGATTTGGCTGTGCAGTTTACCTCGTTCCTCCGGCAAAGCCATGGCACCGAAGTAGGGGAGCCTCTACGGTGTATCACTTGCAACTTAAACAATGACAATGGGGTACTAGGAATTTTCCATGAACTGTATTCATTTACTCGATCAGTGACGCTTTATTTCAAGCTCCCTTTTTCTCTTCTCCCCTGTTGAGCGGATCTTCAGTCCAACGGTATATGCTCTCCATCGTCTTCGTCTTGCTCAAATGCATTCGCTGGACCAAACCCCAAATACACTCTTCGGTCCAAAGTCCAATCCTCGTTGAACCCATAGGTCTGCTCGACGTTATGTGTACCAAACAGTCCAACGGACACCATCCTCTTCGGCTTGAACTTTCCCCAGAACGGCTCCAGCTTTCTAATAACTTCCAGATACTTTCCAATGGCCTCGACTTTCTTCATAGTTTCCGGTATCCCTGTTTCAAATGAACTCACATCTTTCCCTAAGTCCGAAATCATGGTGCCTACTTTCAAATCTGTGACGCGATACCCAAGAAGCAGTACCTCCTCGGCGAGCTCATTGCACCATTTCGAGGTTGCCAAAAGCCTGCAGACAAGAGACATAGACTCTAAGGGCTCACTGAGGTGGACCACAATATTTGGAATAGACTGGCGATCCTTCACCCACATATTTCCTGAATCCCGGTCCCGAAAGCCAGGAGTAGGGATCTGGGGGTTTATGAGAAGTTGCTGCTCCTCTGTACCGTAGTACATGTAATCACGCTCTGTATCGATGTATGTTCCACCGCATCCACAAGAGAGTATGAAAAGAAGCGTATACCAGTTTCGTGCAACACTTCGGGATTCGAAGCATGTATGAAGCAAGTTTGGGACAGGGATTTTGGAAACTAGGTGGTCGTGCTGAAAGGAACAGACGTAATTGAAGAAGACGGCAGGCTTGCTTAGCTCCTTCGACCTAGAGAGCTTGATGATTCTCGAATCAGGCCGTGCAAGCTTCCATATCATCAGTCGAATCTCTGTCGGCAGGAGAGGAAACTTCAAGAATGAGGGACTGCAGAGAGATTAGTAAAGAAAGCAGTCTCCGATCTGCCTGGAACATGCCTAGGCGCCTGAAAAGGGAGTCTCGTATGGAGGGATAGGAAGGAGAAGCGGATTGCAAGTTGGTCGATCTCATTGTACGAACGGTGCAAACTGCTAACATTTTAGCTTACTAAGTTTCTCAACCCCAATGAGAATATTGTACAGCTTGCGAGCAATTTGCGGCTCTCTTGTTTTCGCATTTGAGCTGCGTAGTTTGGAGATCGGCAATCGAACGAAAGAAGGGGAGATGGTTACGTCTTGGTGGTCCTGTTTTTGGAGCTTCGATCTGATGAAGCACTAGCTTGGGCAGTCCACTCTGTTTTGGGGGAAGAATGGGCACGTACTTTCTTGTGGGCGTGAGGTTCTCCAGGATGTCCTGGATGGCGCTGTGCTTGTCCAGCTTTCGCTTTGGCATCTTGGTGGAAAGGGTGCTGCGACTCGATGGAGAGATCGAAGCAGGATGATGTAGCTGGGAGAGATCCACAGCATGTAGTACGCTGATTAGCAATTTGAGACGAGTGACCGTGTTCTGATGGTGCTGCTGGAGATTATTTCTCGACGTGGCAGACGTTGGAGATCAACTTCTTCTTTACCAGGGGTGGGTGGGTTGGAGCTGTGACAGCCATGTTCAGAATATGACGCTGTGTGAGAATAGCTAGATTTTGTGCGAATAGTGAAAAGGATCAACGGAAAATTCTCTGCAAGAATTGCAGTCACGACATGGAACTCTAGAGGTGAATAGGAGCTCGAAGCGAGCAATATATGTGACGGCTAAGCAGAATGCTCCCTAACTTTGAATTTTGTAGAGCTAAGCGTCCTAACCTTTAGATGACAACAAGGTTGCAAGAGCAAAGCTGCGCAAAATTCTTACTCCATATCGCCTATTGTCAAATGTCCCAGCCAAGCAAATGGTTCCACCGCCATAAACCTTCATAATGTCCTATTCTCCTCTTGAATACCACAGAATCTTGCTCTTTGAATGTTGACCAAGTTCCAAGACAACCTTTTAATTAATCTGTCTGGCTTTTGGGAATATCTATGGTAGATCTCATGCAAAATTTGGTTCTCCTGCCAAAGAAATGCATCCTCCGTTGCGACGAATTCCGATTGTTCAGCGACTCCTTGGGACATTCCTTCTTCAGCGAGCACCAGCACCGCTTCCGTGGCGGAAGGGTAGAAGAATGAGATAAAATCAAACCGGCTATTGTATGATTCTACCTCTTGAACGACTCTCTTGACTTTCTCCCTTTCGTTGCGGGATATGCTAGAGGGACTGGCGATGGAGTGAGTTGAGTATTTTGAGTCCTTGCCGGGAAAGCGCGGAAAGTAAACAAAGTCAGATGAGAAATCGAAATATACTCGTGGAGTGCCCCGCCAACCGCATTGGAACGAAAGTTCGTACCAGTTCTTTGCAATGCGTCGAGATTCTTGGCAAGTGTGGAGCAGCGTTGGGACTTTCGCCGTCGAGTAAATAATCTCCTTATCGCCGACCTTGCTCTGGAAGATTTTGATGACTCGTGGGCCTGGGCGTGCCAAAGTCCATACCATTCGACGGAGTTCAGGTGGTAATTTGGGAAACAAAGCGAAAGCCTTGTGTGTTTGCTTGCCCAAGGTTTGAGGAGAAAGGGTGATCAATGTGTGTTCCGTCGTAGCAAGTCTGACTTCGAGTGTACGTATTCTCCCTTCGAGAGCCTCGTTCTTCTTGTGGAGTTCGAAATTTTGTTCTTCGAGCGCAGCCAGCCTCTCTTCGACACTCCGCGGACTATGTGAATGCTTAGCAGGTGGCACAGATAATCGGAGATGGAGAAGTGCTTACACACTGGCAATGGACTGAATGTCCGTGGCGTTCCCGAACATTTTGCCAGATTGTTCGACGTGGTGGTGGGAGAGTGATGGGGTCGTGTGGATGTTGTGGATGATGGTAGGTCACAGGAGGTTGAAGAAGGAAGATCTCGCAAGCGAGGAAGGAAGGAACGGACTCGACCACCATAAAGTTTCATCTTTGAGGAAGGCAAATAATTCGATTGTCCAAAAGTTCCTGGCACAATGAATTTGATTCTTCTAAACCTCTCTGGAATAATTAACTTTGTTATATCAACACTGGTTAAATTTGGATTGAGTCGTCACGTGCGTGAATTGAAGCATCGCGAACTGAAAGACCCCCTCTGAGAAAGAAAAAGTAGCTAAGAACGTATAAAGGTATATTATCTTTGCATCAAACCTGATTATTACTTCTTCTTCTCCTTATGTTTGCTCTCTTTCTTTTCATGATGCTTGTCTCGATCCTTCTTTCTCGCTTTCCCTTCCTTTTCTGCTTCACCTTTCGTCAGCACAGTTCCAATCTTGGGAAGGTTCGCATACGTTGCTTCCTCACCACACTTCTACCCCGATCATCATCAACACTCTTCTCGAGCTGCAACGCATTATTAACTTGGTCCCTCCACTCATGCACTATTTTGATACCTACATTCTTCCGCTTTCCTTCCTCCCCTCCCCCAGCTTTTGCTTCACCTTCAGCTTTCACAGCTCCTGCGGCGTTCTGCCCTGCATTCTGACCTGCTGGCTTTCCTGCTTCTCTTCCAGCCGTTGGTCCAGCACGCAATTCCTCACGTACTGACACTCCATACTCATTGCCCCTGCCACTCGAAACCTCAAATTTATACTTTGGTTCCACAAACACAACCTTCTCTTCCCCTTTCGGAAACTCGTATTTCTCGGAAATCACATTGGCCGTCTCTTTCTTTGTAGCAGGATGCAGGTTTGGACAAGCGAAATCGTATATCCATTCATCTGTCGTTATAGATCAGCAAATTTGGTGGTTGGTCCTTCAATGAAGACACTCACCGCCATTTCCAGGCTTGGCGCGATAGTACAGCTTCGTCGCTTCGTCCCATATCCAATCAGACCAACGTTCTTCGACCGGCTGTGGCTTCTGCTCTCCATCACCAGGCTTATCTCCTTTGTTCTTCTCTTCATCCGACTCCTTGATCTTGAGCTTCTCTTCGGGCTTAGAAGCCTTCTTCGGCTTGGCTTTCGACATCCTGTGCAACCAAAAGACTGGACAAGAACACGGCAGTTCAATTGAACCTCAATCGCCCGGAATCTTAGGATATGAGAACAAGGCGGTCCAAATATATGAAAGCGTTGGGACCCAGGACCATGCCACCACGCTGCAGGCCATCGAAACGCCCAGCTTCCCACATCGCCACAAAAGCAAGCTGCACCACTCCCACTTAACCATCCTATCTCCGCCTGCAAGCTGCTTCCCAACCGGGCAGCTTGCCAATCGGGGAATGGAACGCTTGCATCATATATCTCACGATTCAGCCAAACACCGCACTAAGGAGAGCCACGTCGACTGCAGTACCAGGCACAGGTGCAGAAATAGGTCACGTGGGCTGCACCTCTACCCAATCCCGAGTCAGCACCCATACCTGGGCCAAGCAAAGTGGAAATATTACCTTGACACTACTCGGGCGTTGCGAGGCTGTGGTGGTGCGCACAAGGCGGACAAGGCGGCTGAAATTGATTGAAAAGCTTTTTGGAAAATTGGACGGGCTGATGCATTGACCGAGTTGAGTGGCCAATTGGAAAATGCGAGGCGTGCTCGTGGAGATGGTCATTGGCTGCATACATGCCGGCAACATCCGACTTATTGGGAGATGCGTCGAGGTCTTCACTTGAAGGGAAGGGTGGGTGTGAGGGAATATCTGACAGCAGGATGGGAAATGCTAACCAAAGCTGAGGTACGAGGAATGTCACGTGCAATGAAAGTACTCTCAGCTTCCGGATTGGGACTAGACAGCCCCTTTTCACGTCGCTAAAAGCTTGCTGGACTTGAGAGCCGACCTCGTGAAGAGGAAGAACGAGGCTTCACTTGAAGGAGAGGAGAGACATGGGCGAATCTAACGATGAGATGGAACTTGGAAGAGAGATGGTCAACGCTGCACCCTATGTTGGAAAAAGAAAGTCAGCTAGACAATTGTAGGCGAAGGGATGATATTAGGTATTAGTAGGTAGCGTCTCGTCTCTTCGTCTCAATCCTGTCTATCTTTACTCTGGGACCTCGCTCTCTCCACCTCGGGCGTAGAGCCTCCAGCCTTTCTCCGGTCTTTGATTTCCACAACCTTCATATCCAAGCCAACTCTAAACTTCTTGCCTCTCCACATCACGGTTGTACCACCCAGACAAGCCCAAGCCCAAATCGGCCACGCAAGGAGCTCCCTCCCAAGCCAAGCCGCAATCCACTCTTTGAACGGTCGTCGTGAGTGTCCGAGAGGCCGGGCGAACGAAGGCGTATCGTCGTCTAGCTCCACGGATGCTCCGGAATGAAGCTTTGCATACACAAGCGTATCCATGGTCATCCACGTCGTTACACTGATCAGCCAACAAACAGCAAACGCAAACCATGTCTGTGGCATTCCAAAGGTGGAATTGAACCAAGGCAGAGTGGAGACTGCAAATGCCCCATACGCTGAACAGAGTAGAGGTTCAACACCTGGCTCTACGAATGTGGCGAGTGTGACAGTCCACTTCCTCACTCGTAACCAGCGGACACGACGAGCGATGTATTCTCGTACTGACATTCCGGCCATGGGTTGGATTGCCAGATCTCCGAACACTAAACCGTGCTTGTAGAACTTCTGCCCTGCTTTCTCTTCTTCGACTTTCTTCCGCCAGAGGAGATCGCCGATGAGGTGGTCTTCGCAGATGTTCTCCGAAAAGAAGTCAATGCCGGGCGAATAGGGAGACGCTCCGGAGGTCAGATAGTTGAGATGGGAGCGACGGAACATGTTGGATTTTCCGACTATGCAAGGGGCGATGGACACGGTGTTTATTGCGGTGTAGAATTTTGCGTGTGAGGATGCCATAAACATCTCTTCAAGCCTGCCTCCACCAGTGCGTAGAATTGTGCCTGAAGTCGATTCGTTCTTAGGTGGGGAGGAGATATCGTATGCTGCCGAGTTGGTGGAGGAGACTTGTTGACTTTCATGGTGGTCTCTGAGCAGTCCTCGAGCCTCTTCTCCTACGCTTGCTCCTACGCTGTCCACGACGAGAGGGAGCTGGTGGACGAATTTGTAAGGAACGGCTCTCGTCCCATCGGATCTAAATCCGCAGAGCTTGTCTACCATGCGTCCAGCAACTCCTCTTCCAATCCAGACATTGCAGTCAATGACCCAGCAGATATCTCCTTTAGCTTCTCTGTATCCCCGACTCATGTTCCGGATTTTGGGATTTGGTCCCAGGTTGTGTATTTCCCCTCCATGACCGGCCAGATTCGGGTCCTCTTCTTCAACAAATATCTTTGCATCGAATTGCGGGAAGTCTGCCAGCAGACGTTGCAATACAGGATACGCCGGATCGCTGAATGATGCTACACAAAAGTATATTGTCAACCTCTCCAATGGGTAATCTTGTCGGAAAGTTGAAGCAAGGCACTCGTAGAGCTGTGGTTCGAGCCCCTTAACAGGTCGAAGAATAGTTATATGCGGAACATCGTCGAGCTTGAGCGTGGGAGACACGGCAGGCTTCGGCTTGGAAGAGTAATAGCGGTACCTTTCGAGCATGTAAGTAGTATGATCTTCCCCAGCATAGACGTTTCACGTACAATTGGGTAAATCCTATGGCTTGGACAACCAGGATAAAAAAGTACCAGATGCCGCATGCCAAGGCGATGGCAGAGATCCACGTCGACATTTCATGGTCCTCTGCAGTTTCTACTGCTGTTGCAGCAGCAAAAGGAGCGTCGCGGGGCCAGATTGTCATACGGGGACAGGATCTGAGTCCTCTTGGTGTCACAAAGTTCTTCTGATTCTGCGACAAAAATTCCGCGAGGCCGGAGAGTCGGCCTTCGCAGTGGAAACAAAAAGCAGCGTCAAATTCTAGATGTTAATGTACCAATGGCTGCCAGGACAATTGAGTTTGATTTTAAGCATATATGACACACGTATAGGAAACAAAGATTCTCATCTCTACTAAAAATACGAGACTCTTCGGGAACATTTAAGAGAGCAGCGGTTGCAATGTCTCCACCAGACGTGTACAATTAGTGCCGCCTTTAGCACCATATGTCGGCCTTTGAAGGAATATCACGTGAGCCAACCGGGATTTCTCGCTTTAAAATCTTTTGTGGAATCGAAGGAAAAGAAAAAGCTTCCCACTCCCAACCACTCGAATGATTTTCCACGCAACATTTCCTCAGCCTCCTTGAGGAGCCATTCCGAAGCTGTAAGTACATAATTCTATTCATTTGACGACGAAGGACAGGCGGGCGCTGTCGTGCATGCGGTGATGACACAACTCGATGCTTAGAGGAATGACTCTGACTTTATGTCGCTCCTCCATGCTGGCTCAATTCTCTTCGAGAAGACTACAACGGTATCTGAGCATTGCAAGAAAATTACACTGTTTATTGGGAACAAGCATTTTTAGACAAGCTCCTGCTAACAGCTTCGAAATCGCAGAAACCGACATGACCCCACCATAGCTTCGTCTTCATACGATGGCAGACACAGCAGCAATCACACCGGCCGACCATGGCGTAAAGTCAACGGTCTCCACAGCACCTCCCAAGCCTCGTGGACCATCGAAGCGCGATCAACTGAACAAGCTGTATGCGCTCCCTGCCCCTCTGCGAACCTTTCCTCTGCCCACTTTCGTCCCTCACAACCCCCTCTCGCTCTTCCACATCTTGTTCGTTTGGGTCTCCCAAACTATCAATCCACAACCTGCTCATCTTGAACCACTCTATCAGGGTTGGTTTTCGCCGGAAACCCGGTCAGTCCACGTCACAGATGTCCGGTCTATCCGAGGCTTGTGGGAACAAGGATTTTATGGAAAGGGAAGCTTGAGTCGGAGTGAACCTCAATGGCTAGAGCTGCAGAAAACACGGACAGGGGTACACAAGGCCACAAAGAAAGACATCACGGCTTGGGAGGTGACGAGTACAAGACGGGCGGAAAGACAAGAGAAGAAATGGGAAAGGGCAAGAACGGAACGGGAGGCCATCGAGCAGAAATTGGCCGAAGAAGCAGCAGCAGCTTTAGACAAAGTGGTCGAATCTATTAGTGCTTCGGAATCAACTATCACGGATGCCACGACTCTTGAAATCGTGGAGGAAGTCGTACAAGCTCCTAAAGAACCACTTTCGACTATCAGGCCACAATTTTTGGCTCCCGTCGGGCCTATGGAGCTCCTCGCTCTTCCAAACTCGGATGTTGACCTGAAAAGTCCGACTTCGAGCATTCTCTGCTTCAGCGAGGATATGGATCGGAAATTTGTCGAACGATTCTATGGGGCTCCAGTCGATCCACTAAAACTCCTGGCCTTGCCAAATTCTGTTCAAGACTATCCCCCGAGTACTCCAAAACAACAAGACGTGTCAGCAAGCTCGTCACATCCTCAATCGAGAGCACCTGCCAATGGTCATGCTATACCAAGCTTGAAGCCACGTTCATTGGCTGCTTCCAACAAAGATGGATCAGGTTCGAAGGATGATCATGGACTCGGCATATCTACTCCTCCGAAGCTGGAAGAAGGTGAAATTGTTGGTGGATCAGACACAAACGAGGACACTGTGGATGAGTCGGTCCACTCAACACACTCAGAAGATACGATCGAAACCCATGAGACCCCTCCAAACGGATCTGCTCTGGTCAATGGAAGCCACTCTACGCCAAAGATGAAACGTCAAAAGAGTGTCCGATTTTCACCGACTGTCGAAAAGACCACCTTTATTCAATCTGAGCCGCCAAGTCCCGAAAAAGCAGCGATAGTAACGACAACAACTGAAGAAGAACCTCTAGTCATCCGAGATCAGGAACATGTTCAACTCACTCTTGAAGAAGCGTTCTTTCTTGCCTATGCACTCGGCGCTCTTGACATACTCGATCCCGACACCAAAAAACCAATACCCAACCAAGACCTTTTTTACCTTTTCCGTAAAATATCCTACTTTCCGCCTTTAGCGAATCCACCTCTGTCTCCGGATGATACTTTCATGACCAACTACGTGGTATACCACCATTTTCGATCGCTCGGCTGGGTTTTACGCTCGGGCATCAAATTCTCAGTCGACTACATGCTCTACGTCCGTGGTCCTGTCTTCTCGCATGCTGAATTCGGAGTCCTCATTCTACCATCCTATAGCGATCCATACTGGAGCAGCAATCCTTTCCTGCAGAATTACGTGAAAAGCAAAGAGACTCGGACATGGGCTTGGATGAATCGGATTCACAGAGTGATCACGCAGGTCAAGAAGACGTTGGTTCTGGTTTACGTGGATATTCCTAAACCTTTGGGTGCCGAAGAGGAAGTGAAGATAGGCATTGATGCTATTCTAGCAAGATACAAGGTTCGGGAGGTTATGATGACAAGATTCTCCGCGAACAGACGGAGGGATTGAGTTGTCAGATAAGTGTAACAGTATGTTAGGATATTGATAGTGTCGATGCTTACGAATAATGCAATTCTTTGCGTCGCTCAAGTTTGTCGTTCTCGATCTGCTTACTGCGTTGGAGGCGGCGCTGGAGCTGCCACAACATTCGACATCGTGTAGACAGTAGTCCCACTCGTCAGTCCTCCACCCGCCGGAATTGCTACCGTTGAAGGTAATGGCGATGGGGGCGTTTTTTGTGCATACGCACACACGTTTCTTTCATCAGCGTGGGAGGGAATGCAAGTCTGCCACAAAGCTGGGAGTGCATTGTCCCAGATTTCGCGGGATATTGAAGTTGGTATAATGGGAGAAGCTGGGGACTCCCACATTCTCTTTGGTATCTCTTCTATTATCGCAGGCTATTGTATTCTCTCATGCAATTCACAGTTGAGTCACTTAATCAACTCATTTCTTGCACTACTTATTTGTTTATTTAATCGACAAGGAGCAAAGAAAGAGTTTTCTTGAATCTTCAAAGCAATTGTATTGTTCGAAACAAAGCAAAACGCTGGTTCTTCCACTTAGTGATATTAGCAATCAGTGCACACCAGTCAGTCCAACAACGTGGTTGCAACCATAGCCACAATTACAAGCATCCTATTCCTTTGTCCAGAGCTGCGTCGCAATGTGGCAAAGCTCTGTGGATTTAGGCTGATGAAAAGGTGTCGAGGGAAAGCTGGCAAGTTACCGACACTCGTTAAACATGCGGCGCAGTTTAATGCCAATAAATGGGCTCAATCCTACACTATAGTAAACTGTTTTTCAAATTCCGCATGATGCTCTTGCCTCTTGATTGCATGTTGGTTGTTGATTGTACGATAGCGCAGCCAGTATATGAGATGCGAGATACGGGACTGTTGCTTTTATTTAACTCAACTCATAATATTCTCTCATTTAAATTCAATTTCAGAGATCAACGGCATCATGGACTCTCAAGCGAGAAAGCAATGTATATGTCTTTAAGAAAGGATTTGTTGGTTGGTTCTTACAAATTAACCAAGGATGGAAGCAATACCTCATGAATTGGTGACTCAATATGATTGTATTTCATGCAAACAGAATCAAATTTTTGCACCTAAGCTTTTTAATTATATAGGACTGTAGTTGATTTGTTTTAGTACGTCATTGAGGGGCGTACATATACGTTGGCTCGTCTAGCAGAGATATTGATTGCAATACTTAGCATGCTTGTTAGATGTCAAAAGTATAAGATAGGCACTCATCCTCTCAAGACCTTTCTCAAGACCTTTGTCAAGCCCTCCAATATTATCAAATATCCAAAACCTTGACTATCCACACATCCTCTTGGGCAACTTCGTATTACATATCCTGTACCAACCATCCACTCCAAGATAAGATGAAGATCACCGGAATGAAGCTCGTTGCCGGCCTTTGCTTTCTACCAGCATTGGCTCTTGCCCGCTGGGATGCTCAGTTCTGGACCACCTCAGACTGCACCGATAACGGAGACAATGCCGGACAAGCTGACGACGTCAGTACCGGATGCATCGATCTTACAGCAAACACACACTCCAAATTTCTCTCTGGGTCGGGCGAAGGCGGGTTAGTTAGTTTCTTCCAAAACAGGGATTGTACGGGGGCATCATGCGGAAGTGACAACGGGTTTTGCTGCAAGGCCGGGGAGTTTGGGCAGTGGAGGTCCTTTAAAGCTAGGGCTTAAGTTCAAGAATGAAGTATTTTGCAACTGGTGACCCATATTTGGGCTAGGGGTGCTTCGTAACGATCTTGATGTTGGAAGGCAGATATTGGCCCAGTTCAATGTTTGAATATAGCCTGAATCTTACATCCAACCAGAGAAATACAAGCGAGATATGAGAGTGTCTGTTTTAGTCATTCAAAATGTCTGTGCATTAACTTCGTTCAAGGACCAATAGTATTCAATGCACAGCAGGTATCGCGGAGGCAGAGTAAAGGTGTCTTCAAACGATAATGATCGTCGTGTACGTCTTCCTGCCCGTCCACAAGACCCCTAAGTATAAAAAGCCTTTCTGTTTCTTCTTAAACTCAAAACACCATCTTTTTAGGGGCCATTGAGCACTAGTTTACTTCGTTGTGAGACCAAGTACAACGTCCCCTTCCACAAAAGCCTTATCACCGCCCCTGCACAACATACTTAACCATCTTAGGTAATCTCACCCAGCACAAAAATATGGGAATCAACAGAAATGAGTCTTCAGTAATAGATCTTCAGTTCTCTTAGCTCAAGTAGGCCTCTCTCATATGTTTCGAATCCTTCTACGCCCTATTTTCCTCCAAAGTCGTGCTACGATCCCTGCTGAAGTAAAAACACTTCCTCCATTCCGCTTTTGACAAACAATCTGGTCATTGCTGAGAGGTCAAAATCTAGGGCTCTGCAACAGGCATAGAATGGATGAAATTATCAAAGTTCTTAAGAGCTGAAAATCAGAGATTTAGCCTAGCCGATCAAGCGTTATCACCTGCCTAAAATGACTTTTCAACAGTCATCTGTGAGCTGAGTCACAAAATATTCTCGAAGCATGGAAGTGATACCTGAGGGTTGAAATTCGTTACTATTAGCTTTACTTTTTCCTGTAAGAGGCTGTGAGACCTAAACTTCCATTATTATTACCCAAATTACACTGCGAGCCCCAACACTCGTTCTATAGCCAACGCAAGTGCTCGCCCAAGGTTCAGTATCTATTTGAAGAAGACCGAGAGACGGTTCCCTGCCCCGCAGTATTCGTTGACATTTCCTGGACACAGCATCGAGCAATCCGAATTCGGTGCTGCAACAGAACCTTGCGAGAAGCTGTTTCCACAGTAGCCTGTCAAGTTCATCAGCATTCCATTTCAAGTCCAGTAGCTATAGTTGAAAGAGCCTACATTCTCTACCATACTCAGTGCCCCAATAAGCGAAGTTCTCGCAATAACTCTCGCAAACCTCAAGTGTCATCGTATCACTCGCCAAAGCCGCTGCAGAAAGTGCTCGCGTTCCATTCCCTTCCGTTTGGCACCCATAATAGGTATATGGTCCTACAGTAGGCTCAATAGCCGGTGTTTGCGTTGGAGTTGTTCCGGACTGTGTTGGAGAGGTAGGCAGGGTTGTGATGGTGTTGTTGAAGTTATAGACATTGAGTCGGTCGGCTCCACCGCAGTACTCAGACAGATTACCATTACATAACTTATTGCAGCCACTCAAACCATCAGGTGTCGTGGGAGCAACGGTACCGCCATTCGTGAAGGTGTTTCCGCACCAGCATTCATCGCCGTATTCGCAGCCTGCGAGGATGTATCCTGCTGCTTGGCAAGCAGAAGTGCAGCCAGTGACAGTCATATTTGAAGCTCCGCCGGGAACTTGAACACCGGTTTGGAGGAGGCGACCTGTTGTGCCCTCTCTGATTTGGATTAGTACTCCTTAGTTTGGTGAAGTTGAGATGAGGGAAGCTCACGTATAGCACCCAGTATAGGCCCAGTTTGGAGGACCGGGATCTGTGACCGGGCCGGTCTGTCCACTCCAGAAGATACTTAACCTGTCTGGCCCGCCACATGGCTCTGTGGCATTTCCCGTACAAGCCATGCTGCAATCTGAGGGGTTCGTAGCAAGTGCGGCACCGGGAGAAATCTTTGAGTCGCAAACTGTAGGAAGATTTCGGTAAGTATTCTCTTGGTGTATATGGGAATTACCGGTAACCTACAACATTGAGATGCATATTCAGTTCCCGCATACAGGAATCCTAGGGCGCTGCAGTAGCTGATGCATGATTCATCTGTCATGGCGGTATTGTTGCTGTAGCTTGCTCCATTAAGTGTTCGCCCGACTTCCCTGATAGGCATGTAAGCATGAAGTTCCATAAAATTTGAAGCGTCAAATTGTTTCTTAGATACTTACGTGTAGCAGCCTTGATATGACCAAGATCCGGGAAGTGTAGCAGGTGGATTCAATACACTTGTTCTCACTTGTATTGTGCTTTCCAGAGCATTGGAGAACTAATTATGTTAGAAACCGTGGGTCAAAAAGGGTGCATAGGAGATCATCTTACTTGAGACAGCCAAATGCATGCTCCCAGAGCGGATCGAAGAAGTGTTAGAGCCATGCTCAGCGATGTGCGACGAGAATTGAGGAGGTAGAAGCTCTTCTTATACTCAATAATATATTAAATCTTATTTGACAATAACCAGTCGTCACGGTTCGCCCCATGGCTGACATCAATATTGAGCTTGAGGCTGACCGAAGGATTTAGCCGTGGAACTCGAATAGGAAGCACGAAAAGTCTCGTTGGGTCACAGGAACGGAAAAGAGCAGGAGAAAGAAATTACTTTCTTGGCAATAATTCTGAAAGGAAGAGCTGGAATTCTTACTAAACTGCTGCAAGTTCTTGGGGAAGCTCTAGAATTTATGAGCACTCAGCTTCAAGAGCTTAAAGTGCAATGAAGTGTTCTCCAACAGCTTTGTAGGGCCCTATTTCAAACTCCAGAGCCTTCGAAATTGTTCTGGTAGTTACACTTGTAATAGTGTGTTACCATTCTTAATCAACTCGTACACCAGATTATGTGTGACAGTCGTGATTTCTCTGGACTAAAAGCATCTGGCTGCGTACCACGGCCACACTAAATATATATTCTAAACTATACTAATGCTTTGTGACTAAAAGCTCTGAGTCGTCCAACACTATTAACGACTGCGTTCTATTTTCAGTCACACGCATGTGAAGAAACTTTCTCCGAACACAAGTTGGACATCCCATTCTCGATCTCCTTACTTATTTCGTGAGACATAAATAGGTATACACGAGCATGTAAAAGACACGAGGGGATCAAAGTGCCTACGGCGTTTTTGCACAGCTTCACTAAAAGTGGATAGTGGGCACTGATTTTACCAATGCGGTGCGGAGAAGGCACCAAAGGGAGTAGAACCTTCTGAAACAGAGCAGAAAAATTTCGTGATCAATCAAAGCTATTTCATCTTGATGCAAAAAATCTTACTAAGCATCATTGCAAAGCATAGAGAGCACCAAGAAGGAAGAAAACTTTTGAAAATGCACCTAACTAGATGAACAGTGAGCTGGAATTTTAGAATACAAAGTAGCTTCAGGGGTGTAGGTGCGGGGTATTGCGGGGTAATCTCGATGTGGTCATCTCTATCCACAGCTGTAGATTGAGGTACGCAATTCTCAGGGACATTTCAGGACAACTGTCCGGAATTTGAGCTGTGCTTCTTCTTTCTGACTCTTTACTTGGAAGATAGAGATTGGCACATGAGAGTGAGCGCGAAAATGAAATGAAGTGAAGCTCGCTCGCGGTGGACACGAAAAGCGCCCCAAATCCTTGATGTACTAAGGGTTGCTAGGACTGTGGAGCTGGATTTTGAAATTACAGAATATAATATTTTCAGGACTTCCAACACTCTCGTCATTTATTGAATGAACGAGACCTTGAGAGAACATTTGAGGATCTGGTGGTTGCAATGTCTTGGTGAACTTGGTTCAATTAACGGCACTTTTTTGGTCCACCGTGAGGCTGTTTTCAGACGTGCCCCGGAACCCGCTAGACCCCGCCTAAAACGCGCTAATTTTCTTTCACCCGTGAAACTTCTTTCAACTTTTTCCAACTTACATTCTTCCCTTCTTCGCAACTTCACGGCCACCTTCGACAATTACGATCGCCGTCTGTTGGTTGTGTGGCTACACTGTCACCTTAGAACCATCAGCCGCCGACATGAAGATAATCAACCCAATGCAACCAGCTCGCAAGTCGCTGGATCGCAACCAATTCCTCGACCAAGAGATTGAACGGCTTCAAGAGGAGATTGGGTTCAAAGAGCGCATCGAAATCCCCTTACCAACCTATCTCAAAGCACAATACTTCGAAGTGCTGGAGAACTTCACCAATGTACTTGCCAGGAACGTACAACAGAAGACGCAGTTGCAACAGAATCTGCAGACCCGCGAGTTTACATGCTTCAGCAACCTTCCCACCGAGTTGCGATTGAAGATCTGGGGGTTTTCCTTTATTTCTGACACCCAGCCTCGTGTGCACTGCGTCGATATCGTCAATTCAGACACCAATCGCGAATCTTTCATCTCGAATCAACCGGTTTCTTCTATCCTCCACGCGAATCACGAATCCCGCTCCCACTACTTCCGCAACACCCAGTTAACATTCGCTTTTAGAACATATCTCAATTTCGAGACCGACATTTTCTACATCCCCGACTTTGACGACCGCGAATCTAGCTTCCCAAAGTTCCTCGATTTCCCTCATTCACAAAAAATACAAAAGTTGGCGTTGCGAAAGGACTTCTTCTGCGACATCCCACTTCCAGGCCATTTTTCAATCAAACATGTCGCTATCCTGGATTTATTATCGGACTGGAAGCAGTTGTTGATTGTCTTTGAGGATGAACGACTTGGAGAGGAGATTTGGAAAGATACATCTGTGGTCTTCAAGGAGTTCACCGCGAGGGAGAAGAGAAAGAGGGCAGAGAGATCGTATGCACGGCAGTATTGCAAGACTTTGAATGTTATAATGGAGGGATATGAAGAGAAGATCATGGATTTCCGATTCGGTCAGCTTGAACGGGGCGCGGATTATATCGACTCTGTTCCGGCTTTTCTGAACCCTTGAGTTGGAGACATCTAGTGTTTGGGGCGAAAATGGCTTGTTCTAGAGGGGACTGATTCTGGCGTTAACTTGTTTCTGGACAGATGATAGAAAACCGTTCTGCATTACTTGCTTTCAAGATACCCCGGCTCGGCGTTGGAAATTGGTCGACCTGGATGGATTATACCCAAACCCAACAGGTCACTGAGTATCACTTGGCTTCATACCAAAGTAGCACCCTCAAGAGTGCATATCTTTTATTAATTGGGCAATAATGATAATATGCTTTGGCTTCACTCCAAGTCCCAACTGCAACGCCATGTGAGTACCCTCCATGTGTGCAATAAACACGAAGTAGTCCTTCACCCCCCTCACCTCTCCAGTCAAAGCCCTGGTTGCTGACTCCCAAGTCCAACATCATCTTCACTTTCCCTATGCCTATTTTATTTGATATCCAGGCAGCAGCCACCTCTCTCCCACTTCAAAACTTCTCAACGTTTCAATTTTTCAAACTTGCGAGCTCTTGATTCTAGTCCAAGAACCTTAAAAATCATCAGATAGTAAAGAGAAGAAGTGCTGCAAGAGAAAAGCATTGCCCAGCAAGAGATGTGGCTTGACTAAGCCACGTACTGTAGCCCCTGATTACGCGAATGCGAAGAACTACTTGGCCTCAAGACTCATTACTCGCCCATGTCCGAGGCCGATGGCTGGAAATCTACTCTACAATTGGACAGTTTCGTCCGATGGCGAAGCAGCGTGAGTAAACGTGTACTGGAAATACCCCTAGGTGCCTACTTGTTCCCAAATACCAGGTAGAACCACGTAAGCACCCCCGCGTGCCCGTTGTGCCTGCCCCGCCACGCAACCCCTGAACTACTAACCACAACAGGCAACCATTACGGCCGAGGTATATAAAATCCCCTCATTCCCATCCACAACCACCACATCAAATCTCCTAAAACTCAATCCCTTTCCCCAAAAATGAACTCCTCCACCTTCAAACCAAAAATAGCAATCATTGGCGCCGGTCCCGCCGGCCTAACTCTCGGCCGACTCCTACATCTTCAATCCATCCCGTTCACCATCTATGAAGCCGAGGTTTCGCCCTCTTCCCGTTCACAAGGCGGGACGCTCGACTTACGTTCCGGAACGGGACTGTCGGCTATCACTGCTTGTGGACTCTACGAGGAATTTCTGAAATTGGCGAGATATGATGGTGAAGCGCTGCAGATTACGGATAAGGCGCTGAAGGTGTGGTTTAGCGTGAAGGGGAGTGGCGTTGATGGCGGGAAGAAGCAGAAGAAGAGGGGTGCGAGGCCCGAGATTGATCGGTTGCAGCTGAGGGGGTTGCTGCTTGGGAGTGTTCCTGAGGAACGCATTATGTGGGGGAAGAAATTGAAGCGAGTAGCAGGGGAGGATGGCGATTTGAAGCTGGTCTTTGAGGGCGCTGGTGATGGCGAAGAGGTGGGGGGTTTTGATTTAATTGTTGGTGCGGATGGTGCGTGGTCCAAGACGAGGAGGTGGCTGAGTGAGGAGATGCCGGCTTATTCGGGGATCTGTGGGATCGAGCAGTATATTTCTGATGCCGAAGCCCGATTCCCAGATATTCACAAGCTGGTTAATAGAGGAAGTTTGTATATGTTTGGGGATGGGAAGAGTGTTAGCGCGCAGCAGATCGGGGATGGAAGTATCAGGATCGCGGAGTGGGGAGTTCGGGATGTAGATTGGGCGAAGGATCACGATGCTACTAAGTTGGATCCGAAGGCTCTCAAAGCCCTTCTGCAGGAAGAGTTTTCGGATTGGGCGCCAGAAGTGAAGAATATGCTTGCAAGTGTGAATGAAGATGGAGCGGTGTCGAGGTCGCTGTGCATGCTGCCAATTGGGTTTCAGTGGGATAACAGGCCTGGCGTCACGGTCCTTGGAGATGCTGCGCATTTAATGGTGCCTTTCGCGGGAGAGGGTGCGAATGTGAGTATGGCGGATGCGATGTACTTGGCGCAATGGATCCAGAAGTCGACAGACAAAAAGTCGCTGCATGAAAATGTGGTCAAGTTTGAGCAAGAAATGTTCGTGAGAGCGAAGCCGATTCAACAGATTTCGTACGACAATATGCAGGATATGTTCTTCACCCCAGGAGCTCCGAGAACTACGATTGAGAGCTATCTCACTAGAATGGTGAAGGACATGGCCGGTCCAGTGGTTGGAGCATTGGCGGGGACTGTGATTTATAGCTACTATTGGGGATTCAAGTTGTTTAATTAATTAATGGATACGAAAGCATGGCTTGTTTCTAGAAATACCCACTTAATTCAAGTTCTTCAATTTGGTATTACTCCTTATTTAGTTTTAGTACTCAAGGAAATTTACAGTTCTACAACCTTTCCTCGCTATAGAAATCAATTTCTCTACTCAACTCTTCCCAAAATTATCCAACTCATTCTCAACCATACACAGTTATGCAATAATAAATTCCCCTTCTTAAAGCACTGAAAAAGCAAAAGCCAAAGAGCCAATAGCAGCAACCAACAAAGGCAAGCTGTAAATCTCCATCCCAAACTCAGCACCACCCGTAGAAACCGTCCCATTTGGCTTCGCTGTCCCAGTGGGACTCGCAAGGACACCACTCGAACTCGCAGTGCCAGTGGCCTCCTTTGTAACATTAACCGGAATCAACGCAATGCCATTATCCGGATACGCCGAACAATTCGAATTGGGATCAAGCGGACAGTTTGCCGCAATGCAAATACTCTGCAACTCAGGCGGAGCGTTGATTCCTGATACTGCAAGTGGAGGGGAGCAGCGGCGGTTGAAGAGTGTGTCGAGGGTGTTGTAGAGGACTGTGGCATCTGCTTCTGCAAAACCGAGAGAGAGGGCGGAGGATTTCACGGTGCTGATGAAGAAGGTCATTTGGTAGGTGTCGAAGTCCATGAACCTACTCAGGTTAGTTGTCTGACGGAGAAAATTCTTGAGAGAGAGACAAACTGGTGGATCTTGTACATGCTTGTTCGTCCGCCGTAGGAGGGGAAGTCGGAGGTTCCTTGTTGTGAACAGTTGAGGAGGTTGCCGAAGTAGCCGTAGATGTGGGTTAGTAGATCACTGTCAATAGTTAGATCTCCCACTTTCGTATAATAAGAAGGGTTGAGGTGAAACGTACTATTGACGTGTCCCCACATCTCCGTTCGAACTCATATTCTTCTGCAATGGCGTGGCGCCACCATCATCAAGGAACAAGACACCAGCAGCACCAATGTTACCCCCCTCATTCGTAGAGTTGTAGGCTCCCGTGAAGTACGGGAGAAGAGCGATATCGTGGCCTTCGAAGACGGCTGGAGAGGCGAAGCCTGCACATGGAATGCCGGTGTTAGGTGTGGTGTAGTTTCCAACGACGAAGGTATTGACGAGGAGGGTGATGAGTAAGGCTTGAGACTTTGCGGTGTTGCTTCCGAGGAGCGTGTTGGAATAGAAGTCGCAGGTTGAAGTTTTGGATGGTCGTTGAGCTCGGATAAGGAGTGGGAGGGAAAAGACAGCGAGGGTAAGGAACTTCATTCTGCGTAAATATAGAGGCTAGATCTGGAAGTTATGCTTTGTTTGTTTGGGTAGATGTTCTTCAGCTGAAGAGAGCGTTTTGAGGATATGAGATCTTGGAGAGTGGTGAAGGGAGATGAATGAGTATAACTTATATGTTTCTTCAGCTGAACGGAGATTAAATTTGAAGAGGTCTACTGGAAGGTATGAAGCATGCTAAGGCATATGATCTCAAATTCAAGCATCTCTATTTGCTGCGGCGGCTGGCAAGAGATGGACCCTCCTGTCGTGTCTAAGCGAGTGGCTAGTGCTGACTTGTTCACAGGTTCAGCTGTTTAATTTCGGGATTTGAGAGCCACTTCTGGTTACCACCGGGTATATGTTTATAGCTCGAGTTTGTTGAAAGCCAATTAATAAAAGTTGGCGCTACCAAGTACCAATCTCTAGGGGTGAGGCTGAATGTCAACATGCAGGTCTCGTATTACTAAGACAGGGGCTCGCTTCTCGGGTCACGGCGGAGCTGCACGTCTCGGAAACGAAGATGTGGTTACAGGGTGCGTAGAGGTAAGTGTGCAAAGGGGGCTATTCTGTTCTTGGTAATTGACCGTTATCCTGATTGGGCAAATGGAATTAACCTTGGGCACAGGTTAAGACTGGCAAGGGACCGAGGGTGTTCAAGCGGACGTGGCATCCGACAGTCCTTGTAATAATCATAGCAAGCTTGGTACATTGCCATTGGCTAGAGTTGAGAATTGTGTCTTCCATTGAATATAATTCTAAATAAACATTGAGCAATGAGAATGATGTCTTGTCGAATGCCTGAGCAAATCTCTATACAAGAACAGAAACGCTTTCATTCTATTATTACACAGCTGTTAAACACTCCCTTACTCCAGCCATTGTTCGCATTCCGAGACAGTGTTGTTTCACGCTTCGGTCTTGCCCTCTTCCGGCTTGGTCTCTTCAGTTTTCTCAGAGTCTTCGGGATCTTTCTTTCCCTTGATACTCTTCCACTCGATGGCAAGAGCCCCCAGAATCATACAGGAGCTCAGAGCGGCAGCCATGATGAAAACTCGAGTCAATGCGTAATTGTATGCATCGATCACCGTGCCGAGCTCGCTCGCTGGTACAACACTTCGCAAATTCGTCGCACCCGTGTTGACAATAGTTTCCGCGTCCAGTCCGGCAACTCCAGTGAGGTGTTCCACGAGTTTACTTGAGAAAACGTTTTGACTGACGGAAAGAAAGATCGATCCACCAAGCTGCTGCATGAAAAACATCATAGCCATACCAATAGGGACGTCAGCCCGTGGGAGTACGGTCTGCGGCGCCAGGGTTGAAGTTTGAAAGCCACAGCCAAGTCCGAACCCAAAAAGAATCTGGTAGCCCATCCAAGCGCTATGGTTTGAGCTAGATGTGAGGGTTGAAAGCAGACCGGCCCCGGTAGCGCAGAGAATAGGAGTAACTATCAGCGCCGGAACATAGTATCCAATTTTCTGTGTAAAGACGGCGACCGGAATAGCTAGGATTACCATGGACAAGAGAAGTGGGATTGTACTGACGCCAGAGTGTATGGGCGAGTCGCCTTTGACTGATTGGAACCAGATTGACAGATAGTAGATGATGGACATCAATGCTCCTGAGATCAGGAACATGAAACTCATGGCACCAGCAACGGAGCGATTCAGAACGACTCGGGTCGGGATCATTGCAGTTTTTGGCATGAGGACCTCAACGACAATGAAAATGACGAATAGAACACCGAAGGTAACAAAGAGGCCAATGATTTTCGGTGCTGACCATGAGGAAGTGGAGCCTCCCCATTGAAGAGCGAGGATGAGGCATATTATCGATGGAACGAAGAAAAAGATCCCAATGGGGTCAAGATTCTTTATTTGTGCAAAAACAGTGAGCTTCTCGTGCTTGGGCGATGGGATGTCGAGCAAAAAGAAAATCGCAAGAATTGTAAAGCCACCAATGGGCAAGTTGATGTAGAAACACCATCTCCACGTTCTGGACATAAATTAGCAAAATGACCATGGTATCAGTCCCGCAAGTCAACTTACACTTTGTCGGTAAATGTTCCTCCCAACACGGGACCAAGAACACTTGAAAGACCAGCAGCTAAGCCAAAGAAAGACGTGTACAAAGGGCGTTTTCGAAGGGGAATGAGTGGAAGTATGATCATCATGCCACCAGTGAAGATGCCAGCTGATGCTAAACCAGTAATCGCACGTCCAATGATGAAGGCCACCGACGTAGGGGCAGCACCACATAGTGCAGAGCCAGCTGCGAGGATAATGAGGGAAGTCAGGTAAGCCCATTTCGTCGAGTATATTTGGTAGATGCGGCCGGAAATGGGGAAAACACAGGCAGTAGCTAACATATATGAACTACCATACCCTGAATGCGGAGTCAGTAAATCGATTTAAATAATTAGTCCTAGGGAACTATGGCATTCTAAGAGGGATATTATGTGACAATTAGAAGCAGGAAGTAGGTCTCTTGCGTCGCACTTACAGCCTATATCTTCAATTGAGTGGAATTCGTCCGTGATTCTTGGAATGGCGGTCGCAATGATAGTCCGATCCAATCCGACGAGGAAAGTAGACAGGTATACGCCAGTCATAATCGTCCAGAACTTCAGCGACTTTGGTTGATAGTTCTTTTCCGCATCTTCATATTCATCGTCGATCGGTTGAACTGGCTGGTCTGCTACCGGGGCTTTTTCGGTGGGCGGTGCCCCAGACGAAGCTGTGGGGGCGTCCATAATCAGAATGTTCCACGTCAAATGGTTCAATGGAGTGTGAGTGATGTTTGTTTTGGCTCACCGAGCACTTGATGAGCATGTGGCTATGCAGCGGTAAGCTTTGCTTTATGTACTGGGGCATTTCTCTCATTTTTTGATGCGGACAGAGTTTGAAAGTCGAGACCGTCAAATAAGGGTGCGCTGATGAGGACGGGGAAAAACTAAGAACCCGAGAAGGAAGAAGGGAATCTTCGGGCTTTTAGACTTCCCCGACACGTGATGTGGCACTACTGCGAGACGACACCCATGCAGTTCCATGTCCAGAAGAGCCCCGAGAGAAGGTACAACAACCCATTCATCCCTTCCTGGCTGCACTTCAAGTCCACAGGATTGCATCCGTACTCATATTCCCACGCCATAGCGTATTACCGCGACCCCGCCAGTGCTGCCCGCGCCGCAGGCCCAGAGCCTGAGAACCGTTTACCTGACGTACCCTTGGTATGTCTCCTCCGGCCCCCTCTCCGTCCTCTGAAGTATCGAAGCCACAGCGTGTATTGGCCTGTGTACGTTGTCAGACCCGGAAGGTGAAGTGCGACCGCAGATTTCCCTGCGCAAACTGCATTGTGTCTCATGCTCAATGTGTGCCGGCAACGGTGACCCCACGTGTGAGACGGAAACGTAGATTTCCCGAGCGAGAGCTCTTGGAACGCGTCCGAAAGTACGAAGATCTTCTTCGTCAAAATAATGTCAAGTTCGATCCTCTCCACAAAGATGTGGCTGGAGAAAAGGGATCTCCGAACACGCATGTCGGCGATAACTCGGACGATGATCATCCTGCAGTTATGGGCAAAGATTGCCCATCGCCTGCAACAAGTGTTAAGTCTGAAAGGGTGTATGAGGCCAAGTATGTGCTTTCCAAGGACCCAGCCAAAGATAACTAACTCTAGCAGGAATTTCTGGCAAGCCATAAACCCCGGGGTATGACAATTTCGCCCGCGGGTAACCCTTGCTGACAATTTTATTAGTATCATGATCCTGATGAGAGCGATAATTCGCACGAAGACTTGCATGAGATGGTGTGCATGAAGAATTTGGTTCAACTGTTCGGAGATAATGATCACCTTCTATTTGGCTCCTCCAACACAAACGTCGACCTCGCTACACTTCACCCTGAACCAGTCCACATATTCAGACTTTGGCAAATCTACTTGGATAATGTGAATCCATTACTCAAGGTCACCCATACTCCGAGCCTGCAAGGCCTCATCATAGAAGCTACCAGCAACATGGCGAATATCAGTCCTACCTTAGAGGTCCTTATGTTTAGCATCTACTGCATGGCTATTCTAAGTCTAGTCCCAGAAGACTGTCAAGCAATTTTTGGTTCGTCAGCGGAAGAGCTTCTAACCAGATTCCAATTCGGTTGTCGGCAAGCTCTAGTGAACTGTGGTTTTCTCAGATCTACTAATCGTAACTGTTTGACGGCATTCTATCTATACCTGGTGAGTCTATGAGTTACTCGAATCAAAAATGTCTTTCTAATATTCTATTAGATCTCTGTCAGACATCGTACAGCCCCTCAATCTCTATCTGCCATGCTTGGTGTTGCGATTCGTATTGCTCAACGTATGGGTATTCACAGCGAGTCGGCCTTAACCCAATCCACTCCTCTCGAAGCGGAACTTCGGCGAAGACTTTGGTGGTCGCTCGTCCTCTACGATAACCGCATTAGCGAGATGGCTGAGCACAAGATCTCAACGCTGGCTCCCACCTGGGACTGCAAAAGTCCTCTCAACGTGAGTGATTCTGACCTTCGCGTGGAGATGAAGCACCCGCCGGCGGTGCAAGAGAAACCCACAGATTCAATATTTGCTGTTGTACGCGGTGAGCTTGGAGACTTTGTCCGCCACACGATATTCCATCTTGACTTCACAACTCCGGCGTTGAAGCCCCTTGTTCCAGAAGATGCCGAGCTAGCCACAGTGGAAAAGATGATCGAGGACAAATATCTCAGATTCTGTGACCCCGAAAATCCCCTCCACTTCATGACGATCTGGTGGACTCGTTCTTACCTTGGGAAATGCCGCCTCCTAGAACACCATTCGAAGTTTTCCAGCTCGACCACGCCCCAGACAGATGCTCAACGCGATATTCTCATCTCCATTGCAATTGACATGCTCGAATGCGATACAAAGCTTAGAAGCTCACCACTCACGAAGCCATTCCGCTGGCTAATCCACCTCCATTTCGCAGCTCCTGCGTACATTCAAATCCTTCAAGACCTGAGAACACGACCCGGTAGCGAGCTAGCAGGACAGGCTTGGGAAGCTATGAGTGATAACTTTGAAGTCACGATTCTTTTTATAAAAGAAGATAGCGAAAGCCCCATCTTCATGGTTTTCAGCAAAATGATCCTTCAGGCTTGGCAGGCTTGCGAGGAAGCTTCCACTGAGCAGTTGACGATACCGAGGATTGTGTTGGCCGTCAAACAGCGAGTGGCTGAAGTATCCCAAAAAGCACTAGAGACTGAGACGCAACAGCGCCTTGTAGGTATGGAAATTGACAGCTTTTCGCCTCCAATACCGGCGGTGGGCTCTGGAAATCAGGGTCTGATGTATAACACGGGTCTGCAAGGCGGGTACGGACCGTACGGACAAGCTGGACCGAGTACGTACCCAGATATCTCAGGACGAAACCTATCATCTATTGATCCGAACCTTCTGAACTTGGGAACAATGGACTGGGGCTTGGGAGGCGTGTATTCAGGGGCATGGAACGCGGGGCTTTGATATAAGTCGCTTGAATTAGTATGCACTTATTAGACTCCTCTCAATACAGAGCATTATGCCACTCTACAAGTCTTGAAATATTCAAAGTGTTTCTATCTGGCGCTTGAATGTGTGGTATGTGCAAGTACAATGTAAAATATATCTTTATGTATCAATATCCTCCTCCGACTCCACATCTGGAATTCTAAAAACCATACTCCTCCCCGTACTCGCTCTCGCGGACTCCAACAATTCTTCTAATCCCAACTTTTCATTTACCACAACCTCACATGCCCCCTCAATCTTCTTAAAGCAAACCTCTATCAACCCTTCAAAATACTTCGCCGGAAACAACGGCACGACAACTAGCACTAAAGCATAAAAGTGCGCCGATAAAGCCACCTGTTCATCACCGCTCGTCGTCCTCCTTAGATCAATCCAGAACATCCAAGTCCGAAGCCACGCCAATCGATGATATGCCGCTGCATCCGAATCCTCATCAAGAGCGGCTTCGACTGAGAAGGCCAGCTTCTCCAAGTCTGCGAAGCCGATTGCTTTCCATTTCTCGAGCCCGAGGAGTTGGAGAATGTTGCAAATGGACTCGGTGATTTCTTTTACGCGATGTTTCATGGTTTCGTTGTTTCTTGGAAGAGGCACGGCGTTGAGATTTGCTTTCTGGGAGAAGCGCCGCATTTGGAAAGCATCGCTGAGCAAAGCTGGGTAGGCTGTTGATAATTTATTGCTGGTTATGTAGTTCAGTGCCTGTTTGAATTAGTATAGGGTTTTCAGATCAGATCGAAGAAGTGCACACGCTTGAATAGCCATCGACAAACACCGACCACTGGTCCCTGAGATTCCATAATTAGTCACTTTATTGACTGGCACAATCGAAAAAAACCAAGGAGCAGTACCAATCTTGAGCAGTCCCTGCAAGAAAGAGGGAACAAGTGATAATGGCATCCACATTATTAGGGCTGAAATGATCAATCTCTTCTTGTAATTTCTTCAGCGCAATAGTTGTTTGCTTGATGCATAGTTCCTGTGCAAAATCGTTCTTCGTGACCTGGTAATGATTATATGCGGCAAATCCCACAACAGCATGTTGCACACACTTGTAACCAGCAGCGAGGTAATTATACCTATTCCAGCTTAGCGAAATCTATTATGGCGAACGTCGGCGGAGTTATCGGAAATACATACGCAGGAAGGTAGTGCTGGACAATAGTCATCATGCAGCTCCGTGGGATGGGCCGCCGCAACGATATCTGCTGGGATTGCTGGACTATCGACAAGGCCGAGGAGGGGATATCTCGGTGATGCGGCGCACAATAATAGAGTGTAAAATCTCGAGGTGCGTTTTTGGCCATAAATGCTTGCTGAGAAGCTGGCACGCTGGCCGTCGCTGCACCGCCGTCTGCGATTGGGGTCGGTTTCTGAGTGTAGCTGCACTCTCGTCCCAATCGGAGGCAATTTGAACTGGAGGAGAGATCAGGCAGGTAAATGCAGAGTAATGGTATAAGCCATTGAGTCTCAGATCTCAGACACCCGATACTTGCAGGTCAAGCAGCCGTCGGGAATAGGAAGAATACGTAAAACTGTGGGTTTCTGGGCTAAACTTACCAATAAGGAAGACGTTCATCGCATCTTACATGCCGTTCCTTGCAGGTTACACAGCCTTTCTTCGACCTTGGTTGATTTCGGCGCCGCATCATGGTGAGAGTGGATGATGGGGCACAGTACCGGTGGTAGTTGGCACTTTCGTGTAGCGCTCTCTACTCGATATTCGACACTTTAAGTTCCACTTCAATGCTGCGCAAAACATTTGAAGGAAGTCAAATTACGAGTACTCCCAAGACTCAAATACCTTTGAAGTGTTACTTCGCTGCTCGTAGGGCTGAACTAGATCGACGCCTCTCTCTTCCTCGACCGAAATCAAGTCTCAGTCATTGGCCTGTGTCAGGACGAGCTGGGCCATTCATGTCCACCGAGCTCTCGGGTATTCCGAATTGGCAGCTGGGGAGTCTCCGATGGCCTGGTACCTTTTGCTCGAGATAGCATATAGTAATTTGCATTTTCCGTAAATGTTATTTGGAATATTTCCAGCTGTGGAAGTGAGGGGCTTGAGTCGAAGTGATGACCCCTGTAAGGAGCTGAAGTGCTAGTAAGCAGCTCTTCCGACACCTGCATGACTTGGCAAACCCTGGCGAATCACAGAGTTTCGAGACTCAATTGGGTCTTTAGCCCGTGAGTGGCATTTGCTTGCCCTCAAGAACGTCTGAGCTTCTAATAAACTTGCTATTTGAAGCTTCTCAAGTTCTCGGGTCTCATTCGAGCATTTCGATTTCGCGAATGTACGAAACTCAATCGGAACAATTCAACAAATTCAAAAATTCCGCAAATTCGATAAGTTATTTACGTGCATCTTATGCAATATTAGACATTTTGTAATTGTATTCGTTATTATCTTTGTAGTATTGAAATTAGAAATTGAGATCTTGTAACATATCTGGAGGGAGATTCGCAGACAAGGGAGAGGTTTCATTCACATTTGACGAGACTAGAACATCAACTATAGTAAGAGGAAAAATAAAAGATACCGACCAAATTGACTTGGTGAGATCTCGAGGACCTCAGCCGAAAACATCACTCACATACCGATCCTCCTTCTGCTTCTCCAACCACGCATCCGCCTCTGTTTCCGTGGCACCCGTCCTTTCCACATAAATCTTCTTACAGACCTCCGCCGCACTCTTCCCTAGTCTGGCCACGCTGCCGCAAAGATAAATCTTGCCCCCAGCCTTGAACATATCCGCAACCTCCTCCTTATCCTCCCAGATGACATCTTGCACATACCTGGGCTTATTCTCTAATTTGCTGAACGCCGGCTTAATTTTCACCACTCCTTGTTTCTCACAGACGAGAAGCTCATCTTTGTAAATGAAAACTTTGTTTTCGTGTCTGCGCCCGAAGAATAGAGTGGCGGGGCCGAGCTTGCGCACACCAGCTTCGGCGATCGCGGCGCGCTCTTGGATGAATGCGCGCATGGGCGCGATGCTAGTGCTAGCTGCAATCATGATCACGGGCGTCTTCGGGCTGGGCGGGAGACAGAACCCGACGTTGGTGGCGCGGATGAAGCAGGAAATGCGGTCTCCTGGGTGCCGGGAGGCGAGATAGGTCGATGCGGTGCCTTGGAAAGTGCCGTGGCATGACCAGGCAGGCGCTGAGAAGACGTCGTAGGTTATGGAGGCGATTTCCTTGGCTTATCGGCTGCGATGGTGTTGCTTGGGTTTAAAGGAGATGAAGAGATTGAGTATTGGAGCGGAGTTAATGGTTGGAGCATGTTAATGTAGATGTTTAGGGGTATTTGAATATCGAACTCGTCGAGGACGTCGATAATGCTGTAGCGCTTCTGGAGGCAGGTCTGATATGTAGCATCGTCTTTGAGCTTGGATAGAGCTAATTGTTTGTCTCCCTTTGCATGTTGCAGAAATTTGTTAATCTACCGCTTTGTGATAGGGGTATTGAGCTCGACGACACTCCCAAAGAAATCCCAGACTAAGAGAGTATCCAAAGGTAGAAACTTCTTCGATCCTGCGATGGTCATAAGGTCGTTATCAACAAGTCCAGATCTAGTGATAATCCGTCGGATGAGGTCTTTGGAATTCCGTAGTAGAACGACGAGGTAATCGCCAGCCGAGTATGCCGCGCCCTCCGGTAGCCTGATGGCCATTTGCACCTTTACAGGGCCAACTTCTGTTCCAATGAGCTGCTTGTTTGCAATGACTGTTTCAAAGTTGATTTCTTTTCCTCCTAGAGTTTGATTGATCTCGTTCCGTTTGAGAGTGATGGAGACATCAGCACTCTCAACTTCACTAGGAACACCAGAGCCTTTTCGAACTTTGTCCCAAAACTCCTCAACCCAGTCTTCCCAAAGTCCAAGAAGATCAGTTTTGACATTCGTATAGCCAGTGTCGAGACATCGATGAGCCCCAAGATTTGCCAGCTTTTCATCGATCAACTTGGGAACGCGGTGGAAAGTGTTTGCCCAATTTGAGTTACCGACTCCAAAGACTGTATACTTGACATCCTTGAGATCTGATTTGCTCTGCTCCAACCAAGTGAAAAACTTCTTTGCATTGTCAGGCGGCTTTCCTTCGTAGGAAGAGCATATGATAACAAGTGGTTGGTCCGTTGGGAGGTGCTCGGTGGCAGAATCGAGACTCTGGACAATTGCCTCAAACGCATAATCCGAAGCATTGCTTTCCAGTTCTTTCGCAAACCCTTCGCAGTGCATAGCCTTCACATTGATAGTCTGACCTGAGACACCTCCTGCAAGTTGGCTTCTCTAGGTCGCACTTCCTTGCGCGATTAAAATACACTTCAAAATTGGTCGGAGTTTGCTGACTCACCTTAAGTTTTCGTCTCTTGCAAGTGATGCAAGCTTGGGATGTCCTGGGTGCGCCGGGCATCTTCAACAAGGTATGTACAGTACCACGGGTAGTACTCGAGTCGCCGCATAAAGTGCAACAAATCGCCGGTAACAGGCTGATGAATGACTTCTCTGATCATTGGGCCGTGTTCAGGTGTCTTGCATCCTGAGATCAATACATTTGCAGGGTCGAAAATGGGACATCTATCCCTAATATAGAAGTCGAAAGCGGGACAAGATAGCGTGCCACTGGTGCCAATTTTTCGGACTTTACGTCAAATTGTGGCAAAGGAGAGCTTCGCTGGACCCGCTACTATCTTGCCGAAACTTAAACTAAGCCTTACATGCGGTTTGACGTGATAGACTTGCTATCCGATCATTTTTGCAGGAAAGCCTAGACTTGTCCTTGACAAGCGAGACAAGGTACTCTTATTGTTTCAAAATAGCGATCAATACAATCTTCGCCCAAGTGAGCGTTGTTACTTTCTGCAAGTGCTGCTAGCTCCTCTATTGCAGTAATCCGTTCTACACAGCAGTAAACTGACAACCTGCCGCCAATCCTTTGAAAGCTTTGTCAGTAGTTGTGTAAAGTTGTCCGTGCCTTTTAGCAATGGCTGTAGGCTGTAAGCTTCGAACTTTCCGTTCTCCACTGACACTCGTTCCATAGGAGGCCTGGCTGCCTTTTTGATCCAACAACTTCGTTGGGCCTCCAGAGTACATTATGTAGCAGCTAAGGATAACGTAGCCACAATATGGTTATGAAAACGCGTGCTGGTTCTCGGTTGTATCATTCGACAGCGCGGTCTGTTGAGCTGAACGCAATCTGAGAGTTCCAGCTGCAACACCGGTTCTGGTCGAGAGAATTCATAGAACCAACTCCTGATTCATTGAACAGAAATTCTCAGTTCTTTGCTGCTACCAAGATATCGGACATGATAGATGAAGGAAACTGAAGAGGACGAGATGGTTTAGGAGAGATGTTGTTGAAGACTTCGCGACCGAGCCCTGAGCGCGTCCAAATAAGCTTAAATTTAGCGAGGGCGTAGCGTGTGTCTCAGGCTTCCATGACGCCTTCATCCTGAAGATGTTACCCCATCACAAATCAGCACCATGCTACCAACATCTTCATTTGCTCGCAATGTCTACGACATAGTGCTCTCAGGAAATGAACTTACCTCGTCGAACAACTTCGATTCTGCAAACACTCTCTGTCACACGCCCAGCATCGATCATGGCGTCTCCATCACGATACACAATCAAGGCCCTCCCCCGATCCCTCTATCCGACACCACTCACTTACACGCCCGCTGACTTCTTGCGACAAGATGAAAGCTCTGACTCTGAATGGTACGCCCATCCGCGCTTCGTACAGCATATCGATGACCCCGCAATCGCCGCCCTCAAGTCATACTACAGCACCATCATCAAGCCCAATCATACTGTCCTAGACATCTGCTCTAGCTGGGTTTCCCACTTTCCCGTGGACCTCAAGCCACAAAGCATGATTGGATACGGGATGAATCGCGCCGAACTCTCGAAGAACCCACACCTGACGAAATTCTTCGTGAAAGATTTGAATGTTGATCCGAGATTGGAGGAAGTCGAGGATGAGAGTTGTGATACGGTGATCTGCAATGTCTCAGTCGACTATCTGACAAAGCCGGTGGATATGTTCAATGAGATGAAGCGGGTGTTAAAAATAGGAGGAACGGCGCACATGGCGTTCAGTAACAGGTGCTTTCCCACGAAGGTGGTGGGGAAATGGATGGGGATGACCGATGAGGAGAGGAGGAAATGGGTTGGTGGCTATTTTTGGGCGAGTGGGGGGTGGGAAGACGTCGAAGAAGTGATATTGAAGGAGCAAAAAGGAGGCTTTTTGGGTGGTTACGAGGATCCGTTGTACGTCGTGAGAGCAAGGAAGACAGCAACAAAGTGATCACGCATTTGTGAGGATTTTGGGGTCATATCGTAAATCTGGCATTGTGTCACGTCTTCGACGTACGTCAACCTCGGATCAATTTTACAAAATGCAGAGCTTCGCCAGCCTTCCCTCAATCATCTCTGGTCCTGCCGATCCGCCAGCTAGGAGGACTTGGGGCGATTGGTGGTGAACTTGGGCTATGGAGGATTGTTTCGAGAAGCCTGCGGGCACAGCCACCACCAAACCGCCCTGCCCAGTTTCCCTGTCGCCTCCGCAGTTCTTGGCAACGGTGCTCGCGGTTACAGACTATAATACGGGATAAATTACTCCCGTCATCGCGGGCGCATCTTAACTCCATCGTTATCATCATTCCAATCATTTGAACAACGCCCGCTTATACGGCGGCATCGATAATAGCAATGAAGAATGCGTTTCGAAAGATGAGAGGAAAGAAGGATGACGAAGACGGAAATAAACGATTGTCTAGAGATAGTCGCGGCTATTCTGGACTTCCATCTGCTCTGCAGAATATGAATCTATCTTCCGGATCTTCAGCAGCTCAAAGCCGAACAGTTGCCCAACACAATGTACCTTCTGGATCAGCACAATTTAAATCCACGCCGCTTCCACGGACATCCAATGTACCCTCTGGATCAGGACAATCTAAAACCACACCACTTCCACAGACAGCCAATGTACCCTCTGGGTCAGGACAATATAGATCTACACCGCTCCCACAGACATCCAGTACAGCCTCTCCCTCTTCAGGACGACTCAATGCGCGAGGGTCTGTTCCCTTTGCGCAACTGGGCCCGCTTCTCGCAGCGCCCGCATCGAGTACAACGCCTGAAGAAGCAAGGGAGCTTTGCGAAATACCATTGCCCGCACTTTGCCCAATTTGCTATAACTTTGACCCGTACCAGGCTCCCCGTAATGGCAATGCCAGCGAGCACCAAAAGTCGTGGGCCAAAGAGGAGTACAAGATCCCTCAAGGGATACCGGTTGCAAAGATAACCGTCGAGAAATCTGAAGAGTTGATTGAGTCTGCGAAACGAGGATGCTTCTACTGCTCCATGGTTTTCGCAGCACTTGGGGCTGTTAGTCCTGGATGGGAGAATGAGAAATCATTCATCCATATCTTTCTCGCACCGAGACTGCCAGTATATGTGCGATTGGAATTTGGCGTTACGTCCACCGTGACTCTCGGACGAGAGGGCATGCTTGGACTCGGCATTGAGCTTCAGGAGGGGCAGACCATGAACTTCATCATCACCGTTGGTGATCCGTCAAAACCCGCCATAGATGTCGAGATTTATCGACCTTATATTAGCCCGGATCAGAAAATAATTGCTGGTATGATCATATATCAACCGAAAGAGTCCGACCGTGGTTAGTACGATACATCTGCTGACAATTGCCTGCAGATCTTGTCCTAGAACCACTTGTTGAGCACATGGGTACTGCAGAAGAGATACCAGAACACGCGGGAGACGAGAAATGCTTCGATTTCATCAAAGAACAAGTAGCAACTTGCATGAAAGAGCATAAATGTGGCAAAGACGGACATTTACCCTTACTTCCAGACCGTGTCATCTGGATCGAAGCCAACCAAGGAAGTGCCATCCAGCTTGTGGAGCCGAAAAATATTCGTGCAAAGTACATTGCACTTAGCTACTGCTGGGGCCCTGTGACTCCTAGCACGTACTTGACCGATGTGTCCACGTACAATACGAGAAAAGCCGGCATAGTGTACGTCGACTTGCCGCCTCTCATTCAAGATGTTGTCAGCTGTGCTCGCAAGCTTGGCATTGAGTACGTCTGGGTTGATCGACTATGCATCATTCAAGG
Source organism: Stipitochalara longipes BDJ (assembly GCA_009732865.1). Lineage (NCBI taxonomy): Eukaryota > Fungi > Ascomycota > Leotiomycetes > Helotiales > Hamatocanthoscyphaceae > Stipitochalara > Stipitochalara longipes. The sequence goes on along the minus strand of ML769346.1, from coordinate 1,837,756 downwards.
CGATGTCGAGGATTTCAAATCCCAGGCACCTAAGATGGGAGAGATTTACGGAAATGCTACTCTGACGATAGCAGCCGCCACTGCCACTTCCGAGACTGAGCGCATCTTGGTTGGAAGAGAAACCAAGTGGCAAGCATATGACCTTGGTCTGAATATCGATGGCATCGGCTCGCTCACGCTCCGATTCCGAAGGCGAACACATCCGTTGGGCAAGGAGGACTCTGGAGGTGAGTATGGTAAGATTTCTACTAGGGCTTGGGCTTGGCAAGAAAGGCTGCTCTCTGCAAGAACAATTTTCTACACTCCTTCAGCTTTAAAGTTTGAGTGTCGTTGCTATTCAATTTGGCAAGGATTTGGTAGAGGCCTCACAGGCCACTCGTGGTCATCTAAGCTCGATAACATCTCGCACCAATCTTGGACCACGCTGGTTGAGGAATACATGAGTAGAAATATTACTCGGCCTTCGGATCGGCTTCCAGCTATGGAGGCAGCCATGAAGCGCATTGAAAGGAGCCAGGGCTGGTCTCCTCTTTGGGGTGAGTGCTTTTTGCTGGTTCTACATTCCCAGATGTTTTGCGATGCGCCTTAGCCCGTACGATGGAAGAGCTCATGAAATATTGTTCCAAGTCCCTTAATCCTTTCTCATCATCCAATACTTACTTCAACGTTATTAGGGATGTGGGCAAATGCACTGGTGGAGAGTCTGGGGTGGGAATCGTGGGAGCATTCGGGAAGAGTCGGAAGCCACGCTGGGCGTATGAATCCAGGGCACTACGCTCCAACTTGGAGTTGGGCCAGTGTGGATGGTCGCATTTCCCACGTTTCTGCTAAACCTGCCGAAGACGTTACCCTCAACGACCCAAGAGTCTATGATCTGGAAATTCGAAAGCTCAACGCTGCCTCAGGACTGATCACCGTCGCTGGCCATGTCATCTTAGTCGAGCTCAGCTGTCGCATAGAGGTCGGTCAACTTGATGATGGGGAAACTCTTCAGGAGGGGCTCAAGTATTATTACGAGGTGCTAGGTGTCTACGCCGATGCGAAAGGCCCAAAAGCCTTCCCAATGAAGCCAGACGTCGCTCTGAAGCCATGGAACGGCGATGTCAACGGCAGACATATCGAGACTATCATTCGAGTTCCCTATGGGGAAGAAATTCCGGAGAAGTCTTGGACTGCTCATTGTCTTTGTCTCTTGGTTAGTAAGAACAGGTTGAGGTCACTTGTTCTCTTTCTAGGTGCCTCATTGAGGGAACCTGGGGGTTGGGAGAGGATTGGGATGGTGGATGGACTCCACCCTGGTATCTTTGGAAACTCTCAAAGACAGACTATCAACATCGTCTAATCCTCAGTCGATTATGAGTGTACCAACAAAGTACGTAACATTCTAGTGCGTGATACACAAGGCGTTAAACCGCGAAGGTACCTACACGAGATTCTCGTAGGCGTCACAGAAGCAGACGAAGGATAATTCGTCTACGGTTTAGAAATGCAACAATTTCAACAGCACATCATTGCCTTCTTTCGGCTCACCTTTCTAACTCTAGCATCTCGGTCCCGAGCTAATGAGAGAACCTGGAGAACCTAGCAGCCAATATCGTTCTTGTTATAAGGCCACGTTCCTGATACATACCCGGTCAAATCGGGCAATTTCCCTTCAGCCACAGGACGAACGGACGCCAGGCTCAATCTTCAAGCGAAGTCACCTGTTTGCCAAAACAGGCAAGCAAAAGCACGATTATCTATTTCTGTGCCAAAATCTCGTACTTCGACCCTTGTTCTATTTTGCCGGTCCCATTGTGTGGGGAAGATCTTCAGGGGTTAAGCGACCTTGACCTCAGCCTGCCAGGCACAATGCTGATCATAGACACAGGGGTTAAGGAGATGACAATATATCCCACTGGCTGAAGACTTGCTTGCGGTTAAAAAAAAGCACACCTTCCTAGAGGCACGAATTCTAGACACACCAGACTTCAAAACGGGCTCTTCCACCAATCAAGAGCGAGATGTTTTGGGATCTCGGCCTGGTTTCCGATAGATCATTACGTCCACTACGCGAGATTTGCTCACTTCTCGTTCGGTCATACTCAACGCCGTTTCAAGGAAGCACATTTATCTTTCCCCGGCAGGTAAGTGAGCTTTGAAATGCTTGTTCTCCACATTTCGAAAGGAGGCGTCCATTTTGATCCGGAACATGGCAGGTCACCGACGAAAGTAGCGATGTCGCTACTTTGGGTATACTAAAGATGGTATGGATAATATGTCCAACTCTTCCGACGCGCGGATTGCTATATTGGCATTCCCACACAGAAACCATCTCTCTTTAAATGACAAGTCATCCCATTTCTCTCTCTGTTTCGAAAAAGCCATTCATTCGTTTCGTTCCTGCCCGTTTCGTTTCCTCTCTCATATTTTGTTCGCATCGTCATGGTGCCCCGTTTACCATTCAAGGCGCTCGCGCTCCTCGCCGTGGCTGCCCTCCCAATTGTCTCCGCGATCGAAGTATCACTCCCCTCTTCAGATGCCACATGCTGGCAATACAAAGGGTGCTACAATGAAACGGATGCCATCCACCCGCTCCAATTCAAGATCCTGCCCTCGCTCACTGAAGACACGAACAACGAGAACTGCCAATCCGCATGTCTTGCAGCTGGATATCTGATGAGTGGGACCGCAGATGCGTTCAACTGCTGGTGTGACAATACGCTCAATCCGCGGAGCAACAAGATCGCGGAATCGTACTGCAACGTTGCCTGCAATACCGTCACGACCGAGACCTGCGGTGGGTATTCCGCCGTCAGCGTGTACGATGACACTTGTCTCGCATCCCCTCCTTCGCCATCGAAAACCATCATTATCACGGTGGTACCGCAACCTACGCCGACAAATATTCATACAATCTACACCACTGTGATTGTGACTGGGCCCGTCAACCCGCAGCCCACACGCACTTCCGTTATATATGTGCAAGGCCCGACGACCACGAATCCGTATAGTAGCGCGAGACAGCCACCGTATAGATACAGCCGGACGAGCGAGATTGCAGCGCCGGCAAACACGTGTAGTGATATTCTCTGCTGTTTGCTGAATAGTGCGTCGTGTGACTATAATCAGTTCATCAATGGAAATGGAGGTGGGAATGCAATTAGTCTGATTTTGGGGGGTACTGGTATGTTTACCCTCTCTATCTTGTCAGAGTTGAATTATTTCGCCTCTTTTTCCACCTTCTCTTCCAAAAATTCGGATGGGCATCCAGGAAAAAGACATTGAAATATACCAAAACTGGCTATGCAAAGCTAACAGAAAACACAGGTGCTCCCAAAGCCCGCCGCGACGACGACTGGCATCCAAAGCAGACCTCATCCCCGACCTCATGGCCAACAACCGATTCCTATTCCCTCGGCACAGACTCCTACTCCACCTCCACAATCTACAGCACCTCGACCCGAACCGTCATCTCTTGCCCCCCAGAAGTCACTTCCTGCACCAATGGCGCCGAAATCGTGGAGACCATCTCCGTGTCAACTACTATCTGCCCTGAGACTGAGACAGAAAGTAGCTCCCCAGCAGCGTCGACGAGTTATCCGCCGGCGCCGGCGCCAGCGAGCGCAAGTTCAAGCGGTGTAGTGGCCGCGAACTCGAGTTATGGTTTGGGCACGAGCTCGACTTTTGGGGGATACATTGCGTTAACGGGAAGTCTGACGACAAGTGCTACGGGTGTTGCGGGTGTAGGTGCGGGTACGGGAAGTGGGAGTGGGATTGGCAATGCGACGGCTACACAGGCGAGCCCGAGTCAGGTGGTTAAAGGCGCGGCCGAGAAGCTAGGCGCGAGTCTAGGGTTTGCGGCTGTGTTGATGGGATTTTTGGTTTTGTTGTGAGCGGGATAGTATGAACTTAGGAGAGGTGAATGAGATATTTGTGGACTGGGTGGATTTTGTAAGTTGCTGTGACGGGGATGGTGAGAAAGGAGTGAGAGGAGAGGTGGGTTGGAAGTCTAAAGCGGGACGTAGAAAAAGGGGCTAAGAGGAATGAGGGGTTGGCTGATGAAAGATGTTAAGGAACGAGAGGGAAGTAAGTGAGTAGGTCCGATTTAATTGTATGCATTGCATCGCATTTATCTGTATATATTTCTTGAGATACCTATCTTCAAGCCTCGTTGGAGGTAGCTGCCATATTTCCTCGCTGGTTGTGATCCTCAGCTGCTCCCGTAAAGCTGGTGCTTAACGCCAGGAATGTTTACTCCCCGGCCTCGAAAAATATATCTTGTCTTCGAATACCCAGATAATAGTTACTATCTTCTTCTCACACTGCTCCCACCAAAAAGACTCCATGCCGAAACCGTGGGTACACCCTAGTCGCCGATAACATCTCGCCCTGTTGCACCCTCTGCAAGGAAAGCCACTCACCTGTCATCGTGGCGCAGCAAGGCTCAGCCTCACCGACTAGAACAAAGTCACATCGCCGCATCATCTCGTAGCCTTCTCACTGCAACAAAAAGTCTCCTACATTGAAGAGGTTCTATTCACATTCATCCAGTCTATTGGATATGTGCCCAAGATGCTTCCATTCAGACACAACCCCGATGATGTGTTAAGCCCAATGCATTTTACTGGTATTGCTTCACCCTCTGCCAGATTGAATCGACTAACAGATTTACCGCATAACAGTTCCTCGTCCACCCCCACCCCCGCCCCCTCCATTATACCATCAAAACGATGGAACACCTCAATTCTCGATCCTCCCAACTATATCTCGCGATACAGCCCAAATTGACCAAGATGGCAGACAAGCCTACCACCTTCCGGGCCGCGAAGGTGGACTTGGTGGAGCTCCAGTGCACTTATTCTCAGGATCTCAATCTTTGACGGACTCCCGCAGTCCTTCTCGGTCTCCTTCGCGGACGGCTTCAATTATGACAGAAGAATACGAAGGAGGTGTGGATTACCCGGACAGTGATGATGGTCGCGATAAAGATCCGTTGGACCATTCATCCGTCTTCACATACTCATCGGTTGACTCTCGATCGTCGAGGCAACAAAGTTGGCGAAGGATACAATACAGTTGGCGAAGGAGACTGCGAGTACAAACACGCTCGTCAACGTTGAGGAACCGGCATAAAGTTGTGAGCACGGTGTATGGACGTGAGGGAATTGCTTCAAGCCTACCAGATCTTGGATTATACAAAACGTGGGATTCAAGAAAAGCTCTAAAGGTACGCGCTTGAACCCCGTTCGCCTCTTTGCTGGTTCGGCAGGAGGCATGAACACAAATAGCTGTGGTAGTTGATCAAGAGCATAGGAGATGAAAGAATTAAAAAACTCTCGGAGCGCAGCGAAGGGCAAGAAGAAGGCACCTCAGCCCTTAAAAGTCAAAAAGTTCCGGCACCTGCCAAATCTTGAAGTCATTTTGAGTAGGGCCATTGAAGAGTACGCCGGCCATGATCTACTCGACGACAGTCGTCAGTCTCGATTATATGGGAACTTGCTCGATACAATTGCACGACTTCGCGGGGAGATAATACATCTTCGGAACGATCTAACGAAGCCGCCGCCAAGTTGCCCCAACTGTGCAGATAAAGTGATCCTAGTACCTAAAGCGCCGGAGAAGCCGGCCGCGCGAGTTCAAATTCTCTACCGAGTTTTTTGCGCAAATAGCGATCACTATCATGATCGTATGGTCTATGAGGATGAACCAACCAGAAGACTCGCCCCCTCAGGTTCAAGTATGGAGCTCAAAGGCGACAAGAGAATCACAAATATCGAGCAATACTGCGCTGAAAATAAGGATATATCTTTTATTCTCTTCAAGGAGCAACATTGTGTTACGTATAACACAGCACTGATATTTATGCCAATTAAAAGCCACCAACATATTCTTCGGATTTCTAGTCGCAAAGAACGCCTGCTCATTGTGTCGGAAGTCTTGCTAAATGCATTTAACCAAGTCGCAAAATGTTCTCCACAAGAAAACATAACGCGTGACATTACACAGATGCCTGCTCCATATTTGTTTCTATACCACCACAGACAACTTTTATCGGAACACGGATCAACGATGGGTGGTGAAACTGAAGAACATATTTCTCTACTCCTATCCTTCATCAACGAGCACTACAAAGATGAGTATGAAGAAGCCAACAATCAGTTTGCTGCCGGAATAGCGACCAAAGAACATATCGAAAAACTTTATTGTCCAAATGACATTATAGTTGACAAAACTGGGCCCAAGGATCGAGCTTATGTTGTGAAGTCGTGGCTTGAGTCTAAGGACGGGGATTTGGAGCTTCCTTGCTGGTCTTGGGAATACGACGGATCATTCCTCAGGAGAGAAGATAGTAGGCTGAGAATAATTGTACCATCTCACTTCGGTTCCCCTTTGAGCATTATTGGTGTTTATCCTATCTCTATGGTTGATGACGAAAGTCTCAAGGCTCTGCGACAACGAGGAAGAAAGTCCTGGAGTATGAAAGAGCAATACTTTAGTTGTTATTCTGGGAATGATGTGAACAAAGCTCGCTTTCACGTAAGTACCAGATATTGCCTGGCCATTTCGACAGATTTATTGACTTTCCGACACAGCACAAAGCAAGGTTCATGGTAGATACAGCGACATACTTCAGGATGCATCGACGGTCCTCCACAATTCCCTCTAATATTGTTCCTGAATTTGACCCCTGGCCGCCGTTCATCGCTCGCGAGGGAATACCGGATGACTTAATGATTCTCTTGCTCCGGCCATGGGTGTACGGCTTTGATATGCATGAAAAGAACTGGGGTATGTAAAATGCTCCTATGTTATACTTCTCATCTAATATAGATACTATATAGTGCAACTTTATATCGAGCAACTACATCCCATTAAGTGGAATAAAAAAGCTTTTGATCAGCTTGTCTTAGAAAAGAAGACAAAGAATTTGGTAAAAGCACTCATCGAGGTAAGAATGTCAGCGGAGAGAATGGAAGATGTAATCGAGGGCAAGGGCAACGGACTTATAATGCTATTACATGGAAGTCCAGGTACTGGGAAGACATTAACAGCTGGTATGTATACATTACAGAATTTGGTTGCTTCTACTAATAATTTAAATAGAAAGGTTAGTTGCTGTGACGAGAAGTCAATAATTCAATACTAACAGGGTTAATATTATTTAGTGTGGCAGAGATTGCAGAGAAGCCGCTATATCGAGTCACTTGTGGTGACCTCGGGACAAGGGCAACCGATGTGGAGAAATATATGCAGACGGTTCTTTACCTCGGGAAGATTTGGGGCTGTGGTGAGCTTGCTCGATGTTTCTGAGACCAATACATAAGCTGATTGTCCTAGTCCTACTTCTAGATGAAGCTGATGTCTTTCTTGAAGAAAGGACTACCGGTTATGCCGATCTGGAACGCAACAGTCTTGTTTCAGGTAACCAACTCCCTTGATTTTTGTATCTCGTCCTAATGCGTCCCTAGTTTTTCTACGCATTCTGGAATACTATGACGGCATCCTCATCCTTACTAGTAATAGGGTAGGAATCTTTGACGAAGCATTCAAATCACGAATCCAAGTATCTCTGCATTATGAGGATCACACTGCTTCAGCGCGCAAAGCAATTTGGAAGAATTTCTTCAATATATTAGAGAGTTCCGGTGCAAATGCGGACATCAGCGAGCTGGAAGATCATCTTGAGGAGCTTTCTGAAGAGGTCTTAAACGGGAGACAAATCAGGAATGCGGTGACCACCGCTAGACAACTAGCTCTACATCAAAAGCAACGAATGGATTGGACGCACCTTGAGCAAGCGCTTTCAACCGCCAAGGAATTTGACCGCTATCTGAAGAAGGTTCAAGGTGGTCACTCTGATAAGCAGTGGGCGAGGGATAATAGATGGAGGTAATTTCAATTGACCTGTAGTCACAAGTAGCTCTGGCTTCTCATTGTATTTAAATTATCTTCGTTCCTTGATATTTCAGAATACTCTTTATTTCACAACTACAGACTTAATAGACGGACCTCCTAAGAGCAGTTTGGCCAATTGATAAAACCCGATGGTTTACTCTGCGCCTAGACGGACCCGCAACCGGACCATCAACATTAATTTTTGCACTGCTTTCTGGATATTGCTTGTCGTTCTGACCGCGCGCTGATTTCCAGGAAGCCAACACCAACTTGACTCCGCCATCCTGTCTTGAGGATAGGGTAAGTTGAAGACGCTTCAAAAATGCACTCGCACGAGCCTTATTATCGTTGACAATGGCATTGATGAAAGTCATCTCAATGACGATATACAACCGCCCAACACCCTCCAAACATCGAGCCAGTAAGTCAAAACTGCGCTCCTCAGCCTCGAATCCCTGGGACTCAATATCTTGGAAGTGATTGATTGTCACTGGAAAACTGCCCTCTACTAGGACTTGAGGATAGAGGTCAAGGAGCTGCATAACAAGTACCAGCAAAAGGTCGTTCAAGGAGCAAACCTCCTCGTCGAAAATGTTTGTATGAGGAAGGAGCCAGATTATAGGGGTGTCATGAGCTCGTAAGAGATCCACGTAATCAACGGCAAAATCTGTCGCACTCGTTCGGAGGCCGTGTGCTTGGGCAACCAGGACCGGCGAAACATCTCGACTGTTATGCCACCGTTGAAGCTTTGAGATCTCCTCATAATCAATCAAGGTAGGAGTCATTCGTCGATTTCGAAGCGAACGACAGAAATATAAGGATTCTGCCGAGCTAGGTAAGCTTGCAATTGTCTTTAATGACCGAATTTGTGTCATTTGCGAGCTCTGGAGCCATCTTGATTGGTCCGCCAGATGATTTGAAATGGTTGTAGACATCAAAAGTTGACGGTCAAAGTTCACTATCAAGAAATAAGCTATAATGAAAGCTGCTGGACAGGGCGGAAAACTTACTTTTCGATATCTCTGTGAGATGGATAACCTGCAGATGAAGCCCTCTAATTTCAGCTCTTGATGCTGCGGATGCTTCCTTATCAACGTTCCGAGACGCTTCAGCAATTTCATCTACCAGGTCCTTGAAGCTTAAATCGTAAGGTCTAGTGATTGAGGTGATAGAATGTTTGATCTTGCCCATCTTGTACCACTTTATCGCGTCCTGAACGAAGCACATTATCTTGACATACAATTGTGCCACGGCATGGTTCATGCGATCGGTTTGGTACAGGCTGGAGGCAAGTTCGGCTCGAGGCAAAACGTCTGCTATTCTCGACACGGTCTTCGATATCTGTACCAGCAGTTCTTCGTGGTTGATCACTGCCTGCGGGAATTGATGTTAAATGCTAGCTTGAAGGACAACCACCAATGGATGGCTTACAATGAATAGAAACTTAAGCGCTCCCCAAGCAAGGGAAACATATTCAGGATGATGTTGCGACAAAGTATCCATGATGATCCCGTAATACATCACCCTCTTGGAGCAGCTTGACAACCATTTCCGGATCTTTGACTGCGGCGACCGATTATCATATTTCTCTTTAGCTACAAAAACTGCTCGCTCTACATCATGAATCGTCGCTGAATTGCGCGGGAAGATCATGTTATATTCCTCTTCACTTAGCTGGCTCCGGAATAGAGTCTGTGCCTCCTGGTAAGTGGCTTGCGCACACTCAAACCCGCTAAAAGCTAAATTAATATAGAGTTTGTTAAAAACCTAATGTAATTCCTGACCTTTTTAGCCCATTTCCAGCGTACCATGCTGTCACATTTTGATTTAGGTGATCTGACAAGCCTTGGGCTGGAACCAAAACAGGAACATCGAGAGTTGCGAGGGCATGCGCTGATAGTAAACCAGGATCGGCTGTAGTGCCCCGTGGAAAACTAATTGTAGAGGCTTGGTGATTATTTGGGTTTGCGACGGTTGTGGGCGATCTAGAAAGATTCATAGTTGATATCTAGTGGGAGAGACCATGTGCAGCCGTGAGGGTTTTAGGCACCGAAAAGTCACAGGCTATGTATGCAGTCAACCCTCTTCCAAACCGAGGTTTCGGGCACAGCCACACATTAGTCTCGCTCAGCCACTTTTGAGGCAGGTCAGTTGAGAAATGCCATAAATAATCTAATTCAATCGGTCTAAGAAGGTGTAAATCGCCGTATCGTTACTACGGCATTACATCTGTTTGAAAGCAAGAAGGTTCCTGTATAGTCTGGGTAGTAAATTGTGTTGGCTCGCAGACACACTATAAGCCCCTGTAACAAGATACCCCGAAAAACTTGACTATGCCAAAGCCGCTGAAAGTCTTGTACGATCAAGGCTGCCCTATGAACCACCAGGAAGGATGTCGCGATAGGGCTCCGTCCCTGTAGCAGCCTTTCCCATGTAGAAGCTAAAGCCCAATAAAGCATATCTAGTAGCTTATTATGAACCTTGTACTGGCACCTGTAATAAATAATTAAGAAAAGAAGAAAAGAATATTATATTATAAGAGTAAACTTATTCTCGTATACATGTTTAAATAGACCGATTATGAATAGTAAGTTAAGTTTATATTAAATCAAGTTATTAGTTTACGGACGCCTCCTTCCCCCCTCAAGCACCGAAAAGAGTGTGTTTGGTCTCGAGCATGGTGGTGCAGGATATGATATGATTTCGCTGTGACTATGATATCGCCATTAGCGCCCGGGAAGGAATTCTTCCTAGTCACGGCAGTCCTGGAACAAGACGGGCTGCCGGGTTTGCAGACTTTGAGCCCGCCGGTCCTTGCGTGTGCCTGTCCCATCCATATCAGATCCTGAACCAAGTCCCGTTGCCAGCAGCCAACTACGTACCACTATTGTTTGCCAAAGCGGAATAGAAGCGCGCTGTAATGGCTAAGATGGCGACCAGCTTCTCGGTGTACTTGGGCACAACAATCTTTGACGATCCGGTGCCAGAGTTGCGTACCAGGATTTTTGACAACTCCTCAGGTTGGGATGAAATTATAGCCCCAGCCAGAGAACTGGTTGGACCATAACTAGCGCTTTTTTTTGTATAAAAGGAATTGCTTGGAACTCTTAAGGACAACTTGTTTGTGATTATTCCTCCTCATCATCGGCGTACTCGCTAGAAACCCCCTCCTCATAAGTGTACTCGTTGGGAGACTTCTTCCCCTCCAAAGCCATGTCCTTAAGAATCCCGTCGATTGATGCTTGATTACTAGCACCACGACTCATTTGAGACTCATTGCTGTTATTGTCGAAAGATGATTCGTAATCGAAATCAATAGAAAAGATCCTTTTCTCTGAAATTGAGCTTAGGGATCGTTTTCCAAGCGATAAAGATATCCTTAATTGTCCTTCCCCGGTATCAACCAGACGTGGCCCCGTGATGCCGAGAATATTAGGTAAGTCCATTTCGACATCATCCCAAGTCACATCATAACCCCTTCGTTTATGGCTGAAAAGCCACAATGATTGTTCTTTATGTTCAGGTATCTTGTCTGGAAGGAGAATTCGATAAGTGGGAGCTCCTTCCCTGCGGGATGCGAAACATATAATCATCTGAACCTTCGAATCTCCATCAATTATGAAACAGGATGCCGCAAAAATTAGGTTATTGTCCTCATCTGGAGTGAAGAACATTCGATTTGTCTCATCCCAGTGGCTCTCAGGAATTACTTGGTGGACGCGAATCCTTTCGCTCTTGGGCAAGTGGATTCCTTTAGGGTTCGTCAACGATCGGATCTTCGTAAAGTCTTGAGCGTCCACAACTATATAGAAACTGAGTCTAGGTATTTGAACGAGAGTACCCTCTCTTTCCCTTCTATCTATCATCAGTAGTCCTCCATACCGGACAAAGACATTAGGCCCGACCTTTCGTAGTTGAATCGCAAAATCAGTAACTACGTGGCTCCTACTTCGAGAACCAAGCGGAATAACGTATCGCATCTTGGAGTGTTCGGTTTGGGTCTTGAAGAGATGCTTGAATTGATCAAACAGAACACCCTTATTTGTTATAGAATACGCCGGATTGAATGCTGTTTTCAAGGACTGACGCACATATAAACCTCTCTCTCTATTGGCGAGTCTCAGAACAAATCAGGCAGGAGTCGGGGCAAATAGGTCACATGAGTCCCTTTCCTCTGATCCATTCTCATGCTGCCAGGCAAAGATCGTTAAGTCGTTACTGCGTTTGACAATTTCCTCTTGTAGCCGAAGGAAGGACCTTTCCCCCTCACCGTAGATTAAAGGCATGCTGACGTCAAAAATACCCAGTAGACAGTATGCCACATCCTCTACACGGCTAGTTTCCCGATATGCTGCCCAAGACATTCTGGCAGCGATGGAAGTGTTTTTGGGCTGCCTTTCTCCCCTAAGAACAAGCTCGTCGATGCCAGTAATTGAAGCAATCCTGTTGACGAAATCTAGCTTAGTTCCGATAAATTTCCATTTTCGGTCATAGAATTCAAGTTCTGAAGGAGCTAGTAGCTCTTGAAGGGTCCAGCCTCGTTTGAACCAGGCGCTGTGCTTCAATTCCCCCTCGGCGTACGTCTCAGAAACATCAGAAAGGTAGACATAGCATACATTCGCTTTTTGGTACCACCGAAACATTGAGTTGATGCTTTCGGTCAATTCAGCGCTGCTGCTTTTATTGATGCAACAAGTGTCGACCCAGGCATACTCTAGATCATCTTTTGCTGCTTGGTTGCAAGCTTTCTTGATCTTCTTATACCCTTCCTTAGCCTTAACCCCTGAGGAATATCCGTTGAATTCTTCGAACGTAACTTCTTCTTTCTCCCATCTGTGAGAGAGAATGGCATATGGTGGAATCTCCGAGTCGCGGTTGAATTCTTTAAGTTCATATGTTGTGGTATTGATAAGCCGCATCGTCGTCACGAAAGGCGTCCTAAAGCCTCGCGGTCGAATAATCAATATTGTCGAGTTGGAGAGTTGCAGAAGCAGAAAGGGGTCTAGAATATGGACTTGTTCTCAAACAGTTCGATTTCGATGGTTATGAAGAGTAATTTGAGTTCACATTAAACTACGATGTTGGTTTAGGCACCAATGCAGCTTCGCCTCGGAGCCTCAAAGTATAACGATTGGTTAATAAGACCCGCCACGAATTCTGAGCCGTTGCCTTTCCAGCTCTATTACGATTTATTCAATAATTTAAATAATAAAGGGCTTTTCCCAACGTTACCTAATCCTCGTAGGGAGCCTGTATATCTAGCTAATCTCTTGAGAAAAACCTCTATCTCCCTTAATATATGGAAAGTATAACGAAGTGCTCAGATGAAGCAAGACTAATAGAAATAGTTACGTTGGTCTGCGTAGTACTTTATAGATGCATCACCGAGCAGGTATATATAATTGGTTGTTGAATATATTTTCAGTAGTAAGAGAAGAACATAAAGAACTTTATCCCGTCAATGAGAGGTATAGTATAGATTGAGACTTCCAATGCTCAGTTAGAGCCGCTAGCACTACCATGATCACGAGAATTCCTCATCATCTCTGACTTTGCCTTTTGTTCGTAAACCAATCCCAATCACTACTATCAGCCCACTGCTCTAATCGCCCATCATCGCCCATGTCATAACGAGCAAAATCACAAGACGCCCAAGCCGGAGCTGTGAAGCCCCTCTCCTTATACCACCCCTGCATATCCCTTGCCGTGTGTCCATCCTTCCCATCATTCATCCAAGGAAGCTTATACCCCACAAGCTTCACCAGCGTCTTCTCAGTCTTCACTGGTGGATTGTAGCCTACTTTGGCGAGGTCGCGACCTACAATGATGATCTCCTTCAAGCATGGGAAAACAGGGTAAATCAACTCGGCGATATCGCGGCCTGTAGTGTGCATGAAATTGTTGTGAAAGATCACGATATAATGCAGCCTTTCACGGTCTGCCTGCGGAAGTGGTGCCATTGCTAAAAGCGAATCGCGCCAGGGATCGTCGAGGAAGATAATGTCGGAGGAGAAGTCGAAGAATATTGTAGGGATAGGGGGATCCAATTTGGAGACGTAGGGGAGGGCGAGCGTCCAGCGGGTTAGGGCGAGAGAGCGAGAGGCGCGGGAGGTGTGTAGGAGGGAGGGGATTGGAGTGCGGGACGCAAAGCGTGGTGTCCACTGGCCTGGGACGTTGGGAAATGGGATCAAGACTTTACGGAGTTCGAGAATTCGTGGTGGGAAGAAGGAGATTGCTTGGGACCAGATCTGATATTGGAGCTCTGAGGGGAGGGTAGAGAAGAGGGAGAAGGTCTTCGACTGTTGAGTCGTAGTAGACATGGTATTGAGGGCTTAATAATTGGGAACAGGTCGGCTTTGGTATATAAGAATATGTGAAGCTTGATGGTCTTTATCGCTTGTGCGGGCAGGAATAATGGTAAAGGGACAACGGAGTGAAGGCTACACTGGTGAGGCTACTGAGCTGCGCCTCTTTCGCTTGCAGAGAAACACCGCCCGGGAGCGGCACTGCAATTTTAGCGTCCGCAACAGCCCTCACCCGAACGCCGCACTCTTATCAAGCACAGTTCAGCGAAGAAGATGAAATTATTATAGTATAGCAGGCCGTAGCTTAGCTATTCTCATCGTTTTTTCAGAGTTTTCATTGCGATCACATGACGTAGGGAATTCCATAGATCATGTGACTTTGGGCAGCCTCGATTTTCATATAGTTTAGTCTTCACCTTACTCCTCTTCTTAAGTATACAATACTCTCCTGCAATTGATCTTGCTCTACTATTTTGCGGGTGTTTCTTTGGCTCTTCAGTCTTTTATGAGGGTTCTTTGCTTGCTACGTTTCCCCCCCGATAGTATTGAAAAGGAAGGCTCTCAGTGACAGTAAAGGTAGCTAAGCATCTTGATATCCCTCTATCAGCACCCAGCCCTCACCCCAATATCAGGTTTCTATAATACATCTCTCTCCTCTCTTCCCTCCAACCACGCCCTCACTCTCAAAGTCTTTCTTTCCTCGTCTTAATTGTTCTCAACACCGCTCTCATAGAGAAGCAAGAGTAAACAAGCAGCACGCAATATGCATTTCCTTTTAAGCCCACCCATACCCCCATCCCTCTGCGCCAAGAACGCCATATTATCTCTATCTGTATCTGTATCTGTATCTGAATCACAGAAAAGCAGCAGTACACCACTCTGCCTTTTCCTCCCATCACTCAGAACACATACCATCACATCCCACTCAAAACTCCACCCTTATTCCTAGTTAACAACCCGCCACCGCTTATCAGCCTCCTTCGCACCCTCCCTCTTAGCCGTCACCTCAAGCGTAGCCTTAATAGCAGCCGCCGGTCTGCCAGGGAATTTCTTCTTCAAGACCTCGATCAAGCCGACCTTGCTGAGATCGGAGCCCTCGACTGCAGTGCGGAAGGCGGGCATGTCGTCTTGGGACAACAGCTTCTTGGGTTTCTGGTCTTTGGAGGGGTTGGGGGGACGGCCTGGGCCGCGGGGTGAGGGGAGGGTTGGCGCTGTTGAGGTGGGGGCTAGGAGGGTGGATTGTGAGGATTTCGGGACGTCTGAGACGGGTTTGAAGAAGGGCTTGACGGTTTTGGAGGTGGTGGGTGGGCCGTTGAAGTTTGCGGATGTGGATTTTATGGCGTTGAGTGGGATGCGAGGGGGATCCATGGCTGCTTGGATGGGCTCCCAGTATGATTTTGAGAAGGGGTCGATGGATTTGATGCTCGGGTCTGACTGGTCAGTAAACACAACTCAAGTAGAAAGAGTCCAACTTACCAAGTATCACTTCCATCCGATACGGGACCATCTTCACATTCATGTTCCTCTTCTTTCGATCCTCCCAACACAAACCTGTAGAAACTGGTTCCAAATCTCCTTGCAGAACAAGCCGCCTGGAATGAGCTAACTCATCATTCTCGTCATCCAAGAACCCTTCCATATCTTCGTCATCGTCCAATTCTTCATCCTCGTCACCTTCGCTCTTCAAATCCTCGGCATCTTCGCCTTCGTCTTCCTGCCACTCAGCTTCACTATCATAGTCGTAATTGGTATCTGGTAAATCCCGACGCATTGGATTTCGTGCAAGCTTGGTCATACCCGTCACCGGACGACTGGTGTATGTGCCTCGGTATGGTGGTCTAACATCCTCTTGGAAGTGCAGCAATTTCATCGGAATCTTTTTGAGCAGATCACCCGTCCGCTTGATTTGCGAGTTCTGAGAGTCGGTGGTAAGGTCGATAGGTTTGGATGCATTGCCTGTGTAGGCTTCCGTCATGATTTCTCTGACTGGTATCAAGCGCTTGCCACGAGGAAGAACGGTGGAGAGGTGGAATAAGGATTGTGCATCGAAAGACCGTTGTCTGCCTGGACTTCTGCTGCCAAGTATATACCCATCAATCGACTTTTGAATAGTTCCAACAGCCTCCTCGTCCCGTTCAAATCTGCTGAATGGTGCAAGAGTGACTTCTTCATGGACAAAGAAATCCATGAAGATCCTCTCATACGGTGTTTGCTCAGGCTTGCTCGGCGTCGAAGCAGACGCAGCAGGGCTCGCAGCAGCAAGGGCACTAGAGGGAGCAGGACTCATGGAACTCCTACCACGGCTATCAATACTAGCACCTCTAGGTCTCGTCGGTGCCGGAATATTGAAGAAATTGCCCAGCTTCATCTGGCTCCGCTCCTTCTTCCGCTTCTCCTCCTCAGCCTTCTGTTTCTCTTCCTCTTTCTTGCGTCGCTTCTCCTCCTTGGCAGCCTTCTCCGCCTCCTGTGCAGCACGCTTGGCTTCTCTTTCTTCCTCCTTGCGCTTTCGCTCTGCCTCTTTCTCGGCTTCTTTGCGAGCCTTCTCTTCTGCGTGTGCTGCACGTTCTGCCTCTCTCTCGGCTTCTTTGCGAGCTTTTTCTTCTGCATGTGCAGCCCGCTCCGCTTCCTTGCGTGCTCTGTCTTCAGCCCTTTGCTGGTCCTTAAATTCCTTCTCTATACGCCTCGCCTCCTTCTCCGCGAAGGTGAGTTTCGCTTTCTTCGCTGGAGGCGGAGCATTGCCGTTGAGTGCAGCAAACGCAGACGGGGACGTAAGGTTCGTAGAGGTAGGTGGGATATCGAGCATTGGTGATAGACCTCGAATCGAAGGAGTGGTGGTGCCCACATCTGTCAACGAACCGGTGGAGCTTCGTGCTGGAGACGGGTCTCTCTTCGTGCCGATTGAGACTGGTGGTGTGGGGAGGGATTCGGACGCAGCTTCAATCTGCTCGTGGTGATCTCGTTGCGTGTCCATCATATCCAGGAAGTCGGCGGGCACGGAACAGGGCTCTTCAAGGTCTGCGAGGTCCTTGAAGGAATCGTGATCTCTCTTCAGAGAGCGTGGGGAAGCTTCGACTTCCATCATGACGCGTCGATGGGTTGTGAGAGGTGGAAAGGGGACAATCGACAATGAATCAATCAAAGGAGCGATGAAACGAGTGTTCACGCCCTCTGCGAGACCATTGGTATTGTCGTTGGTTGAGGCTCTTTGATGTGTGGAGGTGGTCTTGAGATGGACGCGCCTCGCGTGTTCTCGGGGAAGTGGTTTCGCGTTTTTGGAAAGTGCCGCTTTAAGGAGGAACGAGAGACAAAAGGCTCACGGTGGACAGGAAAAGCGGCGCTCGAGTTTTCAATGGTCCATAAGCCAACCTGGACACTTTTCTATCTTCCATGTTCCGTAATTATTAGTACATTTAGAATGAACCTTGGGATACGCCCTCTCCTTATTCTTTAGAAAACCTTGAAACATTTGAAAGCGGTCGATATCCATTGTCTAGCTTAAGTAGGGACATGGATAATTAGTGCCGCCTTTGCTATCCATCACGAGGAAGGATCATTATTAGGGGGTCAATAAAACAGAAACAACGACGATTCAAGCAAATTAGCTGTGGGTGTATCTGAAATAGTTTCGAAGAGTAGAAATCATGAATCATCCTAGGTTGTTCGTCAAAGAATTCACACATGAAAATATACGTCACATTCAAATGGTGGAAATAGTCAAATCTTCAACAGCTTCTCTCATTATTCAATTCGGTGCCCTTGTAGGCTTCCTGTGTATGCAATGCCGCTAACGAAGGAGGATTGCCCGCCGCTCACGGAACCCCGTCCGCCAGCCAAATAAACGCATCCGGTCGTCAGTCCGTGATGCCAAATCCAAACCCCCCAAACATCGGTATCCAGTCTCGCCAAACTCCTGAAAATGCATATACTGTTGAGCCTCCCCCTAGCTCAACGTATTCAAACTGTGGTATATCCTCCTCGATTACCGCTCAATCGCTGTCTGCATCCGGGTTCGCAATATACAATCGTCCGGCACTCATTGTCATGGTTCGGTCGTCGACGCTTCCTCTTCTCCTCAGCTCCTCGGGACTCTTCACGGACTTCTCGCGGGTGACTGTGGACTTCATCAGGCTGTTGCTGGCTAGTCTCGCAGCATCTGCGTTTCCCAGCTCCGCCACATTGTCTGCCCGCTCCTGACTGCTTCCACTTCCAGCGCTGCGTGTTCCGTCCTTGTTTCCATCCGTAGCAAAGTAGTCCTTTGCCCGAGCATGGCCCCCAGGAACCGGTGTCTCGCCCGCCTCAATCAAATCCTCCATCGAATCTTGCCTCTCACTCGGTGGCGTATTTCCCGAGCTCCATTTCCCAACCGTAGAACTGGCACCGGATTGTCGAGAATATGTGAGACCTCTACGCCCACCGCTTCCGACACTGCTTCTCCCGCTGCCCGTCCGCTGGTGGTACATCCCGCCGTATTGCACATTCCCACTATCCGCATCATCATCACTGTCCCCACCCTCGACTTCACTGGCACTCAATCGCATGGGCACGCCTCCTACGCCGCCGACGAGATCTCCAGGACTGTATCCAACCAGCCCGGCCTTGCCGTGATGTCTGATCTTCGCTGTGACCCTGTTGCTTCCTGCCAAGCTGCCTGATCCGCTTGTTGACACCCGTCCATTTCCCGCTCCGCCGATGACTTCCATCGTAGCTCTGATCTTGGCGGCCTTCTGCTGGGCAAGTAACCGTGGGTCTTCATGTTGTGCTCGATCACACCAGACTGTGGCCTTCTGCCTCCGCATCAGGGCCACATATCCTGTCGCTGGTGAGAGCCCGCCGGATCGAGAGGAGGTCGATCGTCGTAGGTCTTGGGAGGTTGGTCGGAGCGGAGCAGGGCCGTTGCCACTGCTGGCTGTGGTGGAGTAGGTTGCATTCGAGGGCGTCCGGCGGGAGGTGTAGGCATGGACTTGCATGTTGCTTGGGTAGAGTTGTTGAGGTTGTGGCGGGTAGAGGACGGTGGGGAAGATATTGGAGGAGGTCGTCCGGGTCCGTGAATGGCCGTAGACGGGCGACGACGACTGCGGGGCTTGAGGGCCGTGGTATCCAGGAGGCATGGGCTTCCTGCGAGGGATATCGGCCATCATGACTGGGAATCAGGAAATGTCGATACCGACAAGGTGACGAGGGCGAGGTGTGTTATTGGTTGGGGTACCAAGTGAAACTTGGTCTGGAGAAGACTAGATGCTGGCGGCTTTCTAGTCTTTTCTGCAGTGTGCACGACAGCAGTAGCGTTGGAGGGCTAGATAAGAGTAGCTTCGTTGGTGGTTAAGATTGAGTGGTTTGCACTTGATTGCACCCGCGGCGAGAAGTGGGCGCAGCAACGGGCGGTGGTGCAATTGAGAAGCGAGGAAAGGCTGGCGGATAGAGGACGAGGATTGGAGATATGAGGAGTAGGTCTGCGGATCGTGGTCGAAATGCCTCGTGGGCAGGGTCGCAGTGGGAGACGGGGAAACTCTAGTCTTCGTTTCCTGGCCGGGGCGGAGAGAGGTGATGCTTTTGTTTAGCGCGATCTAAACAAGCGTCGGAATCAGCACAAGCACGACCGTCCAGACACAGACATGCCAAAGCGAGAGAACAGCCGCTGCACCAGCCGGCACCAGGAAAACAGGAAACAGGGAAGTAAGTACGAACAAGCTAGGAGAACGAGAACGAGAACAGAGAGCAGAGAGGGAGATGCTGGTGCATATATCCTCGGCGACGCGCAAAACGAAGCAATTGTTGTGTTCAATAAAATACAAAAAGTAATAAAGTGTTGACAGCACGCAAAGGCAGAGGGTCTCACCTTAAAGTGGCCGTTACTCAGCTGTATATGGCCTGTTGCTGCGCAGCCCAGGATGGCCCAGGATGGCGCTCAAGCCGCAACCCCACCTCCTCTCCTAATTGCCAGAAGCAGCAAGTCCGGCCTGCGACCGCCTGCACGCCCTCACCAAAGTGTCTGCGCGGTCAGCTCGAGCTGAGCGCGGGTGGCCACAAGAGTCCACAATAGGCCAGTGTGGGCAGGCCCCAGTGCTGTGATTGCTGTCGCGTATCTGGCTGGGCGATGGCCGGCGAGCAGGCCAGCAACGTGGATTCAATAATGCGCGATAAGACGTGCAGCAATGTCTCGAAGTAATCACGGTCTGTCAATAACAAACACAGACAGCAGAACAGCAGAACAGCAGAGGCCCCGACGGTGTGCAGACCCAGCTGAGTACAGTAGCAGGTTGAATGCGAGGGAATGTTTGCTGGTCACAGTGGTCAGGCGGGGCCACGTTTGGGAGCGAGCATTGTTTTATGGAGAGTTTGGTTCCTTGACGTAAGTTTCGCATTCATTCAGGTCAAGAACTGGAGTACGGTTCCCGGCCAGGGTGATCAAGGTTTCTCCAGCTTTGCGCCGAGTTAACAAGCACGTCACGCAAAGAACGTCTGTGTCACAGCGGTATTGCTGCTTGGAATTGGGGGATATCAACAACCTCATATAGGGCTCCAGGGCTCCAGGTGCAGGGCTCAAACTCTCCCGGGCCCCAGCAAGGAAAACAGGAACGTGTGGTCCCTGGACGCTGACAGACAACTAGCGGGGGGGTTTCCAAGGCCTCACTCTCGCTGTTGTTCCATTCAGCGAGCAACCAAGATCACGATTCTCTTTCTACCGGCGGCGGCTCTTGCACGAATGGGGCCACGACGTGCTTCCCCCTCCCCTCCGTGGGCCTGCAGCGGGCTGACTGACGTAGGATTGCGAGTCCCTCCACTCACAGCGCGCACCGGTCAACATGGCAGCCCACCCTCTAGCCACTCTCTCGGTGCTTGCACCCCCTTCGTCGCCTCGTTTGCTAGCACCTCGTACCAGTGGCGCCGACGACATCAAATCTCCAAGTCGGGCCACCCGAGATGCTTCAGTGCCTGTCCGCCACTCAGAACTCTAAAAGCAGCTCAGAGCTCCAAGCTCACCCACCCTCTTCGGAGGTATTTCCACTACCTTGGCCGTCCAAAGGCACAGTAAGCGCCAACAAGACTCGCATGAACTCTGTTCAGACTCCAGACTTCAAAGGCCGGGCTAAATACCAGCATTGATTCAAGGAACGGGAACCGGCCTATCTTAACCTTATCTGCCCCTCATTCCACCCCCATTATTGCGCTCGACCATAGCTTCCCCCTCGCAAGGGCATGCAATATCACTGGCGCCTATGATTTCCTGCCCAGTTTCCTGCTGCTCCGGGCTCGCTACCAAACAAGTTACTGCCTGCCCACGTCCCCTCTCGCATCGAGGAATCTTGACCGCGCTTGATTCCCATCCCCAATGCCATCTCTCACGTCAAAGTCCATACGTCATTTCCTCACCGTTTTCTCAAGCTCGATTCTCAAACATCTTTTTACGAAACGGCCGTACCGTACCGTGCACGTATTCTTGGCATTAAAAATTTTCCCTCCATCAAAATTCCTTCGAGAGGCTGAAAAGCACGTCGGCCGGCTGCTTGGCATCTCACATCGCCAATGCTGCACCGCCACACCACCGGTCCGATTGCCCTCACCAGGCTACCCAGGCTCCCGAAGTTGCATCCCGATCCGACATGCCCAACCCCCTCCCTCCTCTACACAAAAATGAGGGGTACCACCAACCTCTGCCCCCAATGCAACATATACAGAAACCTGCAAGCCCCTCCTCTCCTTCAGGTAATTCACACATCTGCAGCATGCACAGTTAATCACAAATCAAACAAAACACTGGATCTCGTCAGCACATATGCATAAAGCCAAGTTCACGCAGAGGACTGTAACACAAACCTGCTTCTCTGTTGCCTTGCCTTCCCCTCACTCACCGACTTCATGCCTGTCTTACTCCTCTCCTCTCCCCTCAATCCTCTGATCGCATCAATCAACCCCAACATTCCCCTCACCATACCCAATAACCAAACCATCTCGCATGAAAACTCGCAAAAAATCATGCCATTGCCCTTCCTCCACCTCCTCACTCCACCTCCACTCCACCCCGCATCAAATACCGTCATGCCATCTCAAACATCCTTTCCCACTATCCCATCCCACATTCGCGCCACGTATCTCCCCTTCCCTCCCTTCCCGTCCTTTCCCATCTCAACAACTCATAATCTCCAATCTCCAATCCTCATCTGAATCATTCATTCCAGTGGCGAAACAATGTCTGACAGCCTGGCGCAGCGGCCCAGTGCCGAGCCGGCCCGGCTGCGACCGCGAGTCTGCCGATGCACTCGGAGTATTGTTTTTTCTTGAGTTTGTTTGTGAATTGGTTGCTTGCTTTTTGTTTAGGGGGAAATGTGGAGGGGACGCGTTGGGCGGCACGTGATTTGATGGGGGTTGTGGGGGTGCTGCTTTAAGGTATGAAGGGGAAATATAATAGACCAACAACAAAGCCTTGGTAGTCAATTCGTTTCTTAGGAAGTGTGATTTAATTTAATGTCCCATCGTTTTACTATGGCTTGCATGATTATAAAGTATTGTTCTGTCACGTGATACTCATCGCCCCTATCCCAGGGTTCGTTTAATGTCTACAAACACAATTCCCTTTCAGGGGCTGTTATAAACTTTTGATATCGCTGTAAGCCTTTCTCAGACATTTGAGGCGTTATTAGCATCCAATACAAGCAACTCGGGCAATCCGCGCCACACAGGTAACAGGCAGGATTCTCAACCTCTCTTCTACAAGAATTAGCTTCTCACTCTCAAGGCTTGCCTTCTTATTCTTCCCATCTCCACTTGCAAAGGCCTTCGCTCACTGTACTAAACATCATATTGTTCGAGCTCTCATTTTCAGAAGCCCTTCTTTACGCCAGATTTTCGTATAGCATGGACCCCTCCCCAATAAGGCTGAGCAGTCTCACCCTTCTCTCGACCGTAGCAGCCGCAGTGAAAAAGATCGAAAGCCTGAGAGATGCAGATAAATCATTACGCGCTGTTCTTGAAGACCTGTCTGACTTCCAGATGCTGGTTCGGCAATCCAATACCTTGGTTGATCAGGACCAGGCTGAGATACCAGAAGTACAGAGAGCCAATTTAGCCAGGCTGTTAGAGAGAGCGGAGGCAAAACTACGGGAATGGGATGGTATTGTCGAAAGTGTGATGCAGAAGGGGGTAGAGGAGGTTGTTAAAGCTAAGAAGTTGCAATGGGCAAGGCGGGAGAGTAAGGTTGCGAAGTTGCAGATGGGGATTAATGATTTGAAGTTGACACTGGGTATTTTGCTAAACAGTATTTCTACGTGAGTAACTTTAGATCATCTCATATCTCTGGTATTTAGTACAAGCCTGACTTTTGTTTAGTTCATGTTGTTTGCGTCTGCAGACTACTTTGGTGGGATCCGGTATCCAAAATACTCATATTTCTCTTGGACGTCAGACCAAACAGGCTTTTGCGAGACAAGAAGTTATGACAAGTTCTCTATTCTCTGGGACTAATCTATCAAGCATCTCGATCCGGCCAAAACTTGACCCACCTCGATTGGATAATGCAGGACCAAAAGGCGGTATGGAAGCCAGACAAAGTTCTTCCAGATGCATTTTCTTACGTGAAAGGGTGAGTTATCATCTCCGTAAGAGATCCTATAACGCTCATTGCCATAGAAATCCAACCCAATGTGTCTATACTGCAGCAAAGTGGCAATGGCTATAACATACAAGAGACAACCTGCTATTCGCAACAACTTGCTCGAGAAAAGCTCCTTCTTCCAGGTAAAGCACACCACTCTTCCAGGAACTACCCTCTCAGAAGGTAACCGATCTAGACATCCAATTTGGACAAGAATACGCCTATCTGGATTCTATAGTATCATCCTGGCACACAGACACTAGAAAAATCTTCATCAAAGTGCTGCCAGAGCACAATATCCCGAACCTTGAACTTCGTGTCCGTGAGTTTAGACCTTCCTCGCACTTCGAGCCTTACACATTCTGGAGAACCTTCGATGATAAGCTCGAATTATTGCCTCCTCGCACTGTGCGAACAAGGCCTTACGCGATTCCCTACGCGGAATACGTCGAGTGTGAAAAGCTCGAGCTATAAGCTCGAGAGAGCCTTCGATGGAAACTAAAGCGTAATAGGAACAGACCCGGAAGGTCGCTTCTCTCCATTCTCGGTCTGGAGGGAAAGATGGTCTTCAGGAACGTAAGTTGCCCCGTCTTAATTTCCCCTACTCGCCGTCCAACTCCTGCGTTTCTAGAATCGACTCGTGGATGCGGCCTTTACCTTCGCGGCATTGAGTTGGGTGGCGACGAGTCATGTTTTTGCGACTGGAGACATCAAGGACACCACGATCGATAGCAGCGGTTCGGCAGCAGCTCCTTCCAAAAACAACTCAAGGCATCCAAATGTTCAACGCGATCCACCTCATGGTGAGGATTCCCTGAAGCACGCTTCGTACTCTCAGCCACGGAAATTTGCCGACGACGAGAGGAACGGCATATCCAGCTGCCCCATAGCCATAAACAGCCAGCTCTCACTCCTCTGTCTCGAGCGGGCCCGAGAAATCGAGCACGATATCCTTGCCGGCTTGCAAACTTTGATGTTTGGCCAACATAAAAATACGACCATCGACGCAGAGAGGCTGTTTGTGCCATACATTTCGTTGGCTTTGATGATGGATGCGTATGAGAAGTTCTTGACGCGGTTCGAAGATCTGCGGCAGCGAGAGCAGTTCGGACGATGTCTGCATCTTGTCGAGTCGCTCACGGCCGAGCTGGGCTTTTTGCTGCGCGGAGCGACGATGCTGGATTTCTTGAACGAGGTCGCTGGTGGGGAAGGAGAAGAGAACTCGCTAGCCCAGTTGGCTAGTAAGATGTGGTTGGAGCTGTTGGCTGATGATAATCGTCTGTTTTGGTCTTCGCGACCCTACCTTTGAGATTGGTGGGCATATGAGGGCGTGACTAACTGGTATTAGGAGCATTCTTTGAAAGCCACAGTTGGACTGCCTCTCAAAGCTGCGACTTCCGCGGTAATGGATTTATATTTTAATGTTTAGTCTATGGGTATGGTTAAGCATTGGACATCGTACTTACAACCCATCATCTAGCCTCTAAGATATCGCCCGATGAATTTTAGCCAGGTCACTGGATAAGAGCAGGGATATGAATCGTTGAGAGGAAGAGTGGAAAGAGGAAACATGCGTTTGCTTGATATGGTTGCGGATATGTTATTACAGTGATATCAAAAATTTATAACAGCCCCTGAAAAGGGAAAAATGTGTTTGTTACAAGGCTTCGAATCTCAACCCCCCTTTTTCACTTCTCTTCGCCCCAATCAAACGGCCTTGTTCCCCATTCCACTCGCTAAACAACTCCTCGACAACATCAACCTGACTTCCCGTCCGCTCCCTCTCAAAAGCCTCCGCCACCAGCGCCGGAATCCCCAGCCTGATCTGCAACTCCCTCACATCCTGCCTTCTCGACAGATAGAAAGCTGCCGCACCAAGGACGACCCCAAATAGACAATACAAGAGACAAAGAATAACAACAAAATATAGCGGCGCCGTCGGCACTCTCGCCACAATGACATTCAGTCTCACCTGCTCCTCGGAATTCTCTTGGGGAGAGAGCTGCCCACTAATCAACGCAACACCCGTCTGACTAACCGTCACCGCGAACTGATCTGCCATGGCCTGGGAATCATTCGCGAATGCCGCCATCCTAAGACTCTCCATCCACTTATTGATCTCAAACTGATATTTCATTGTAGCCAACACCATTCCTCCCAGCGTGCCATTGCTCATCTCAGGCGCAAGGCTGACAATCGAGCCGTTGACACGCGAATACGCAATGTCATACACAGAGACGTCGCACCAGAGGACTGTCGTCAGGCCATGGTCGGGGACAATCACATTCGGGTCATCGCCCATGTAATCAGGCGCATCTGGGTACTCGTCCACGCTATCGATATTCACCGCCAGCGCAAAGTAGAATGGGTTCACGAAGCTGGTGGCAGTGGCATTCTTCGTGCCCGCCGCGTTCTCGAAAAAGCTCAGCACGTATTTTTGCATGCCGATTGCAGCCAAGGATTGCCCTTTGAAGTTGATGGGCGCGCAGTTGAAGTTCACCGCGTCGCCCATCTGCTGCTGGAAGTCGCATTGGGCGCCGATTGGCTTGCATGTGCTGGAGACGCCGTAGGTAGAGGTGCTGTAGTCGAGCGATGGGTCTGTGCTGGGGTCGGAGAGGATGGCATATGTGGATGAGTCCTGGGTGATGAGCTCGGCGCGGCTGGTTGTGGAAACATTGTTCACCGTGGCGTATGCTATTGACGCGTTGGTGAGGACTTCTTGAAGCGCTGTTACGACAATGGTGCATGGATAAGATGTTCCCGGGTCCTCGCCCTCTTGGATATCATTGATGCAAGACTCTGCCAGCCGTTTTCCAGATGAGCTGTAGTGTGCACTCGGATATATCTGAGGGATGATCACAGACTTAGTCGCAAGATGAAGCCATTGGTCTGCCAGGATAATGAGGATGCTGAGTTCTCAGTTAGCCATATGCAGCTCCTTCCGATCATCAATTTACCTCAAGACTATCCCAATAGCTAGAACTAGCGTGGTCCTGAAAACCACCGGACTGATCTTGGACCTCTTCTTGCTCCATCCCCACCCATAGCTAAAAACATCCCACAACGGCGACATCCCCCCACTAACAAGCTTCAAAAGCAGCGCAAATTGAAACGGCGTCGGTAGCTCCGTATACCTCGTACCATGAGTCTGGGCCAAAACACTCGACGAAATCGAGTACGTCCACAACGCCATCGCGAACCCCACCAACGACAGAGCAACAGAAGACGACCAACTTGCTATTGTCGCAATAGTGGTAGCTGACATGTCGACATAGTATGCATCCTGATCTAGTCCAGCGGAAGGACTGGCCAGTGAGGGGAACAGAGGAGCAGAACCGCTGATGCGGTAGTGGAAGACGACTCCTAGTAAGATGGCGGGGAAGAGGAGCATGGGAAGGATGATGATGCATGATGGGATGAGCACAGCTGTGTGTCCTCGCGAAGCATAGTGCTTTGTCCGAACTTCGCCGCCGTTGTTGTGGTCGTTCGAAAAGAGAGGCATCGCCTGGCTCTGCGCCGAAAATTGATCTTTCGATATATTGCCGCCTGGGTCGAAAGACATAGCGACGAAGCTGTTATCTTCTGCTAAAAGTATAACAATGACGAAAACGAAATGGAAAGTCAAGCTTTGATGTAGCAGCCTCGTGGAGATTAATGGGAGTCAAAAAGACACACGTTAATGCCAGATGCAGACCCCTTGTCAAGCCACATTCAGCTCTTCGCAAACCTGTCAAATCAACTTCTGCACGTGAGCCCGGTTGGGCTTTTCCTTCGACGCCTACCCGTTTCATGGGTTACGCTAAGCTATAAATATGCCGTGGTGGCGTATTGATTTTTCTATCGCTTCTCAAAGCGTGGACAAATTAGTAATCGTGCGGCTGAAGGCCTAGAACACGCACAATCAAATAGAGTAATTGTTCATCCTACTCTTATACTTCGCTCATATCACTTATGTTGTTCGTTCTCTGCTAGTCCTTATAAGTTCCTCCTGGTCTGAGTTACTTCTCTTCGATCCAAAAATATCCTGCGGGAAAGGGGTATCACGTGATGCCCATATCCCATCGCTCCACTTCATATCAACTCACTTTCACCAAAGAACGCAATAAACTGAATGAAACTGAAAGACGTTATGAATTCAATCGCCAAGCAGGAGCATGAGCTCCGAGACAACCATCGTTATCAGCCTATGTAGAGAGGTGTCAGGAAGCCGGCATTTCGTGCGTCAAGTGGGATCCCTGGCAGTGCCACTACCCGAGCCCGATTATCATCTTCACGCCCGAGTCAGCCGCGAGGAAAACGTCTAGCTCGTTTGTTTTAGTCCGGTCACAGGGGCCATACCTGTTGGATCAGGTAGTTTTAACGAGTTTCATACGGTATTGGATAGCTCAGCGGAGTTCGGGCCCGGATGCGGCACTTAGGCGAGTTGACGGAAAAAGGGGGGGTGCAGATGGCTTATTTGACGGCAACTGCTTCTTTTCTGTTTCATTTTTTCATTTTAGGGGTTCCCCCTCCTGAGATTAGGGAAGCAAAATAATTCCCGTCCTTGACCAACATATAATAGGCGGAACACAATAGAATAAGGTAGAAATACGAGGAGCTCTTAAATCGAGGGATATCAGATCCGTTATACCGCTATTCTAAACCAAAAAGGCCCATCTTGAATTGTTCTATCGTATCCTAGTATTACCGTAGATCAAAGTTCACCGCTTGATGTAAATCTGCCCACTGAACAAGAGGTTCAAACTTCCTACATATCCTTACCACGTCAAAACTCGGCCTATACGTCCTAAGATGTGGGTTATAGCTAAAAGTTCTAATTCCAACGTCGCCATGACACATTAGAGTCTGTCTAAGGTAATCTATACAATGGTCTAAGATAAAATTCAGAACAAGGACAGTGGTATCTCTGTTGCAAACTTGGTTTCGAAGACGTACCTATGTGATCAACCATTATATTCCCTTGTTTCTCTCTGTGAAAGAGAATTTCTGGGCTCTCGGCCCAGATATGTGTACGGATTCTTTCCTAATTTCATTAGCAAAGTCGAACAACTCCAAGCTGAGCAAGCAATAGCAACATACCAAGCAATGCAACTGATGAAACATATCAACACTACCAATATATTCTTCATCACCACCGACATGTTCCTCATCACTATCCCGCGGGAGAGGGCTGTTATAGAGCATTTTCATTTGTACAGCGTCGAGATTTATCAAGCCATCTGATTTGTTAGCCAAAGGGTCATCTCAGAGGCTTTAGGTTAGCTAACGCCGAGTTATATCATCCCATGCCTTGTTGCTTGCATCTGTTGGAGTGCCCATATAAATTGATGTCGCGTTATTTGTACCTTCGCTAAAGGTGGTGTATTCGTACTCAATAACATGTTG
The DNA here is from genome assembly GCA_009732865.1 of Stipitochalara longipes BDJ. Taxonomy (NCBI): domain Eukaryota; kingdom Fungi; phylum Ascomycota; class Leotiomycetes; order Helotiales; family Hamatocanthoscyphaceae; genus Stipitochalara; species Stipitochalara longipes. The sequence goes on along the minus strand of ML769346.1, from coordinate 1,808,599 downwards.
AAGGGGAGCTGGTATTTTTGAATTAGTAATTAATCAGAGAAGAAGCGGGGGATAACAAACAATATAACTGCAGTGGATGTTCGGGTAGGCGTTCTAGATGATGTAACGAAGATGTGATTGATAAGAGGGCAAGAGTCCAAATTATTAGCACGAAGTATCCTAACAGGAGTATGGCAGAAGCTCTCGAAAGGCTCGGCCTTCTACCCATATGAGACTTGATCCCTTCATCTCCTTTAGATAGTGCGATATATTGTGAATGCTCAAATAGATCGGGTGCCATCTTTATACAATAAACAGAGAGGATAAATCATATAGAACGTTCTTTAATAGCAGCGAGATTTTAATCTCTAAAGGCGAACAAATTTGAATTAAACAAGAGGAGTCGACTTGACTCTGAGTGGATCACTTCTAAACTAAGCCCTGATACGAGAAAGCAGGTAAGTACGGTAGATTTCGCTTAATCTCGCTTATAAAAGGAAAAAGCAAAATAATTCTAATAGAGGAGAAGAGGGAAGAAGAGTAAGGGAGAAGAGAGTAGGAGAGTAAGAGAGGAAAGAATTAGAGAATAAGAATAAAAGAAACTTTAACTTATCTTAAGTACTTACTTTTGAGTTAGACTTATGATTTAAGCTAGAAAGAGCTTTACGAATACGAATACGAGTACGAAATAACCTTATTTTACTTTATAAAGCTAAGCTCCTCTTAGATTGCCTCGTCTACCCACTTTCGCATAATTCTCGTCTACCGTAGCTATACCGCAGCCAATTCTACACCGTCGCTACACCGTAGACCCGGGTCAGGTCGCTCCGCTAAGGTATATATGCAAGTATGCGAAAGGTGGGGACCGAGCTCTTCACGAATCTGGCTCTGGCAAAAGTTGCGAAGCGGGTGCATCTAGCTAGGTAACACAAGAAGCCGGATCTTTTTTACTCAGCTCAGTCATGCTGATTAGCAGCTATTCGAAGGAGGAGGGGTCTCTTGAAAGTTCGCAAGTAGGCCGCCCGGGAATTTGCGAATGTATAATACTAGTTGGTGAGAAAGCCTAGAGCCGAGAATTCATCCGAATACGATAATGCAAGGAAGCACCTATGTAAGGCCACCCTTAATAATAGGGAGAGATCTCCCGCGAAAAACGGGTCACCACCACGTGACCGGAACACCAAAATTTGAACATCGCCCCTGGCACAAATGAGCTGCTAGTGTGTCAAGCCAGACGTTTGGAAGATTTAGGGGAGAGATTTATGGGTAACTGCGCTAGGCCGGATTAGGAAGCCTTAGCGAGGTCCATCCTTGTGCCACACCGCATGTCAACCCCCTATTTCTACAGTATAGTAGCCCTGAAAGGGCGGATATAAATGTTAATTGCTAGACGAGTATATGCTCACTAATCTCGCGCTAGAGATATGCCTGATCTATCAGGCCTCTATTCACATACCGGCCAGGGGACAGGGGGAAACGACCTGTTAGAATGCGCTGATAGATCATGTTTGCCTATGTTTCTCATTTCCGCCTTCCAGGCTAGGATCATGCAGAGTCACATCTATCCTTCCTTGCATGGTCTTCTCAACTCCATCACATTCTAATAAACAATCGGCGGGTTGGTGCAGTCAGTCACGTGTGATAGCTGCAAACACGCTTCAATAACGTAGAGCTATTAGTGGTAAGGAGAGAAGAAGAGGAGAGGACGACGAGTACTATATATATGGGAGGGCAGTTGCTAGGGTTTCATGAGCCGGGCTCAGGAAACTGAGATTAGCTGATTTTGGATAATCCATAGTTAGGTGACCTTGGTAATGGCACGTAATATCAGATCGTTATGATAGCAAGCATAAGACCTTATATAGAATAGCTATAAAACGAGACTGTAAAAGCGAGCAGTAATTTATAAAGCACTTATAGGAAGTAAAGCAATTGAGGAAGTGAAAAGACGTAGTATTGGAAGTAAAGCAAGGTGTCTAGCTAGTCTGGCGAGAAGAGAGCTCTTTATGAGAGTACTTTATTAGCTGATCCGTCTCATAAACAGCCCACATGACCTAAACCATAAAACATCAAAGAATAAAGAAAACTAGCGATGCGCGGCTAGCACTACTGCAATAGCGACAGAATAAGCCTCCAATGGCTATTGAACTAATTCCTTCCAGAGAAGAATAGAACTTTCAAGCGTGCTGCCGTATAAGCTGCGCATTCGAACTGCGACTAACTTTTTAGCCACCTGCCCGCTCTACGCATCGAACCCGGCCGTCTAAAGAACATTAGCAGGGACCCATTAAAATCAGATTAATTATTATCTTGATTACTTACCTCGATACCTACACATCTAGCAAAAAGTGCCTCGTCGCTAGCGAACGCTTTGCAGCCCACGTCATTTGACGAATCTCCCTCCGGAGTCGGAGCCGTGAAGACGACAGTAGCAAGAGCCGTAATCAAAAAGATTTTGAAAAGCATATTTTATGATTGTAGGAGATCAAGCGTACTTGAGTTTTGCTAATTTTGCTCGTGCAGTTGTAGTAGGCAAGTCTGAGATGTGAAGATGGATAGAGAACAACTTTGACAGATTGGGGAGCACACGGCAGCTTTATAGCTTGTGGAGGTGACTTACTATAAAGCAATGATATAATTGTAAGCTAATTCTCAGAAAGTCTTCAAGGGGCGATTGGCTGGGGCTGCGCGGCAGAGGTAATGGTGGCCTGGAAATGTAGGTGGCCTGGAAATGTAGGTGGCCTGGAGATGTGGGTGGCCTACGCATCTGGGCGGGTAAAATTAGAACTATGCCCCAGCGAGCTTTATGCCCACACATGTCCGTTAGATATTACAAGAACAGAGCCGAAAACCGCTTGTTTATAATTCTATATTGGACTGCCATACTTCCTCTTCAACATACTTCTTCTTGCTGCTGCTTCGACATATTTAGATATGGAGAGTCTAAACTCCTGCCACGATTCCCGTTCACAAATCAAGTATAGTCACATCCAAAATGACGAGCGAAGCGACTGCAGTAACAGCGTGCAGCGAAAAGAGCCCAGAAGTCGCTACCAGCTTTCGATATTTCTGTTTTCTATCAACTGCTTCGCTCTGATTGCCCTTCTTATTACGACGTTTCAGCTGCACAAGAGTCTATTAAACGTACGCTCTAATACAAATGACGTGGGCAGCAATTTGTTGCGGGATGACGATCTTTCAATCATCAACAGGGTTGCAACACCATACCACTATCTTGAACTTGGGTTTGACGACGACGATTTCATAGTAGGGGATCCTTATTGGTCTGATATGTTTCCAGGTATAGTGCTCCGAACTTTACGTAAACTTTCCTAGTTACTAATATTCAGCGAAGTCGGCGACGGCATAGTTTTTTTAACACAGGATTATATCAATTCACGACGACTGCCAAATTCCGCGGTATCTCCTAACCGAGAGGGGAATCGATCGGTTTATGAAGTAGCTGGATACCATTCTCTCCATTGTCTAGTGAGTACAAGCCCAAAAGAGCAACTATTGAATACAATTTGACTCGTTTCAAGACATCATTAAGGGCAACTATTTGGAACTCAAGAGTGGCCTTAGAGGGCGGAAAGCCATATGATATAAATCGTCGCTGGTTTCATACAAAACACTGCCTAGCTGATCTGCGCCAGTATATTATGTGTCACTTCGATGAGACTTTATTGGTTGCTGAAGACCTTATACATCATCCGGGGCATGAGCAATTAAAATTGTGTAAACAGGTAGATCCGATCAATAGCTGGCTAGAGGAAAACTATGGTTCTGTAGGCCAATAGGAGCCTAGTGCAGTAGAGGGGTGGTGTAAATAGAGAGCAACAAATCAAGCACTATGATAATAATCTCTAACACGGGTATATTCACTAGATCGCAAATCAGTGAAATGGAATAAAATAACGCTCCCGCTATATTCCCTCTATGTTCGGGTGGCGCTGTTCTACTCGTTCCTTTCGCATTATTCCCAGTGGTATATATCACCAACGAAATAACGGTGTGGGAGGGGAGGCCATTTTAAGAGACGGAATCTGCTCTTGCTTATATTAGCGTGCCACTGGACACGCGAGAGGGATGGTATTAAATCAATGGTTGTAAGGGAAGACTATCTAATGCGGGAGCAATTGGCAAGACGCACGATCGAGATTAGTGGATGTCGCTTGGAAATGAATTGCTCAAATGCGGAATATAATGGACGTGATTTTAATGTGTTTCTACGCCAAGAACTAAGGTTCGGCTTTCCCTGGTGAGACACTTGCTTTCCACCGACTATAAGAAAAGCGACCTGAGGAGGCTGAACTGGACTAGCATGTAAGGCCTTACCTACTTGAGGCCCCATTTCTAACAGAAGTATGCAAGGCCACCCCTACTGCTGGTATGCAAGGCCACCACTACCACTCCTACTCGGAAATCACTCTAAGCTGGCCTCAAACTAGTCTCATAACCTCCCTGATTTTCAGTTCTCTTCTTTCAGACTTTAGATTCAATCATGTTACTGGATTATTCGTCTCAATGCCCTCCCCCAATTGGATGTACCGTCTATCATTCGGCCCGAGCATTGAGCCTAGATAGTACGACCTAGAGGTTCATGAACTAACAGGGACATGTATCGCCAATCATCTTTACATAAGACTTAATAGAAGTTTTAAATACAACTGAAGTATATTTTAATATGAAGGGTTGCACTTATGTCAATATAAATAACGACCTGCTTGTACGCGCATATAACCAAATCCTTTACGCTGTAGGTACTCATAGAAACCTTTTTAATCAAAAGACAACGCCCACTTCTACACAATAATTGAACTTTCTCTCCTCTGACTTCACCGGCTTCGGCGGAATAACGCCCAGTAATAATTGCGTACAATGCCGAGTATGCTCTGGTGATCCGCTCTGATAATCAACCAAGCCTCCTCCCATTACAGCCTCGTGTAACAATCTCCATGTGTATAAACAGTGCCGGTCGTGATACATCGGGGCTGGGTATACTATCTCTAGTTCCCCTTGCTTCAATACTTCAAGCGAGATTTCTCTTGTGTGCGCCTCGTCATAATACCACTTAAGCTCTGGCAGAGAGAGAAACTCTGCCTCGAGTTTATGAGAGTAGCAATGTGGTGGAGTCCAGCCGCCCAACATTACGTCGAATATGCAATTGCGAGTTCTCGCTTCTTGGGCACTGTTCCCGCAATGAGGGCGAGGGAACTTCGGGGGCTCAGTGTCGTGTAACTCGTGTCGCCCGGCATTGGACAACGAGTAGAAAAAGGTGAGAAGTGCCGCCACACTAAGAATGACTAATGTGAAAACAGTGACAGGGATAATGATGCGGATTCTTCGTTTTGGGCCTAATCGAGGTAGAGCCTGCTTCTCTGAACTGGATTCATCTTCACTATCGGCATCCTCGTCGGGGACACTCGTATATAGGAGTGGTAAGAGCTTTTGTTGTATATTAGGGAAGTCGTCAAAGACCATCGCGATGTTTTGACTTGTGAGCTGAAGAGAGATAAATCAAGAAAGGCACGTCGTGAAATGGAAGGGGAAACAAGTTTGTGGAATGATCTTTCTTATAAAGTGGTGGTTTCAGGCGGAATAAGGCCTGTTCTTATATCGCGAAAGCCGGTATCGAGCCTTCTACTCGGAAATCTGCAGGCTCTCCTCCCCTGCGAACATGCCGTATCGCAGGGGTAGGCTTATGGAGGAGTTCTGCCAATTGCTTGATTTGTCGGTTAGACCCAGTCTCGAGGTCCCCTATCTATGGCGGTGTAGTACAGCTAGGCAAGGCCCCCAATATCGCCAGGTTGTTGGTCAGCCCGACCATTAAGACCATCTCGAGCGATCCACGCCAAGTATCATTTGACGTACGTAATTAACTCATTCAACCCTCTAACCAGGGTTGGGTACCTTTCATTTTTAATCGCTAAACCCTCTATACTGCGCCTACCACCATCGCCCCGTCCATGCCTATCCTTAATAAAAATTTATTACCAAGGTTTCTTAGACTTACATAATAGTCGCACCCGTTCAAGGTGGGTCCAAGTCGAGGGTCCCGGATCTGCATCTTTGGTCTCGCTCCTTAAGGCCCTTCTACTGCCCTTAACGTCGTCACTCGGCACTACTCTGGCTCTCGTCGCCATGGCAGAAATAGCACTCGAGGCTCAAATAGTGGATTTTCACCAGGGACCTGGCGAGAAAGGATACTTGGAGATCTCTAGAACAAAGAAAACACCACTGCCTCAATATCGCCCCCTTTCAATGGAGTTAAACGATTTGGAACCCGAACCCTGCCGGAATACAGCGCAACAATGCAGACGTGGACGTGGTTATCTGATATGCCTCACGATATCGGCTGGCGGGTAAGCAATAGATTTCAATGACTCGAAGCTACACTAAAAGGTCAATGAAGTCTTCAAGTAGTGTGGGCAACAATCATGGGTCAAGGCTCAGTAAGTAGCCGGAACTACTCTCAATCGTTTATAAACTTACTATTCACAGCCATTTCTCTCGAATCTTGGCATTCCTGCATACATTATCTCTTTCATTTGGCTCGCTGGGCCATTATCAGGAGCCCTAGTACAACCCTACGTCAGTATTCTAAGTGATCGTTCGTGCCACTCATGGGGCCGTCGAAGACCATTCATTCTCTTCGGAGCTATATATACAATAATACCTATGATCCTGCTTCCATGGACCAGCGAGATAGCGAGTTTGTTGACCTCCGATTCCTCGAGCGCGCCTTACAACAAAAGTAATATCACATTTCATAGCTTCCTCGCTGGGCTACTGGTCTGGATTTTGAATATCTCAATCCAGCCCATGCAAGTCGGCATTCGGGCTTTGGTGGTGGACTCTTGTCTACCACAGCAGCAAGTACAAGCTACATCGTACGTTAGCGGCATTACTGCCGTTGGCAGTATCCTAGGCTACACATTTGGGTTTCTTAACCTGCCGAGGTTATTCCCTTGGTTAGGAACAACACAATATCAATGTGTTTTCTTAATCGCTTCCTTAGTCTTGATGGTAACAGTAGCAACCACCTGCTGTGTTATACAAGAGAAGCCCCTAATATTGAGAAGTGGGGAGGAAGACCGAAGTATAGGAATAGTGGCAATATTTAGACAGGTCTTAGTGAGTGCGAGACTAATGCCGAAGAGTATGAAGTCAGTGTGTAAGATCCAGTTCTGCTCATGGCTTGGGTGGTTCCCGTTCTTGTTTTATATAACTACGTAAGTCAGTCTTGGTATAAGATATACTGTTAATGTGGACTAACTTTTTGAGAAGCTACCTAGGAGAAGCCCGTAAGTCTGATTATCCATTTTGCGAAAGCCCTACTTAACAGGATTTAGATAAGAGGGAAGACTCTGCACAATCATTAGCAGGTGAAGATTACAATCAGCAGATCTCTCAGGGACCAGAGTTCATTCGGCAGGGAACAATGACGATGGTCATCTTTGCTGCAATAAGTCTGGCGAGCAATATGCTACTTCCCCTTATCATTACGACGAACTCGACTTCTTCAATAGCGACCAACAAATCAACTGTGGCTTCTGTAGTAGATGCCAAGCTCCAATTGCCATTTGACGATATTAAGTCCTCGCAATGGTCAATAACGAGGTTTCGAATCAGAATCCCACGGCTTTCCCTTCCACGGGCATGGGCTGTATCACAATTATTCGCGTCAGTTATCCTATTAACCACTATCTTCACGCAATCTTCTTTAATCTTAACGGCTCAAGTATCACTACTTGGAATATCCTGGGCCATGACTCAATGGGCCCCTCTAGCTCTTATATCCACGCAGATGGCCAACTATGAATCGGCTCAAAATGGCATCACCGACTATTTGAACAGTGCAACATGTCACGTTGATTGTAATTCTTGTTCCAGGAAGGCAGAGCTCTCGACATTTACTTGTTCTGCGAAGAGGGGAATAGCAAGTAAAGAAGACGATCCTCAAATAGAACTTCGTGCTGGTGCAGTAATGGGCATTTATAATGTCTCGATAGCGGCACCCCAGATTCTAGCAGCGATAGGGAGTAGCTGTCTATTCTGGATCCTTGGTAGATTAGGAATCGATAATGGAGAAGCAGTCGGCTGGGTCATTGGGCTTGGTGGATTGTCAAATCTGGCTGCTGCATGGTTTACACTTAGGATTGAATGGGAGCAAGATAGGTTAGACGTTGCTGAGAGATAGTAACTATATTATTTTCGCAAACGCAGCTCATTAGGCATAGGTGATAATAATAATGGGAGATGAGGTTTAATATATGCAATGCGAGGTGCATTAAATATTGCTAGTATACACAGAACAAGCTCTGTACAAAGCATATTTAGGATTGCCAATTTCCCGAAACTGAGTCTTCTATCGCTAATTTTGCAAAAAGATATATGAAAATGGCACGTCAATCATTTTGTAGAAGCAAGGTAGAAGAATGCTGCTCCCATTTCTTTGGTTGCTATAATAAAAACTCGATCAGCTCCAATTTCGCTTCAATGATTACGTCAGATCTACTCACCATCATATTTAGGTAGTTGTTCGGACTCACGAGTCCTCTGACCCTCCTTTATGGTCACAGCGGTGGTAGCTGCTTTGGTGTCTTTCCGACTTCGTTGCTCTCGGTGCGAGAAGGGCAGCTTCTTCTTTACCGGGTCTTTAATCAGTCCCACCATCGAGGATAACGTAGATTTGCTGGCCATTGAGACAGCGTCTACCTCCTTTACTAGCTGGGTAGGCTTGGTCTTTGGTGAGGCAGGATGGAACCAACTTGCTGACTTTCTCATTACGGTACTCTTGTTGATATCAGTAAATATTCTGGACGTCTAGTGTCAATGAACACTTACGATTTTCGAGGGCGACAGGGAAAACCTTTTCAGATTTCTGCCAGCCTATGGTAACTAACAAGTCGTCTTATAATGGGTAGATAGGGCCAATTAAATAAGGGGCTCAGAAATTAGGGCGGTGTCAGCAGACGCCCCCAGCGAGATCCCAATAAGCTATGAAATGTTGCCGGTATTTCGAGGGCTCCAGCTGACTTTGCATTGAAGTTCCTCGGCTATGTTATGCTGGCCTTGCATTGTAGGATCTTGGCTATGCTGTGTGGCCTTGCATTACAAGCCCTCGGCTGCGTTGTGCTGGCCTTGCATTACAGGCCCTGCCCCTGGGTTACGTTGTGCTGGCCTTGCATCGAAGCACCTCGGCTACGTTGTGCTGCTAGAGAAAGGAGCGTGACCCAAAGATAGGCGGCCCGAAAGCGTGCCGAGATAATTACCCTCCAGGCCCGAGTAACTGAGTTGATAAACTTTCGAATATTTTGGGCTTAGAATTTCGTAGTATAGTAAATAAATAAAACGCAAGTAGTTTTATGTGAGGGTTGGAACCTAAGGAAGGCTACTGCTTAGCGGTACAGTACCGAGCATCTGGCAGACCCGGCATTTACGAGGACTGCGGCTTAGCCTTAGGAAGCGATGGCAAGTCACCTAACCGGGCGCACTCCTCCGTCTCTCACATCACATAATATCGACTCGCTACTGGGCCCCCGACTTGAGTTAAGCCCTCAGACTGTAGGGGGGGTTTTTTTTAGCGTACAGACCGCACCTGTACTTTTACTCTTCTTTATATGTTTCTTAACAGTTTCATCTGAGCCCAAGCTTTCGGCGTTTTCCCCGACTTGACCTCTTACACTCTCTAACTTATCAATAACTCTAATATTTAAATTTCTTTACTCAAATGCTTTTGACATCAGATCCTAAATAGTATGGAACTTGCGTTTAATTTTAAACCTCTTGTAGATGATTTATACTACCGAACATTTCAATGATCTTCTCTGCGTAAGGCGAGTTTCTAGGACAGAAACTGAATCTCTCATCTTTGTTATTAGTGTCAATGTCCTTGAAACATGCTGAGTTTTGCTTCGCCCAAGCTTTTAATTGATTCCAGTCTCGGCACATTCGATATTGACCTGCTCCCGAGGAAGGAATATGGCTTCCTACCCATCGTGGCGTGTCATCCGCGTTGCAAATGATGTCTTGGCGTAAAGCCTCTAGGCAGTGGTTGAGGTGGGGAAAGCTATGAGTTATGCTTTCGCCGCGACTGAATTCCATAATAGCTGTCCGTAAATATAGCTTTGTATAGGGTTAGCATAAATTTGTGGACAATTAATGAAAAAGGGAAGGATATTAACAATATTGAAATAACCTTACTAAGCAATGCAAGTTATGATAAGAGTTTAGTAGATAAACTCCCTTTGTCTCATCCCATGGAAATCGTCGCGCTGGGGGGAGGCTCATCCTCTCAACATAGGTGTCTGGGAGAGCAATTATTCCCAGATCGTCGACATGAAGCTCATCCCATTCTTGATCAATGGCGGCAGAATTATTCCATTCATTGGATTCTGAGTATACTGTCCAAGGGATCGGTACGTTTCGAGTGAGGCCAGCTAAATCTCCATTAGTCTAGGAACTCTTATAGACATCGTGCCATATTACCATAGAGTGTGCCCTCTCTAATAGGGCCTCTGCGAATCAGATATAGACATTGTAGCCCTAGCATGAAATTCAGAACCCCGGACAAGTAGAGAGCAAGTTTGAGCCCGCTAATTAACCTGGACTGTTGTGAGCTAATTGCAGGTTTCTGACAGTATTCATCCTGTTCATTGGTGCCATCGCTTCCAAGTAAGGGAAGCTTAGAATCCATTCTGTAACAGAGCTAGTAGTTTTAATCAAACGCCTTGGGTACTTGAGCAAACCTCCCTTTCAGAGGGAGTGAATTAATATTTATAGTGATATAATCGAACGTCCAAGGAGGAACAGGAGTTTTTGATTGTGAATCCTGTGGCCTGCTAAGTGGAGTTCTTAGGGAGAAGATATTATGTTGCGCTTGAAAACTTTCATATATCACCTATTAATATGGGTGGCCTTGCAGGCGATTACAGGTGAAATAAGGAACCATTACTGAATAAGCAAGCCAGCCAGGAGGCTCGGAAAAAATGCCGGTGCGCCTGAGATGGTCTTCCACCTTCCTCTTTGAGCCAGGCTTCGACGCGGCTCTGGTTGACATATCGCTTCTGTGTTGCACCGAGGCCTGCTTAGTGGGCGCCGTCTTTGGGTAATAGCATGGGCGTACTGGTTAGGAATATATACCCGTGAAATCATTATTATCTTGCTTCTGCTCCTTACCTAGCATGTTATATGGCTCACGTGATCTTCCTGCTTCCTAGGAAATTACTCTATTATTCGCTACAGTAGTCTCACTACTACTTTAAATTAGTTTCCTGCCGGATTTTTCTTTTGTTCCTTTTTGGAAATTTGCCCTTGATACTCAACTACCTATGTCTACTTCTCTGCCTCTTCATCACTCTCTAGCCGAATCTCATGTCCGTTGCCTTCGCGAACCCAGCAACCTGCCAGAATATTTACAACTGCCATACCGGCCAATCCCCAGAACGCCGCTCCCACCACACCATGATTTAAACCAACTCCATACAGCCAACCTCCAAGTGCAGGTCCAATTGTTTTGGCCGCACTGTTAACACTTTGGCCAATTCCATGAACCGTCCCCAGAACACTCGGATGTGGCGTGCAATTATGAATCAAAATAACAGCCGCCGGTGTTGCAAAAGTACGCGCCATTGATTGAACGAAGAGGATCCCACAGATACAAAACCAGACAAGCATACCACTTTTGGGGGACGGAGGAGGGAAGGTCGATGGGACAAGTGCCAGGAAGGGCGTTGCAATATACACAACCGGGAAGCAATATAGGCACATTTTCCAGATGCGCACGGTTCCTAAACGTGCGCTCACAATGGGATAGAAGAATATTTGAAGGATAATGCCCACTACTCCAAGGACTGCCATAGCAATGCCGATATCTCGAGGTGGTAGGCCGAGACCACCTGTGAATTGTAATATGTGTTGTGGCGTATAACCTGGAGACCCTACTTTGTTGTCGTAAACTGGGGTTGACTGAAATGTGAAGAAGATATTGTTGAATGTTCCGTTTCCAAAGTTGAGGAGGGAGTTAGCGACGAGAGTAAAGATCACATTATATGTGAAAATCTGGCGGAAGGGCAGTTTATCCTTATAACGAGATGCAATTTCCTCCTTGCGTTTGGAGCTGTCCGGGCAGGGTAAAGGGCTTTCAATATCCACTTGGCTGATTTGCGAGTAGTGAGATTGTGTACTGTGTGCGAAACATCGCGCGAGTTTACTCGCAATTTTCCTCCCGCACTGTCGGCCAAAGTCCTCCTTCTGTCTATGCATTTCATGCGTCTAGGCTGGAGTTAGCAACTAATGCATGGACTCCGAGAATTAAACTATACCTCCCCTAGACAGAAGAATACTGCACAGGCTGTAGACGCAACGAACAAGGCGCTGAAAAGAGTTGGCGGCGCGTACGGAAACGTTATAAGCCATCGAGCATTGCTAAAGAGCCGGGGGTAATTCGAAGCTGGATCAGCTAATAAGCCTCCGAGGAGTGGGCCGATTACTACACCAAAGTTGGAGAACATCGGAAGGATAAGGAATGCTCTTGGTCGGTACCTATTTGTGATCAGGCTTAAATTTTCTTGTAGAGTGGTTTAATATACGACTTACTTCTTCTCTCTGATAATTTCGCCCACCATCGTCCTCATAACACCTATATTCCCGTTCAAAGCACCCCCTATTATCCTAAAAGTAATAGCTTGCCAAAATGTGGCTGAGAATCCGAATCCTACACAAGAGATAGCCGTCCCTAGTAATCCAATTAACAAGACCGGCTTGCGGCCGTTACGATCCGAGAAGCTGCCCCAGAGAACGGCTGTACAGAGCTGCGCTGCGTTAAAACTAGCTTGCACGAGGCCAGCTTGCGATGCAATAGCTGAGTCTGAGAGCGTTTTGTCGAAGGATCTAAGTTGATAGAAGAGGTATGATCGTACTGAAGTCTGTATTAATGGCTCGGAGAAGCGAGCCAGTGCCAGGATAACTAGTTGGTCTTTTTGTGGTAAACTCATCCATGTTGACGCCTCTCCTTCTTCCTCTAGTTTGATTCTCGTTTGCATACGATCTCTGTCCTCTGTAATAGAGGATACTCGGCTTTCCATGTTGTGAGAGTTTCTGGTCTATCTTCTCGACACGAATCGGATATCCTTGGGGGTATTTTGATCAATATCCCGTCAAATAGGGCTTGTTTATATGCCGTGGTCGGAATCGTTTGTCTCTGTTATCTAGTATCGTAAAGTGTTGCCTTTTCCGCAGTAATATCTCTCCACAAAAGGCCAGCAGCTAGAACTCGTTGTTTACCCTGAGGCATTGGACTATCCTTCGCGAAATGTCAATATGCAGTTATTTGATAAGCTGCGTTGAGGGTGGCCTTGCATAGGTGCTACTGTGTATTGTCGCATCCGGATTGGATGTCTGCTTAGGGCTTTTTAAACAACCAATGGCATAGAGTCACAGATTACCCGGAGAGCCCGTGTGCGCACTGCGGGATTTATTTAAGCTGCACACACCTCAGGACCTTGCTATCAAGGATGTAAGTACGACCTTGAGTTGAAATATACCCTTCCTCCTTCGTAAAGCTGCCAAGCGGCACCCGCGAGCTCAGGCCTATTCTCAGGGTCTTGAAAGCTTAGTCACTTCCAAAGGCCCAGGGGCTGTGAAATTTATCCCATCCAGGTGCGGTGGACGAATCCCAGTAAATGTGGCACTGGCGGCGCACTTAAGCTTTCGTCGACGGAGCAATCAGAAGCACTTTACGCGTGTGCACAAGCCAATTCTGCTGCAGTGAAACCATACGAAGGCGGCGGGCATTAAAAATCGTCCACCTGCCACCGTACTGCAAGAACACCAAAATCGCCTCGTGCGGAAAGTAGCACCAAATTCTAACGCAACGCTTAAGACTTTCTAGGATAGCTTTATATCATAGAAAAATAGCAACTTAATCTTTTGCAAAGTTTATATAATAATTAAATTTGGGGAGAAATTACGAGAATTTTCTAATTGCGGGGTCCTAGGCTACGCAAATTCTCGCCTAGGGAGTTGGACGGATTTTAACGTCCGCCGCCTTCTTATAGGACTATGAACGACGCATGAGCACGTCCACGTCTTGGGTGAAGTTAGAACCCCCTAGGCGTGGCGCTCTTAGCGGAGTGAGGTGTGGGTACGCTAAGATCAACCCTCAGGGATTCGTCCACCGCACCTGGATGGGATAGTACTTAACGGTGGAGAGAGCATTGTTTCAGAATTCGTGGGAACTTGAGCGGCGCTAGGCTACATGCTGTGCAGCAAGCCGCGGATAACAGGAACGAGATCACAGCTATGGTATTGCCGCAGCATAGCGGTGAGTAAAATTGAATTTATGAATCTAGAACAACGCGCTCAGACGCGGGGCGTAGCTCCGGGTGCACTGTGCCGCCAAGACGCCTGCTAGCTATGGAAAGCCGCGGTTTGCAACTTTGCAGTTCGCTTCCGCTTCCGTATAGCTAGCGTCAGATAACGACTTTTTTTTATGTCGACTTGATCTAGCCTGATCGGGGAGTGTTCACTCATAATACCTGCTTATGCGCACGCCGTTTAAGAAGAAAGGAGAGTTTTGGATAGCCAGCGCAGCGGACTAAAGAACGTAGGTGGCCATGGATTCCTCCCGGAGCTTGTGTAGGGGCAGGATGGCCTCTAAAGTAAACGCTCACGATGACTTTTCTTAATGTTCTCATAGAGGGAGATTACAGTTTCGATGAGGGGGTGCACGGGTCTTCCCTGGACCTGAATACACCCCGATCAGGCTGGATCAAGCCGACTTAGACAAATGGCAAGTCGACATAAAAAAAAGTCCAGATAACCACTGGATAAGGCAAGCTGAAACAAATCCACCCTAGTGACCGGGTTAATCAGAAAGTTGGTAGGATCCTGTACAAGATACTAAGCCAAAGCGGAAGGTGAGGTGTGTTAATTGAAAGTTTGTAAGCTCCCAACCAATGTGGTGTACGCCCGCTCTAAGCACGTATACGGCGTATTCTATGCGGCGTATAGGGACTATCTTCGGGTTTACCTGTTTCCTAGGGTTGACATTCCTCCCATGACTGCTTCTGCTTCCGAATCCTAGTATTGTAATTCGTTAATTCTATCCAAGGACTTAAGTCTAACAGGTCTCATCTTCTGATAGTCAAAGGTCGACCAAAGCTCGAGACTGTATTCATGACGGCAATTAAAGATCAACAGCCCGCTCCGAAGTAATTATAAGTTCTAAAAACACTTGCAGCAAGTCAATATAACTAAGAAGCTGCCTTGCTCAGCTGTGGTTAGTGCACATAACTCTAGGGGCTTTTAGAAAACTAAGAGCAGAGTATATCAGTGTTGAAGTTTGTTACTCTATCTTTCTTCTATAAAGGTATTCTAACGTGGCTAATCTTTAGGAGCTGTCTTACAATGGACTTCTTCACAACTCAGCCCCCTGAATCTTCAAGTGGACAAGATTCCACTCCTTGGCCTCCATCCCAATTTCTGCAGCCAATATCTCTCGGGGGATCACCCGATCTGGAAGTAGACGAAGACCCTTTTTCAAATTTGAACGAAAAGTCTTATTATGATCACCAAACCCAGGTGTTCTCAGACTTTGCTGGGTTTGACGAGGCAAGCTACGCTCTAGACACTTCTATACTAGAGTCATTTTATAGTATGTCTTCCGCTAATCTGGATCCTCCTGGATGGCCTTCGTCCCAATTTCTACAACAAACATCTCTTGGGGGATTACCCGATCTAGCAGTAGACGAAGACCCCCTTTCAAACTTTAACGAAAGACCTCATAATAATCCTCAAACCAATGTGTACTCAGACTATCCTGGGTTTGATGAGGCAAGCTTTCTTCTACATACTTCTACACTGCAACCATGTTATAGCATGTCTTTCGCCAATATGGATTCTCCTGAATGGCCTTCGTCTCAGTTTCTGCAGCCAACATCTCTCGAAGAATTATCCGATCTGGCAATAGACGAAGACCCCTTTTCAAAGTTTAATGAAAGATCTCATTGTGATCCCCAAACCGATCCCCAAAGCAAGGTGTACTCAGACTATCCTGCGTTTGACGAGGCAAGCTTCTTCTACACACTTCTACATACTTCTATCTACTTCTATACTACAACCATTTTACAGCATATCTTCCGCTAATCTGGATTCTCCTAAATAGCCTTCGTCCCAGTCTCAACAGCTAGCATCTCTCAGTGGATTACTCGATCTGGCAGTAGACGAAGATGCCTTGATAAATGCGAGCATATCACAGAACCCCACACAATGGGTGCCAGAGGATATTGACCAGATAGGATATCAGGATGAGGATAGAAATTGGAGATGTAAGTATAGTGGCTGCATCTCCAATAAGGTATTTATCCGAGCCTGTGATCTACGCAAGCATTTCCGAGCACATCAAAAGCTCTTCTTTTGCGATCAGTTCGATTGTCCACAGTTTGAAATAGGCTTTTCGAGTGGTAAAGACTTGCAGCGCCACAGAAATTCCCACAACCCTGGGATCGAATGCAAGGAAGTAGGGTGTAACCGTGTCTTTAGTAGAAAGGGTATGTTAGAAAATTTCTTTACTTTAGCTAAGTAAATAAATGACATCGACTAACCAGGTATTTATTCTAGATAATATGGTATGCCATTTGGCATTTTATATTATATACTATGAAATGATGGCTAACTAATTGCTGTAAAAGATACAGCATATTAGGAAGATACATCAACCTTCCCAGAATAATATTTTCCCCAGGCCATGCCGGAAGCCTACGGTTCGCAGAAGATTGAACAAGGTTTTTAAACCTATGGACATCGGCTTTGGAAAGCGGGCTAATTGAATATAGTACAGCTAGAGGCCGACTGGGCGATATTACATCGGTAGCATAGAGAATCAGTAGCATAACAATTCGATTTAATGAATCTTAACAGGGATTCACGAGATCTAAAAAGACTTTCATCTTGAATAACTGTCAGCAGCTGAAATATGGTCTCCTTGGATTTCTACTTGACCTCTCAGTTTCAATGTTAAGGTTTTATAAGTATAAGACTTGTATAATCCTTCAGGCAAGTGTACAGGAGGTTTATTGGAAGGTCACTTTATTTAGCGTGCTAGTATAACTGTCGTTGACCCTGTACAGGGGTTTACTTGAACAACTTCCTTCACAGCACTATTTACTTGAAGGGCAGGCCATTCATACTTGGCCCATGCTGTGTCGAAATCTCCCCAGTCTGGGGCAACAATACCAGGACCCAAAACAACAAAGACACGGCCACTCGCTAGCTCAGCCAGGGCTTTACATGCACGAGCCCAAAATATGTCCTTCTCAATTACACTTGCTCCTCCGGTATATCCATAGAATTGTGTCCAGCTCTGGGTAGTAGCCCAAGATTCCTCGAGGACATAAAGGCTTGGATTGTGATTATCTCGCCACGCTTTGGCTACTAGCTTGTAGGAGGGCGCGCCTTTGGCGATGCGGCTGTAGAAGAGAGATGTATTTGGTAGGACTTTCAGATGCTGCTTGATGTTGGCCATGCTTGGTATGACATGAGTCTTGGAAAGGGATGTTGAGCCTTGTTTTGAGCTAGACTGCGTTGGAGCCGAATCGTATAGAGTGGCATCTCGTGGAAAGGAGATACTGAATTCGAGGTACTTCTTGGTTTCCGCTACACTTGACTCTTCGGCCCCTAAAGCATACCCCCCCCACCAAGTTTGGGATTTTGTCTCCGTCGCCATTCTGTATAGCGCCGTTCCTGAGTCTTAGTGGGCCTTGGTTCGCGGAGCTTGAGCCTCTGAATGATGGTTTGGCATGCTTTCTGCACTTGATCGCTAACAGCAGGGAATTCGGAATCTAAGCTAGAAGGCAGTAATCCTAGAATCGACGTCGAGGTCGTTCGGATACCGCTCGGAAGTATGAAGCTCTCTGTTCCTAGTGTCGGTTTTGGTGCTGCCGTATGTGTATCTATAACTATATAAATATGTTTATTATTCTGAATCGTATAGAGCTTGGCTGCTGATCTTGTTTCTTCTTCCATAAGGCGGGTTATATATTTATAACCCATCCAAATTGCTCTTTCTATGTCATAATATATTAATAAAACTTTCATATATATATAGGTGTTACGAACGAAAATTCTTAGAAGCTAATTGGCCCTTGGGAGACATGCAGCTCTAAAACGCCTGGACTATGCACTCCAATTGGCAGTAGTAATTAGTTTTACGCGGATGCAATGGCGCCCCTTTTCTGTGTTAGTTATTACTACGTGACTAATTTACTAAATCGGTAAAATCCTTATGCTAATCCCTGGAACTTAGGGGTCCGCGGGACACGCAATGCAAGGCCACCATCAAGAAAGGGCGGAAGTTGTGCGAAACTATCTAAAAGTAGTTATAGTCAAATGCAAGGCCACCATTAACCATTCTTCAAAAGTTGTAATATTACACCTTTATGATTCAAGACACTCCTGGCTTCTGATAGTGCTGTATGCTGGGCCTCGACGGACCAAAGGGTGCTACCAGGTTTGGGGTTAAGGCCGCTTCAAAGAGGCCCTACAACAGCTAGTGCGACCTGGATCACATATTCCCTCAACAAAATACCATCCCCCACCCCGTCGAGGTGCCCAAGAACTGTTTTGTAACTTCATCTCCAAACAGCATCGACAATATAGAGAAATTCGTGAACAGGCCATAGGCAAAGCCCTGGGAGTCAGCGAGCCGCTTCGATGTCGTATTCGATACAGATGCCATATTTGCGGCTGATGGAGATGCTGAGTGTCGAAATTGATTACTTACTCCAGACAAGAAGATTGGGAAATGGGTATTGTTATTGTTTTTATGGTGGGAAGAAGAGACGAGGATACGAAGTGGCTGGGTTTCCAGCTGAAAAGCTGCATGATGCGCTGTTACTAATAAGGGTTATGCAAATACCGGAAATCGTGCCTGAATCTATAAATTATGAGGCTGATCTTGCACTAACCCCCTCCAGTCCCCTACGCTATCCCAAGACGTCGACTTTTGTTCCAAGCGGAAGCCGTGAGGTGAAAAATATACTCAAAGCTTCATACCAGCAGCGTGCCTCGGAGGCTCGGCTGTCGACCAAACCGCTCGGGTTCGGGTGTCTAAAAGTCCGAATGCCCATGTCGGGCATTGGAAGATCCCGCTGTCTCCCCATTAAGCACCAGAAGGGCTACCTGTAATTAGTCAGCACTCGCTATATCTCGCCTGACTCCTTTGTTCTCATCTCTCAGTTCCTACTTCTCACGGCGAAACCGTCGTGCATATAAAATATCTATCCACGTTACTTGTTTGCTTCAGCCAGCCTACTATGGCTGAAGGAGACATCGAGACCGACTTCCAGGCAGCCATCGATGCCGGCAAAATCAACGGAGCCATCATCTGCGCCACTGATGCTGAGGGCCGTTTCGTCTATGAGAAGGCGCTGGGTGAGCGCACGCTGCTGTCTGGTGAGAAGCGACCTCAGCAGCTCGACGATGTCCTATTCCTCGCCTCGGCCACCAAGCTGATAGCCACCATCGCCGCGCTACAGTGCGTCGATGATGGGTTACTATCACTGACAGGCGACCTATCGTCCATTGCTCCTGAACTTGCCGCCAAGCAGATTATCACTGGATTTTCCGAGGACGGTGAGACGCCGCTGCTTGAGCCGCAGACCCGCCCTATCACACTTGAGATGCTGCTCACACACAGCTCCGGCGTCACTTATTACTTCATCGAGCCGCTCATAAGCCGCTGGCGCGAAAAGTACACTTCGAGGCCCCAAGATCCTGACGAAAATGGCAAGATGTTAGTTGAGGAGCTGTACAATTACCCACTCAGCTTCCAGCCCGGCTCCGGTTGGATGTATGGCCCAGGTCTCGACTGGGCCGGCCGCATAGTAGAGCGCGTAACGGGAAAGACTCTCGGTGAATGTATGCATGAGCGTATATTTGTCCCGCTTGGCATCACTGACGCCCAATTCTACCCGGTAACGCGTGAGGACCTGCGTTCCCGCCTTGTTGATTTGAATCCCAACGACCCAGAGGCTCAAGGTCGTGCTGTGCTGGGCGGTGGCGGCGACATGAATAAGATCACCAAGGGCGATTTCGGTGGTCATGGTCTGTTTATGACAGCCCCAGACTATGTCAAGGTGCTGCACTCTCTGCTAGCCAACGACGGCAAAATACTTAAACCGGCGACGGTCAATGACATGTTTGAGCACCACCTAAGTCCAGAAGCCACCACGAGTCACCAAGCTGCAGTTGCCAGCCCTATGGGCATCTTCTTCCGTGTCGGTACTGAGCCTGGCTCAAAGGTAGGCCATGGACTTGGAGGCCTGCTCACGCTAGAGGACGTCGATGGTTGGTACGGCGAGCGCACTCTCACTTGGGGCGGCGGCTTGACCTTTGCGTGGTTCATCGACCGCAAGAACGACCTCTGCGGTGTCGGCGCCGTGCAGGCCATGTTACCAATTGAGGCACTTAAGCAGACGTCTCGCCCGTCGCCGATTCACGGCGAGGTTATCAACGCACTTAAGCAGACCTTCCGTCATGATATCTACCGTAAGCGCACCAAGTGGAAGAAAGAGCAAGCGGCGTAACAGAGCGAAGACAGGAAAGTTTTCGTTGGTTCGTTCATTCAGTATGTACATTAATAGGAATGTGTTATCCCGATCTACTCTCCCCGCTCTCGCTTAGGTGCTACCTTTGTCACCTTCCAGCCTGATATTTGTCCCTATTTCACAATCCACATCATGCCACAAAATCTTTCGAGCATACTGTGACACATAACAACCTATGTATCAATTCCAACCAAGACAATGACGCACGATGTGCCAGCGAGCGATGAGATGGGCGGTGTTGCTCACGAGTCTTCACGGGACGGCGGAATCGCCGTCACGACTCAATATTCCGTGTTTCCGAGATCGCAGAGGCGGTGGATCACCCTCATCGTCGGAGTCGCGATGATGTTTTCGCCTCTCAGCGCCAATATCTACCTGCCATGTCTCCCGCTACTCCAACGGGATATGAACACCAGTGCGCAGCTGATCAATCTCACGGTCACCGCATATGTCGTCCTTCAAGGGATCGCGCCCGCATTCTTCGGAGAACTATCGGATAAAGTTGGCCGTCGTCCAGTCTATATCATCTCTTTCGGTATCTACGTCGCTGCAAATGTTGGGCTTGCACTCCAGAACCGTTATGCTGCCTTGCTTGTTCTTCGGATGCTGCAGAGTCTAGGGGCCTCTGCTACTGTTGCTATCGGTTATGGTGTTGTTGCAGACATTGCTACTCCTGCTGAAAGAGGGAGGGTTCTGGGGCCTGCCATGGTTGGTAAGTATCTTTACTAAAGTCAACTATTGCCTCTCCTGCGATTCTTTCAGTGAGATTAGTTGACCATATTTGAAAATTCACAAATGGCGGCATAGAGAAATACTAATCCAGAGTCTTTCTAATAGCAACAAATCTCGGACCAATCTTGGGGCCCGTGATTGGAGGGCCGCTGGCTGATAAAGTGGGCTGGAGATGGGTTTTCTGGTTCCTCACCATTCTTGGAGGCTCTTTTCTCTTGACAGTGCTCCTCTTTCTTCCTGAGTCTTGCAGATCTATCGTAGGCAATGGTAGCATTCCAGCAAGAGGATGGAACAGGCATTGGATGTCCTACATATCTGGACGACCAACCCGAAAGTCACTAGGGAAAGAGGTGGTAGCTGTTGAATTAGAGAAAGGCTCCCGGCCCCTGGCAAAGAGTGTAAAAGCCATACTCCCAAATCCGTGGAAGTCGCTTCGCTTTCTATTCCAGAAAGACACAAGTCTAGTACTTTCTATCAGTGCCATGTTCTACATGACATACTACATCATCCAAGCTTCGATGCCCGAGCTATTAGAACGGATCTACGGCTTTGATGAAATGACCATTGGGCTTTGCTATTTTGCCATTGGCTTCGGAGTAGTGATTGGCGGTTATGTTAATGGTATGCTACATATTTCCCATTTGCTGATGAACAACCTCTGATACTCTGAAAGGCAAATGTATGGACTTTAACTACAGATTTATGGCCAAAACCATTGGCTTCAAAATTGACAAAGTTGCTGGAGATGACCTACGAAAATTCCCAATTGAACGAGCGAGGAGCAGGTTTGTTGTTGTTTACGTATTGCTTCATACCGCATGTCTCGTAGGTTACGGGTGGTCCTTACACCAGAAAATCGTATGCATACCTATCTAGGACGATAAAACTCGACTAATGACGGTCTAATAGCACGTTGCTGGTCCTCTGATACTCCAGTTTGCTCTCGGCTTCTTGGCTACTTCCATTGTCCAGGTACGATTTCATTACATCTTGCAAGCATTTTCGATTATGAAGTAAGAACCTAACAAACTCCCAGACTTTTAACACTCTGCTAGTGGACATCCACCGAGATACTCCGAGCACCGCTGCAGGCGCGGGCAACATTGCCAGGTGTGCCCTCGCAGCAGGTGGCGTTGCTGTTATGCAGCCGCTCCTCGATCGGCTGGGAGACGGAGTCTTTTTCTCGGTCCTCGGATGCGCGTCAGGGGTTCTTGGGTGGCTTTTAGTATTTGCAGTTCGGCGTTACGGCATGATTTGGAGAGTTATGCGCGAGAACGAACAGATTCTGCCCGACGTGGAGCTTGAAGAAGGCACGAGAGGCTCAGGTACAGGCTTAGACAGTGGCAACCTACTTAAGACAGAAAGTTGTAAAAATAAGCCATTAGAGGTTTTACTTAAAGCGAAATTGAAAGAATAGATTCAACATAGAGTTACTTAAATATTTCTTAAGAGCACTATAGTGATATCTGTCATCACTTCATAAAGCTAGGCTTTCAGCGAGTTCTTGTGACGGCGCGAAGCTGCAAGCCGCTCAGAGGAATCACAAGTGTGACAATGAAGTGTGGGACTAAGATCTCATTCTGGGGATCTAGCTGATAAGGGAAGGAGGAGAGAAAGAAGAAAAGAGTAGAGATAGAAGCTATGTATCGTTTCCTCTGGATCAAGTCCCATTTTTTGGAGAACGCCAGTCCCAAAATGCTTAAAATTCCCTGCCCGATCGTACATGTACATTTTAGTGTCGCATGGTTTCATAAATATTGCCATTAGGTGATCTCAATAACAACATGGAACTTCATCCCATTCCTCACCACCGCTACCTCTCCCCCTCTTGCAAATGCAATATCACCAGCTGCTGTCAACACACTGAGGACACCAGTATTCCCATTCACGACTTCATGAGGGACGTAAAAATGGCGGGTGTACTCTTTCCCCGAATAAGAAACTAGATCCACGCTCGACAGCCAAGAATCTCTATCAATAAAAGCAAGACGAGACTTGATGACTCCGATAAAGTATTTGACCTTCTCCCCCAAGCGAGAGTAATTGGCATTGGGGTGCAAACCGTTTGAAGAGGTGGGCGACGAGGAGTAATCGAAAACAAGAAGCTTAGCAGTTGCCTTGTTCCCGTAATGTTTGCGGAAATCGACAATGAGATGCTGGCTTTTGGCTTCGAGAAAGGCGTTCTGGATCTCGATCTCATCTGATTTGAGGCTTTCGTCGTAGGAGAACCGGAAGCATGGTAGTTTGATTGCTGTGGGAAATGCGGACCAACGGTGCCGCTCGATTTTGTTGTTCGTGATAAGTAGCAGTTCGGACTCGGGACCAGGAGTCGAGAGCCATTTCCACACAGTTCGTTCGCTAGGGGCGAATTCGCTTGTCCCAACTAAATCGCCAGTTCGTGTCGACCACACGGCGGCCGAGCTAGCAGCAGAAATGAGCAAATACTGCCCTTCCTGGCTAAACAACAGTTGCTTGATGGACTGCTTTAGGGAGGTGGCTAGGATCTGGGACCGAGTACTCCAGCACCCTTTAGTCGACCTTTCGAGTTCCCAGACTTGAACTGTTCCACCTGCATCTGCAGATGCCACAATGTTGTTCTTGCAGGAAGCTATTATGGTTATAAACACATCTTTGGGGTGGGAGTACACAAGTGCCGTCTCTTTCCCGGTCAGGGAGTCATACACAGCGACGCAGCCATTACTTTTACCAGCAAAGATTACAGGCAAATTAGGGTGAGCTGCCAGGGCTGTGATGTTCAAGATCTCGTTGAGATAGCCGAGTCCGACAGTGATTGCAGGAGTTGCAGCCGCATCGCTCACACTCACATCTTCCTCCACTGTCTTGCGTACGAGGACGGCGGGTTCCCATACCTTGGACCGAGAATCTCGAATGTCGACTAGCCGTAGGCCATCTCCACTGAATGCAACGTCCTTTACCTCGAAGTCAAACGACTTAATCCGATAGAGCAGCGTTAGTGTTTCGAAATCCCAGATTCTAGAAATTGTCAGTGAGAGGTAAACATGAAACAGTTGTATTGGACCACTTATTAGGCAAGCTGCAGTATCTCCAGGGATCGAAAAATACGTTACATATTCACGATTTAAATAGACGCAGCAGCTTACAGTCTTCAACAGAGAGAATGAGAGGGAAGAAAAGTTGCGTACTGTACCGTCCCACAAGAATCACCTGCAGCCAGTGTACGGCCATCAGGTGAAGATGCAAGAGACAATGCATTTGCTTCAACAACAGTAAGCAATTCCCTAGACCAAGGTTCAAAAATAGCCAAGTCTCCATCTTGATATCCAATGGCAAGTAGGTTCATATCAGGGTTTGAATTGAAGTGAACTGTGCCTACGCATAAACCAACTGTCTCACTCCCGTCCTCGGCAGGCCGTGAACAGCATCCGATGAAGTCCTGATTGCTGAGATCCCATAAACAAACATATTGACTACGGTATCCAAGTGCGAGGATTTCCAAATTGTGAGAAAAGGCAGCGGCCAAAGGCGCTCTTTGAGGAGCATTGGATTCAACATAATCGGGTTCTTGATACCCGTAAAAGTGGTCACTTTTGACTGCTCCATCCACGACGTCCCAGAAGGTAACATGGGAAGCCTTTGAAACACCAACGACATGCTTGGCATCGAATGCGACTGCTATGCAAGGTGAAGCTAGACATTGAGACCAGATCTGCGACCCAGTTCTGTCCCATAGCTTGATCGTTTTCCAGCCTGCTGACGCAAAACGTCTGCAGCAATTGTCGAATTTCAAGACCTTAACAGGCTCCAGATGCTGGAATGTTTGCTCTGCTTGGAAAGTTGTTTGGTTATACAACGTGATGCTTCCTGATCGCATTCCAATGGCAAAAACGTTTTCTCCGCAAGCAAGTGCAGTGGCTCTGCTTGTATGGAAATCAATACACGAGATGCAGTCCTCCCAGCTGGTATTCGTAACACCGGTCAAGACCAAACCATCAGGTGGCTTTGCTGAGCATTTGTAAATTGCCGAATCTGTTGGGCAAAGGGGCGGAATCAAGAAGTAGATGGATGTTGGGTCGCTGAGCATGGTGGCTCCAAATTTGGCGACGAGTCTAATCAGATCTGTCGCCCACTCCTCAACCATCCGGACTTGAGTGCCAAGTGGCGATAAATATTTTGCCCGCCTTTCAAGATAACCTTTGAGATTTTTCGCTGTTCGAGTAAGGTAGTATAGACTACCTTTCCGCAAGATATGCTCGATCCATGTCAGAACATTTGTTCTCAAGAAACGGTCCAGTGACACGAGGATATCATCTTTCTCAGAGTGTGCCGCAAAAACATGTTCGGAGAATGAGGTGCCTGTGTCCGTAAGCCTTTCAATTTCAGTTAAACTTGGGTAAGTTGGGTGGGTTCCTTACAGGCATAGTCGCAGAGAACTGAACGTTCAGCAGCTCGAGTGCTTAATTGTCTTGGGTTCCTAGGAGGCTTCATCTCGTCGCTGCAAAGGAACTTCAAACAAGCAATAGCTGCTCTCTCGTGTTCAGCTCCTAGGTCGATCCAAAATTCTGAATGTTGATTTCTAAAAAGATAGTCTCTTGCCGTTTGGTGAACCATTTGAACCGATTTGCTCTTGTCCACAAATACCAGTTGACCACATAAACCTTCAATTGACTTCTCAATGCTTCGCACATTTGCTCCAATATCAAGGTTTAGCGCTTGTTCGAACTCCGCCGTTTTTAGTGGCCGCGTGCATACAACAGACCACCGGAGTATAGCCTTTGCGATATCCTTTTCGCGTAGGTTTTTTGACATGAGCTCAACAGTTCTGTCATAGAATTCAGTCATCTCCTCTGGTATTTCCTCCAGAACGGTTTCAATGGTCGTCTCGTCATAAATATGCTCAAGGACTTGAAGGACGAGTCGGACCCACAGAAAGCAGCCGCCAGATTTAGACAAAATCTTCTTTGCTAGCTCTTGTCGCTCAGCGTTGCTGTCTACTGGCAAGTCGTCGATTCTTGATTGTAGGTAGAGCTCGATGTCGCGAGAGATATCTTGAGGCGATATTTCTGCCGCAACCACATCGTGGCCCAGTCGGGCAAATTGCTTCTCTATATCTGGTTGGATCCTGCTGGTGATAAAAATACGTAACGGAAAAGCTGATTGAAGCTTGGTCAAGAAAGGGAAGAGCACAGGGAAATTTATACACTCGTCCAAGGCATCAATGACCCAGTACTGCGGTCTACAAATTTCTGCCTTCAAGATACCGTTAGCAAACAACTTCCGCCAAATTGCTCGTTCATCATCTTTGTCAAATTGAACTCCATCATCCACCAACTCAAGGAGTTTCTGCCTGACAACTGCGTTCGAGACGGCCATTTGATAAGCCAAAGACCGAAGTAACCCATTAAGCTTTTGGCGAGACTTGTTGCCGTAATGAAAATAATAATAAGAGCAGTCAAGCCCAAGTTGTTGCAGGTGTGTAATCACGTGGCCGGCAAGAACAGATTTTCCGTTGGCAGGCTTTGCGCTGATCCAATAATATCGAGAATTGTGGTCGACTTTGCCGCTGAGAGTGTCTTCGAAGGCATCATGCCACTCCTCGAAGTCTTCTCTGATATCAATCCACTCACAAGTACCCTTAACCGCAACGTCCAAATCGTCATCGGGTGTCTCGTACACATCGAGATACGCTTGAACTACTTTCATTTGTGCCCTGAAAATTTTGTTTTTAGACACATGACTAACTCTGGAAAGTTCATCAATGGCTGTCGCAAGCGCATTTTTCACAGTGATATAGTTGGGATCTAGTGGACTTTCATACTTGCAAACATCCCTGTGGTTTGCATTCAGGTATTGCACTTGCTCATGTTTGTAGCCCAAAACCGCAGAGTCCCGCTCGACAATCAGGACCGATGAAACCCCGAAATTCATTTTTGTCGTTTCGTAGAATGAATATAGCATAAGCTCGTCAGCAAAATGCCGAAATTCGTCGTTGACCGTCTGTGTGGAGACGGAGTTCTTCTCAAGATCCGTAATATATTGTTTGCCAGATAAAGCCCCTGACGCTCTCAGGATATTGTTGAGAAGTGGTGCCGAGTCGGATCCACGGTGAGGTGTTGCTAAGAAAAATGTGCAACGAATCCGTCGCGCAAAGTCTTGATTCGCGAGGTCTTGACGGGCAAGAATATAGGCCTTCTTAATCACCAGCCCTCCCATCGAGTGACCAATTAACACAATAGGATTTCCTCCAGCAGATCGGATATGGGGCGAAATCTTCATTTCTGCCAGTAAAGTCCTCCCAAAGTCGTGCACGTTCAAGAAGCTACCCTTGCTATCCCCCCAATCCGCATTGTATCCGAAAGTATGGATGCTGACGTTCTTGAAAGCTGGTTCGAGAGGCAGCCAATCCTGGGGCCAGAATTGTTTCGGGTCGGTGCCTTTCCTCCACGTTTTGACGGAGCCACCTCGTAGACCGTGGACGAAAATGAAGTCTACCAAAGGCTCTGCGGACAAATGCAACAAGTGTAAGCCCAGAGGGCCTCTCGCATCATCGACGGGATCGCTTGCGCGGCGTCGTAGGCCCCAAACGCGGAATTTCCGTTCGAGGAGGGCGACATCGTTCACATCTCCGAAGCCCGAGGTGGTTGTGATGCCCGTGTCGGATCTGGAGCACAC
Organism: Stipitochalara longipes BDJ; assembly: GCA_009732865.1. Lineage (NCBI taxonomy): Eukaryota > Fungi > Ascomycota > Leotiomycetes > Helotiales > Hamatocanthoscyphaceae > Stipitochalara > Stipitochalara longipes. The sequence goes on along the minus strand of ML769346.1, from coordinate 1,780,625 downwards.
TTGTGAATCGTGCTGTTAAACAAGGCGGCTCCGTTAGTCTCCCGCTTTTTGCAGTGGCACGACGGATGTTTTGCTTACCGGCATATTGATAGGTCGTCGCAGGACACATTCGATGATATGAATATGAGAATTGCCATGAATCAATAGCGGTTGACGACAACGTCGATCCTGGAGATGTTTGTAGAAAGAGATTACGAGCGAATGCGGCTCATTCTCTCAACTTCACCAGGTGGAACCCAGTCCAGAAGAGGAAGGGTTTTGGTGGAAAGGGCCAAAGCATTCTTACCTAATCCCAGGTCAGCAGCTAGCTGAAAGGGGACCTTTGCCTTGGCTTGCCTTCGCGAGCGGCGGGCAGGCAGGCAGGCCACTCGAAGGAGATAGGGATAGTCATTGTGGTTGGGGTGGCAGGCTACAGTGTGTATCAAGCGTTGATAGGAGTACAAAAATCCAACCCGTAAGGTTACACAATAATAAGGGTCCGCTGCCGCTGCCGCTGCGGACGGAGCGCTAATTGCCTGCAGGCCGCGACATGATTTGGCAGAACATTAGGAAACTAGTCAAGCCGCGATGTTCCATCATGAGCTTAAGCCTCATCGGGCGCCTGCAGCCCAATGGAAATGATAATTAGCCGCTACAGTACTGAAGCGAAGCTAGGGGAAGCAGAGCCTGCCTGTTTTGTCTGACTGACGTGGCAATGTGACCACCAATAGGGCGATGCGATCCGTGGCCCGTGGCCTTGCTCCCGCGGAAGATAAGCGGATCCCGCCTTCCCCAGAGACAGCGCCTATCCTTTCTTCCTCAGCTTATTCTCTTCTGTAGTCTGTAGTTTATTTTCGTTACTATATCTTCAATTGAGACTTAGGCCCAGTCCTCTACAGAACAGTTGAACAGCCATATCCTGGCGTATGAGCACCTTTTAGCAACCTTACGATGGTCTACATTCCACCCGATTTCGAGGCTCCAATCGTGCCTGAGTTAAACGAGGCCGAGAGCGAATTGGATGCTACAATTTTAGCTGGTGAGCATATTCCCGAAAGGCAGCAGATACATAAAGATGTGGTAGCTAACATCTCCCAAAGCTCTTCCTGAAGGCTGTAAAATTAGATCCATTATCGTGCATGGTGCAAGTCACTGGGCGCTGAGCCACAGAATTAACACCACCCTCCTCGATGGAACCGAGAAGCCCTATTTTCTGAAGGTTGAGTCTAGAGAGTCATCAGATGGCGAGCATTTGCTAACTTGCTATGGATTACCTAGGTCTTGAATGGACAGCTTGGAAAGGAGATGGTGGAGGGCGAGTATGAAGGCGACAAAGCCATGAACGCCATCATCCCGAACAACGTTCCTAAGCCTCTTGCACATGGCACCTACGCCAAAGACCCAAATCGACATTTTTACCTCTGCGAGTTCCACGAAATGGATGACGAGATGCCATCCGCACAACAATTCGTTGCAGTGGTGGCTGAACTGCACAAGAAATCTATTTCTCCGAATGGAAAATTCGGCTTCCATTGTACAACTCATGCAGGAAATCACCGTTTACAAAACGAATGGTGTGATAGCTGGGAAGAATTCTTCGCTAGACAGCTGCGCGAGGAGGTTGAATGGGAGAGAAGCATCCAGGGCCAGGACAGTGAGATGGATGAGTTGCTAGAAGCAACATTTAGCAAAGTCATTCCAAGGCTCCTCAGACCATTACAGACTGGCGGCCGTTCGATTAAGCCCAGCTTGTGCCACGGAGATCTTTGGCACGGCAATGTTGGTGTCGATATGGGGACCGATGAGCCTATTCTGTTTGACCCATGCGCCACGTATGCCCATAATGAGTGTGAGTCTTTCGCGCCCGGAATTGTTGCGATCTTAACTGAAATGCACGGGTCTAGATGATATGACTTCGTGGCGAGCAGCTCGCTACAGGACGAATCGACATCACCAGACCGCTTACCACAAATTCATCGAGATCTCCGAACCCGTCGAAGATCGGGATGACCGAAATGCTCTTTATGCATTGTACGTCATAAGCCTTCAGGTTCAATCGCTTGAGCTTTATACTAACTGCTGACTTGAATAGGCGAAACAATATCACGGTTTCAGCACAATGGCCTGCCACTAAGACTACTAGAAAGTTGTATGTGTACTTTAATAAATGGAATGACAACTTACTAATTCATTCCTAGGGCTATCGAGGAGATGCGCCGATTAGTCGCAAAATATCCCGATGGAATCGAAGGCTTCAAGGGATGAGAGGGGCCACATGTTTATTCACAGAACGTAGTAAGAAAAATGGTTGCTAAAAGGTCCCAGTTGGAAGGGAGCTGGAATAGAAACTGTGCTTTAAGGCGGGAAAATAAAGCCACAAAACCTTGGAAAGTATCCGTTACGCTGCCACAGCGCCCGCGTTCCTGGGATCAAATGCACCGCAAAAATGCAGAAAATCAAAGGCTACAAAAACAAGAACTTAAAGATATGATTTGCTACTCGCTTAAACGTGCACAAGCCAACGCGGGCGCTGTGGCCGCGTAACAGCTTGGAGGGTCCTTTGCGGGTAGTACACTTCCATGGGGACTCCTTCTTTAGTGGGGTAACCTTTTGAACTATGTATTTCAGTAAAATAGCTATATGCGGTTTTTGCCGTGCACTTGGTTCCTATAAAACTATTTCTGGCTAGCGGACAATAATAAAAAACGATAGCAGGTAATAATATAATATTAGGGAGTATGGTATAAAGACATCGAGAAAACACCTATAGAATAGTATCGAATGGATCCTGGTTGCATAGAGATGGAATTAAATGGATAGAGACTGATGGGTATAACGGGAAGGTTGCATATAGTCACTCGTTACGCACTTCTTAATAGTTATACTCGAACCATAACCTTTGAGCTATTCTGGGTTTGGCCTCACAGCTGTAGCTCATTCTTGATTACGTGGCTGAATGGCTTTACCTCTGCCATGTCGATTAGCGCGTATTATACCTATAGCTGGGCTAATAATACCTATCATTAAGCCCGTCTTACCAAAGTTATAAACATCGCAGTCTAAAACACTATATTTTGCCCTTATGTTTTATACCAGCTGAAACCATATACTAATTGCAACACATGGGAAGGTCTGCCCATTCTCCATGTTCAACCACAACAAGCCAAATTGCGTATGTATCAGTGTCCAGTGGCGAGTGAACTTTGGCATCCTCGGTAGCCCGTTGTTCTCGATTAGGACCACACATTTTTTATTTCAGGAGTTGAGTCTGAAAAATGATTGGAAATAAGTTCGTGAAACTCCTACAGCTTACAAGGAGGCTGACGTGACTGTAAACCCGTGGGATATCAAGATTCAAGCAAAAGCTTTGGCTCATTGCCAGCCTGAGCAACACAGAGCCAGCGAGGCGATTGGGAGATTCAATCTTACCTCAAGAATCCACTCTCATCTCATGCCGAGCGCCTTGTCTCCCTGTCGTTGAGTACTCCGTACTAGAAGTAAGGGTGAAAAGGCAGACGAAACCTCGCCCTGTAAAGCACGTCGCCAAGGTATGTCAACGCTTTCACGACTATAAAGATCACCATCCCTTCTAACCTTCTCAACTAGGCTTATTACCTTCTTCACGATGCTTTCGTCTACTAGCTTAGTCTTAAGTATTAGCTTTGCACTCTGATCAACGGTCGGACTCGGGTTTATAGCTATACGCTGCCGCTGATAGTCTTGGCAATTAAATGGATTAAATATTGAAGGAATAACTATTAATGAAAGTGATTGAGTTGACTGCTGAATACATCTTTATTGACTTGAATATTCAAACCTCGGCCACACAGCTTATAAGCCTAAGGTTTAGGGAGACCCTTGTTACTCATGGTACGACGTCTCCCCATATTCCGAAGCCACGTCCACTTAGCCAGTATAGAATGGATTAGTACAAGTCCAGGAGGTCACAACAGATCCGCCTGGACCGAACGCCGCTATCAGAGCCTCGACAGCAGCCCAGGTACCCATCCCAGATGTAGCTAGACCCGCCAAGGTGTAAAGAATCGCGGGCAGGCTGATGTACCAGGATTTCTTGAATCCACGGATCCATCTCTTCACTCCCTGATCGTGGCGGGTAGTGACACCAGTGGCCGAGTCGAAGCCCTCGCCCGGCAGTCTAGCGCCTTCCTGAATGTGGTATACGGCATACATGACTCCCGAGAAGGAGTATGTGAAGTTGAGACTGAACAATCCACCAATGAAGTTGGTAAATTGACTGAATTGAGGAACAGACATGGCGATAACGAATGCAAGAATCCAGTAAAGCGGACCGAGACCCCACCAGTAATATTTGCCTCTCTTGCTTGTGATCGGGGGCAAGCCACAGATCTCCTGGCCGACTTCGACGTAAACGGTCTTCATACCAACATTGAAGTACAGAACTAGAGACGTTCGTTAGCCCACTCAAAAGCATTGTCGAGATCAATCAAGAACTCACAGATGGCAAGCCAGCCAGTGATCAACCCTAGCACGTTGCTAAGGATCTGGAGACTAAGGGGCTTCACGACCTGCGTGATGGAGACATAGGCGTACTGGCCGTAATAGCTATAGGTCTGAAATTTCATCAGCGTTGATTTATTGGCATACTAAAAACATGAGTGACTTACGAAAGCTCCGAAAAAGATATAGACGATAGAAATGAAGAGTTGTGCGCAGATCATGGCTTTCCAGAAATCCATAGGATGTCGCATCTCGGATAAGAAGGCGATGAACAGGATGGCTCCGGAATAGGCGTCTGATCGGAAAATTAGTCACACGCGCCTAAAACGTTTGGGGCTCCGCGCTAAAGCGGCGGTACTTACAAACCATGCTGTTGATCCCGTTGAATTTTGCGGCAAAGAGATCGTGGTCCGTAGGCTGATACAAGGGAGGTGGGACACCGCTGAACGTAACGACTGGTGCCATTTGCCCGGGTTGGGCCCACTCTTTAGGTAAGACGCCAGTTTGAACGGCAGCAGTTGGGTCAGGGCCGTACTTGGCCGCGGCAACGCAGCTAACCCCCGCAAGTTAGAACTAGCGTACTATGGCTGTTCAAAGTAGGTTCATACTCACATTATAATGAAAGAGACGATATTAATCCACACCGACGCATTACAAAACCATCCGAGGTGTTTTAAGGCCCGCATGTACCCACTGGCCATGCCAACGACCAGTGAGATGATGCCACACACAATCAAACACAGATTGACTTTTTCGGCGAGCTGGGCGAGGATATAAGTCTGCCCCAGTTGGACGACAGCGACACTCATAAACATTTGAAATGACTGCAAAACATTGATGAAGTGGCGTGTCTTGGAACCGAACAGACGAAAAAACGCGTCCCCGAAGGTCACCATTGGAAAGCGGGACGAGTCGAGAGCAAGGAAGACTCGCCAAATCATAAACCCAGATGCTCCCGCAGCTATGCCCATGAGGACGAAGATGCCGACGCCGAGGCCGTATCCAGTGTTCGAGAAGACGTACGGTGTTTGACCCCAACCGAGAATGTCGGTGGTAATCAGATAAAAGATGGCGCCCCAGCCAGCAGTTCGCAAAGCTCGTGAAGCCTGTCTCCACTCCGCGTCCAGATCGTTTGAATCGTTCGGAGCGTGGAGGTTAAGGGCTGGGTCGCCGGCCGCCACCACCCCGGTTTTCTCATCAACCTTGGAACCATTCTCTTCAGATATTCCTAGCGCATGGGAGGTATCGTTTCGGGCCTGAGCATCTTCGTAGGCGTTACTGACGAAGTATCCTTTGAGACTCCCCAAAAAGCCTTCGCCAACCGTGTTCGCTTTGTAACGGCGGAACTCTATCTCTTCCAGCTCACGCTCGATCTTGGCCCAGTGAGTGAACTCCTCGTAAGTCACGTCGGGACTGAGGCGTGCTTGAAACCCCCACAATCGTTCACCCAACCCGGGATGGACATTAGGGTCGGCGGACATTCTGCGTATCTCTTTCGCGTCGGCGGTGAACTCGCGCGTCTGCTCAGTGGGGGCCGCAATGGCCGGTGGGCCTGGAAGCATAGACATGGCGTACTGCACGTAAAGCTTAAAGTGAGGACTGCCAAGTGCCAAGATTGACAATTGGGAAGAATGGGCTTGGAAAGGGGACACAAGCGCATTTCATTGAAAACGAGCGGCCCCTTATCTCCTAGCGTCCTTCTGTTCTCAGCAATGGGTGACGGTATGCATGCGGGGCTGCGGCTCAGAATCGGCACAGGAATGGCGAAGTCGTGGGCCGAATCACGCGGTGGAGGTTGCATCTTTGCGTGGATGTGGCTGCTGTGGGTATCTATCGGTGGAAAGCTCCGCTACACAAGGACAGCTTAGCGGGCTGAGATGGGCATTGTAGCCAATCTGGAAGGTCAGTAAGTGCGATCCTCTTGCCACACAATGACAGCTCGACGGGGTGCGATGGATATCGTAGCCAATAACCTGGAAGGTCAGGAAGAAACCCCGTACAACCTTCCTTTACTGGTATCGTCCCGGATAAATTGTGCAATCTCGAGTGGTGATCCAGGAAACCCGGGGTATGCAGTGTGTCACTTCCGGTTCGATTTGTTGTTTATCACCTTCCTTTCTCGTACATCACTCTTCAGCTGAATTATTGTTCGCCACTTTTCTTTATCAATGGCCAATCAGCCGAGAATAACCCAGTCGACCACATCGTACTTCGTATTTTAAACATTCGGATCGAGCGGTGGAAGTTGTTCAAGTTGAGTTTCGATGCGCAGCGTAGAGATTCATGTTCTTTGTGGCATTGCAACTTCAGGGAAGAATGCTTCCCTAGAATTCGGCCGATAGCGCTAGGTGCTTGAACCAGAAAATTGTTTTGCAGTTCGCAGCTCATTGGCAACTTCATCAAGCCTCCCAGTGCTCTGTTCTGATTGACTCGCCAACGCTGTATGCGGGGGAATAAGCGTAGGCAATGCGGGCACCAATTAGGGTGATTGATAACGTGGTTGGTGAGATAAGCTAGACCCAGCAGAGAAGGTTAAATACATCTTCACGCAAAAGCTAATTATTGGTCAATACGGGTGCTTATTGACCGATGCCTTCTTATTGGTTAATAAGTCGATGGGTTGGTATTGGTTAATCTAATATATTAGTCAATAAATCAGAATAGTTCCGACCTGGAGTTCAACGGATATTAATGGATTATTCACCAACTCTCCGAACGAGCCAGCTTACATGCGATCCCGTGCTAGCTTTTTTGATTGATTTCCTGCCAAAAGATTGCCTGGGAATTGTTTGAGATTAATCGGACTCAAATTGGACCGTTTGGGGTAAGTAGAACAGACTTGGTATTCCGGAGAGGAAGAGTACTCTACAGCAGAAAAGGGAATAAATCTCACCTAATTCCCAACTAGCACCATCCAGCAAGACCAAAGTCTCTAGTACTTTGCAGTTGTCGGGCTTAACTTCTTATTAGTCTTGGGGAGCACTACCGACTGTGGGACTTTGTTGAGTCTCGCATCCTTTTCGATTCCCTTCCCTACCTTCCCGTATAAACGGTAGGTTGCAGAAGTTAACCGTCTGCTTAGGGATAGCGACTTTTCGAGTTTATCTAGAATAGGTTTAGAAATGCAAGTTATTTGCTGAAATCCAAAAAGCAAGGAATGGAAATATAAGCCAGAGAGGACAGAAGGGATTAAGTAGGAAGAGACGAGAAGGCCAGGGCCGGAGACTTGGCTAGCTAGTCTCGTTCAATATATCTCCCTCCCTCTTTTACTGAAAGCCTTGGATACGCTTCGAAATAGGTTGCTTTGTCCTACCTAGTTAATTTAATAGGTCTACTAGAGTGTTTCCGCCAAACCCCCCCTTCTAGTAGTACTTTCTTAAGGGAAGAATTTTACAGTAGAATAATTTTAAATAATTCGGAGTTTTCAAAGCTTAAAAATAATCCTTTTAAATATTAAATAGGGACTTATAGTATAGAAGTAGGGCAGCTGACTTTAGATTTCTAGTAACTTCTCTAATAAAGGCGAAGCCCCCCTTTCTAGCGTAAGCGAGCTAACTAAAAATTTGAAAACTGAAAAATACCTATAAGACAACGCGTACAAAAAGAGAAAAGCAACTTCAAAAATAATAATTTCGGAAAGATTAAAATAGCAAAAGGGTTATATGCCAAAGCCTTAATCCCTTACCACAAGTCCCACGCCGACTCCCCAGAGCTACCATAACAGTAGACCTGTGCCCGCGCGTTAGTTACACACCTTTCGGTTTTCACTTACACGTCGTGTCGCTTGTAGTGCCAAGAACTTCCTTATTTAACTATATAACACCTAATTGACTTTTTGGTAGGCGGAATTTGCTTTAGTCACCAACATATGATGATAGAAAGAGGAGGAGAGTCTCACTGAAATAGAGGACAGAATGTGGTGCAAGCTGATTTATTGTATTTATCTGCAAATATACGCCAAGTGGGCAGTGTATGCAATCGAAAGGGCTTCAACGCTGTGAATTAAAGCTATCTATCTCCTATTTTGTGTGTATGCCACCACGTTCAACTGATTATCTAAAGCAACTTTCAGGACAGCGCAGCAAACTTGCATATTCCATCCCTTCTCTATAGCTCTACGCTAATTGCCCACCGGCTCGCCTTGTGTAATTTTTGTAGTGTCGTCCTCCACCATGTGGCGATTCAGATGTGCGAGCTCAATCCTGCTTCTGCGACAACCATTTGCTGCAGCCTTCGCGACATTCTCCTTCGATCTAGCCGTCAAGATCAGATCCTCCCAACGCTCATCAAGGGCAACTTCTTCTACCATATAGTCAAGTCTATTGGCATCATCCCATGCAACCGTGCCATTCCACGACTTTCCCATCAACGCCATATCCATGACGAGCTCCGGGCAACGATCAAGAAAGTCGCTCCACTCTTTATGTTCCTTGCTGCCCTCTTTGCATCCTTCGAATGGCGGCTTACAATGTACCGAATGAGCAGCGAACCTGCGGAAGAGAGACCCTTTGGCAGCAAGCTTGTAGATGAGTTCAATTCCTGCGACGCTGGGCCAAGACTGTGAGTTTTGCTTGCACCAGGTTTGGTAGTCGTCCATGCAGAAGTTCTGGAAGCCAGGAGCCTTCGTCGCAGATCAGCATTTGATCTACACAAGAGTAAGGTGTAATACCTTCAGAAATGCACCCATAGTCCACAATTGTGTGCAAACATCTTCTTCTTCTTTCTTGGCCTCCTTGGCATCTTGAAGGTAATTGCCATTATACATCCACGAGACGAAGTCTGCGAACATCGTAGGCTTGACAGTTGGTAGGCTGAGCTTCCCCATGTCGTCACGGCTACTGTCGTCTTCGCCTCCGTCATCGGCCAAGTATTCGCGGATCAGACCAGAGTGAAGCTTCAACAGATCTTTATGGACGGCGAATGTCTCTTTACCTTCGCCTACGAAGACCGTGATCATTTGGCTGGTACTGATAATTCTATTTCAATATCTGATTAGTTTGGGGGGATGAATGGGACCGGATAGAAGGATTCCTACTTTGTGCTGATATTGCAGTACTCGCCGAATTTTGCTTCCAGCTGGCAGCGGTACGAACTCTCGTGTGGAGTGAAGCAATCGCAATCAACCTTGTCTTTCTCCTTGGTCTTGGGCGGCATCTTTGTACCCGGCTTTCTACCGCGCCGCTTTGGAGTAACCACTTCAGTATTTGGTGTGTTGAATGTCTGACCGTGGATCTTCAAGGGTGTCGATTCAGTGTTGAAAACATCGGAGGTAGAGGCACTTCGCTTCTTGGGTGTCAATGGCTTGTCGCTGAACTCTTGGTCTTCTCCGTGATCTTCGCGCGACCACTTGCGTTTCAGATCCTTCTTGGGATGGTTGTCGCCGGTTCCCTCGTTGCTTCTGAGCTTCGCCATCGTGGGTTTACGGTGAAAGCTGAGGAAGATTCGCCGTCAAGGAGGAGGGGTACCAGGTCGAGAGAAGGCGTGGAAGAGAGAACGCCTTCCCGAGACGTGGTGGAAACGACGCCGTGAAGAAGGGCGAGACGGGTAATTTTAGAGGAAAGACGCGCTGTGGGGAGAAGAGACGGCTTAAGCGCGAGCAAGTGCTAAATTTGACAAATTCAAAAGTGAATCTGTTCCTATAAATCATCGAAATTTATACCTACTTGCTCATCCATTAAAAATAGTGGACCGCGAGAAGAAACAGATTCTTGGTAAGTCCAAGCCCGTGATGTCCATCCAGAAGAGCGAGTGGCGTGGGTGTGGCTTGTTTAATCCACTCGTCGAGGTCAATCCAGTCTATATCTATTCCCATCGAATCGCAAGGACACACCTCGCAGCCACTGGCTTGCACTCAGTTTTTGAGGTATTTTATTTCACCCATCTAGCTGGTCGGTTCCAGTAATATATTCTTCGGTGTGTGTAAATTTGAAACCTGCTGGTTCTCCTATCAATTTTTCGACTTGATTTGATTACATATTGAGCTTAAAGAGGCTGCGCCTAGGCTGCTGCCTACTTGTTCATCTTTCTCGAATTAATTGGCCAGGGCCATGTGACCACGAGAAGTAAAGCATGACGTCAATGCTCTTTCGATGATCCATCGCACTTGTCGCAGCTGCTCGCCCCATCGGTGACAGGAGCACCCCTGGACTTACTGTATCTGCTTCCAACAGCTTAGGTGATGGAATAAAAAGTCTAACGCGATATATTATCATGCCACGAGCTCCCTGGCTACAAACAACATCGATGCGGCTCAACGCTGTGTTCGCCTTGCTTTCAGTCACCGCACCTACGTGTTACAGTAGGTGTCTGGTTGCTGCCACTTTTAAAATCTCCGCAGGACTGAAGGCAATGAACTCATCAAATTCGTGCCATGAGGCTTTTCAGGATGTAATGCGTCGGCAGGCCTTGCACGCCGTTGTCAAACGATAACAGAATGAGGCCGGTTTCATCCACCGGGTTTGGTTTTCCGCCGCGAGCTTGAGCCAGCGTTTGCGCCATCATCATGTTTGGTGTTCAGGTGAAGATGAACCGTTAAAAAGTGGTTAAAGTTGAGCATACGCTGGACGTAGTCGAAGGTTGGGTCCATGGTGGGTGACGACTGAGGCTGCAGGAGTGAGTCGCTGTTTGTTCAGCTCTCGCACTAGGCGGTGATAAAGGGGGGCGCCACTTCACGATTGTATTACCATGACTAGGCTAAAGCTGCAGCAGTGAATTGCTTTTGGTTCAGCTCCTCACACTAGGTGGTGATAAAGGGCCTATATTGGGCGCCACTTCACGACTGCATTTCTTGACTGGACAGCTTCTCTCCATGTGACTAGTATGCAATTTGCAGAGGCGCTCAATAGCAACGCCTTTCAGCTCAACAAAAGTCCCAACAGAAGTGGAAGACCTGCCAAGCTTATCAATTCTGAACACACTTCTTCTCTTATACCTAGTATCTACTTCGCACGTCGTAAACTCAGAGTCTGCTTTTTCTATGATAAATCAATATGGGAGAACCCCTCCAATGTCCGCCGTTTAACGGCACTTCAGACTTTTACGGTCTTGGAATTCGCGTTGGTGTTTACCTGCAACTCACATCTTCACACATCACGAACACGCTAAATCAGGAAGCTGCGCCTGAAAACTATGCTGCAAATTCGATATTTGTGTTTGCGATCATTGTGGCCTTGCTCAAGGCTGCAACTGCTACGCCACATGAAATTCGTCCAATCGAAGCATGGATAATGTTACAAATATGTATCTCCTTCCTCCTCACGACTTTAGGATTGTTCGGGGTGCGCCTGCATTTTCTAAGCCCCAAAGCCCTCAATGTTCTTTCTCAAAAGGTCCGGCTTGTGGATTAGAAGCGTTTATGGACATTCCCGAGCAGACAGGTCAATTACCACTATAAGGAGGGGCCTGGTCAAGCCGAGGCCCAACCCCAATTAGCTCTGCCGGGTAACCAAGATGATCGAGCCGTGGTGCTGACACATAACCCGACCCAGAACCCCGAAGATCAGAACTCGAGCGGCAGACTTCGCAGGACTTTCCGATGGATCCGAAAGCTTGCGTTCTCGTATATTGTGATGAACTCCAACCAGAGTTTCACGATGGACTCGGTATCTTTCATTAAACACCCATCCCTCTCGTGGGGAGGCTCTGGGTGGAGAATCTCCAATGCCACGATTGTCGTGTGTACCAACATTTGGTCTTGGTTCGCATATGTAGACTATCCACTAGAGGACGCATGCTCCCCGGTCGTATTCTTTTTCGCGCCATTCCTACTCTCTTCTCATCCCGGATTGAAGACGCTGTTCAAAGTCGGCTCAATCTTCATGGTGATACCGATCGGGTATTTGTTCGTCCTTGTGGTTGTCTTTGCACAATTGGTATGGGAGTACCTATATGAGGGTATCTTGAGGGTAAGCATCCGCTTGGCTATCAAACGAGGTAGACCGACTAGCTGGAATGGGCTTCCTGATAATATCAAACGAAGGTTGGACAAAATATCACCATATTTAAGATCCTTCCTTCAGATGGAAGCCTTCCCTTCGATGGGTGTCTTAAATCAGATGGGGGTCATCTCTGCAGCTTTGAAAAATGAAATCTGGATGAATGACGAGAATGCTCTTCCCACTTGGTCAGATCTGGCAAAAGCCTACGCTCGCATATCGAGCGAGGAACATGCCGCAGAGATAGCGGCAGAGAAGAGTACCGCAGAGTTAGAAGAAAGTCTAGGTTAGTGGAACCCCTGCCCCCTTTCTTGCATTTGAGTGGGCGTAAAGAAACTGACTGGAATAGTTGGCGTGTCTGGCTCTGCTGTCTCGCACTCCAACTTTGTCAATTGGCGCTATTGTCTGGTTTATTGCGGCTGTCGAACTCACAATTAGATGGAATCACATCCAGGGAGTACACACAATCTCAACAACGAGTCAACTTATTCCTTTGGTAATCGGCATCACATCCTCCGTCTTGGCCGTTCAACAAATCATACTCAGTTGGATTAAACATGTGTGTATCTCGGTTTCTTTCCTTCCAATAATTGCAATTCACTGACACTGGAAAAGAAATACCATGATTGGAACGAAATTGACTTCAAGATCACCTTCGGAGCATTTGGGGAGCACTCAATGCAGATCATCAAACACAAGAACGTCCCCACCTCATTCAACAAACCGAGCCAAACAGAAAATAATGCAGCGACGGACAGGACGGGCATATCCACAAATGGGGTTCCGAGAGAATCGATAGATCATATCGGTCCGGCAAGCCCTCAGGCCTGATGTTTGCGCTACGCAGTGGTGAGACCATTTTGGATGGCTCTGTACTGTGGTAATAACTAAAAAGATTTGCGTTTGAAAAGATCAGGAGAAGGTCGGGTTTACATACAGCGGCCACTGACCAGAATATTGGACCGTGGAAATGACATAAAAAGTGATACAAGGAGTGGCAGATTGTCGGACTAGGCAGTACTATACAATGAAGCGCAAAAAGTTTGTCCAGGTGCGTCGCTAGCAACGCCACCATATTAATTCCGCTTGTGGAGTGCATTCTTCCTTGAAATTAATATTCTTCTTCGTCGAACAGTATTTCCCCGCACTTTCAAAAACCGGCATCCTTATGGTGACATTGGTAGCAACGGACCTGGATAGACTTTTTGCAGCCCACTATCCAATCTAGATGCGGTGGAGGTATCCTTGAAGGTTAATCTTAGCATACCCACACCTCACTCCGCTAAGAGCGCCACGCCTAGGGGGTTCTAACCTTACTCAAGGCTGGCTCAAGCATTGTTCATACCCAAGTTATCCTTTCCCCCTTTATTTGTATAGTTCACTCCAACTTTCCTATAAAAACCCTGTGAAAATTACTTATTCCATTAAGTATATCCTCAGCTACGTTCTCAACTACTAAGATATTATTATTGCTAGCCTTTATGAGTCGATTACCGTTACGTGAGGTAGAAGTGCCTTTATTTAAGGACTACCCGCTCGTCTTTAGTCGACTTTGTTCTCATAAGAGGAAGGCATCTACTTCACTACTTTAATGTGAAAGATATACAATGGAGCAGAAAGAGTCTTGATATGGCTCGATGAGGAAGCCTCGACCTCGTGTGAGGCTTAAAGATTAGTTAATAACGATCGATTCTTATAGATTTAAGAACAGATTTACTCCTTAATAACTTAGACACTCACTGTTTCATACATGTCCCGGCTACTAGCTTGAAAAGGTACCCGACAGAATATAAGTCCAAGGCGTGTGCTTTGGTTAATGCGATGCTGCCGGGCGAGGGAAGTTTCGCGCCGTGGATCTCTGTCCTGACTCCTGATTAGGCTGAGCGAATTGATGCCCATGGACTAAATTCTGCCCTCTCATCTCCATGGCTTCAACACAATATCTCATAGGTCTTCACCTGGAGTTATTATTAAGCGACGAATTTGTTGTGATTTGGTCACCACGTTAAAGGGGGACGAAAGCCGAGAAGCGAGACCCATCTGCTGTAAATCCGAAGCGCGAGGCCGAAGCCACTGTGGGAGGCCGAACCGCGCCACAGACAGGCATCAGCATCGTCATAAACCCCTCCAGAATTACGACATCAAAGCGATCATTGGATAATCTGCGGAACTCTAAGTATACCGCAAATGTACTAGGCCGCCAGCTATAGGAAGTGGCGCAGAAAAAGGGGAGATCCGCACCCAAGAGCGAATCAGAAGACGCAGCGCGGTGCTTAGAAACCAAACCACCAGGCACCTCGGAAAGTCCAAAACGCATCCTTAAATCTACGCTCGAGCCAATGGAGAAGCACGTGAATTATTAATTCAATCTCGGAATTTTACAGCCTTCCAGGCACAGGCACTCGGACGAACACTGAACAGCGAGGCTGAACGTTTCTATAAAACTAAGCTGGATACCCTTCAGATATCTATCAACAATTCAATATCATCTCGCATCGTCAGTTCATTGAACCAAACCAATCGCAGCATCTCTTTCATCACAGCCTAAACCAATCTCGCAGACCTCGACCCACTATCCACGCCACAAACCGACATAAAACCCACCCAGAACCCAAATTTCACTCCGACTACTATCTACCAGCCCTCTCAAAAATGGACGCAGAAATCTACTCCCCCTTCAGCATAGCAACCACCCCTTACAAAACAATAAACTCTCAACCAATTCCCCTCTACGTCCTACTTCCCAAGACCATACCCGCAGGACCAGCACCAATCCTAATCCACATCCACGGCGGCTTCCTCTTCGCCGGCAATGCGCTGTATCCAGACTGGTCGACGTCCTGGTCACGCCGGTACAACCTCGAGCACAACGCGATCCGCATCTCAGCCAACTACCGTCTCGCACCCGAAGCTACTGGTCTAGAAATCCTGTCCGATATCCGAGACCTCTTGGCCTGGGTTGAGAATGACTTATCTGGCTACTTAAATAGTATCGGGAGTTCCGTGACGCCGGACGTGGGGCGAGTGATGGTCTACGGAGAAAGCGCGGGGGGATATCTCGCGATCCAGGCTGGGCTCATGAGACCCGATCTCGTGAAAGCAATCGTGGCTTGTTATCCGATGACGTATATCGACTCGGCGTGGTATGCGGAAGCTGGGGATAAACATCCATTCGGTATCCCTACCATCGATAAGAAAGAAGTCCTTGATAAATATCTGGCGACCATGGATCACGGGAAGATCGTCACGGAGTCGGATCCGTATGCGCGGTTGCCGCTCGCGATTGCGGCGTTGCAGAATGGATTATTTCCTGAGATTTTGGGGAGGGAAGATGCGGTTTATCCTGCGAGGGTATTGGCGAAGATGAGTGGGCAGGAAAAGGTCCCATTTTTGTTTGCGATGCATGGGACTGAGGATAGTGCTGTGCCGGCTGAGGAGACGAGGAAGTTTACGAAGGCTTGGGAGGATAAATTTGGAAAGGGGAGTGTGGTGGCGAAGTTTGAGGAGGGGGAACATGGATTTGATGGGCATATTGAATACGATGCTCCTTGGTTGCAGGAGGGGTTGAATGGGGTCACGAAGGCTTGGATCAGATAGATCAACAAAGAAAATAAATAGTAAAATTCCATTGAACCAAACGAACATATGTCATTTCTATCATCTAAGTGATAAACAGAAGAACAAGCAAACCCCTATCTAAAACAGCGCAAAGTTACAAATAATTACTCATTTCCCCATAATTACACCTCAGCAACCTTAGCCATCCACTTCTCAACCATACTTGATTCCCTCCTCCTTCTCCCATCAACCCCAAGATTAACAACATTGGCATATCTCTCTCCGCTCCTCGCCGGTTCCTCACCAAGCCTCGAACGCCGAGTCGTGCTCGTATCCCTCATCGTACCGGGCCCAGCCTCGGTCAACAAACTGGCCTCCAATGTCGAATTTCCAAACACCAAACTAGGAAGCGACATCTCCCCTCTGGCAATACTCAAACTCGCGCTCTCCCTCCCTACATATCCCAGGCTTACTCTTTCTCTGCTCCTCCCCAACCCATCCCTCTCCCTGACACTCCGTCTCGGCATGGGGATTTTCTCCTTAGCCCTCTCATCCAGAACTCTGACTGTAGCAGGGGTATCCATCCTCGCACTGGGTCTCTTGTAAATGGGGAGTGTCATATCCTTCCTCGCTTTTCCAATCCAGAGCATCTGTTCATGCTCCCTAAGATACCTCTCGCCTGAAAAGCTACCTTTGACGATCTCTCTGCTCTTCATGCCCAATTTTCTTCTTGCCGCGCTTTGTTCGTACATGCGTTTCGTGATGCGCTTTACATCGTCTTTGGTCGGGTTGTCTGGGAAGGAAGAGTTGAGTGTTGATGGAGAACAAGCGGATGAATCAGAGTACTGGGACCACTCTTCGAGGAGTGCAAGGAGCTTTATCTGAGCGCGTGCTAGAAAGACGGGAGAATTTGGTGCTACAATGGCGGAGTAACAGGCTTCGGTGGATGGGTCGGTCAGGACCCGTGCAGATGCTCCGACATCAGTGCAAACCACTGGAGCCCCTGTGAGCGCTGCCTCGCCGAGAGCGAGTGGGAGGCCTTCGGAGATGGAGGAGTTTAGAAACACCCACTATGAACATAAGAGTCAACTTTCGGGTCTTCATTGAATGGGGACATGGCCTAGCTTACTGTTCGTGCAAGGACAAACATTGGATCAGCTTCTCCTTTGAGAGTTACGTTATGACGAAGAGATTTCGTGGCAATAATTTCCTGGCAGTCGGTTGTATAAGATGGAGACCTATCGAGAGCACCATAGACTTCAAGGTTGTAGTCCTTGAAACCCCATTTATTGACAATAATATCTGCAGCTAGGAGCGCCGTTTTGATATCTTTGGCATACCTATGCTTTCATCAGCTTAGCTCGCTTGAAAATAAAGATCGCAGCTTACCAAAGATGAGACAGCATAGTAACAGTCGGCTTCTTTGTCAAAATCTTTTCCACCGGTGCAAACCTCTGTCAAACATCAGTTATCTCCTCAGCATATTCAACTCGAAGTTATTACCTCCATATGCGTGATGCCATTCACCACCGGATCAATCTTCCTCCTAAACTTGGCCCGATGCTCAATCTTCCCTTGACATGTCCCGATCTCCGTCTCCCAATTCGGATTAAAGAAATCCGCACAAGGCAATATTGTATCCGCATGATGAAGCGTGAGCACACTCGTAACTTTGATCAAACCTAGAAGAGAATTCCTCGTGAATGGTGAGAGTGGACACAGGGCAGAAGAAAGATAGAGATCCGTCTCTCTCCAACTAATTGCATGGTCCCAGATCTGCAACGTACAACCGCGCTTGATTTTACATACCACACCGTAGGAAGCACTGACGCTATGGTGTGAGGCCTGGAATACTGCTGGCATTTTCTCTGGAATGGGGATGGAGAAGATGAAGAGGTATCGCGACCAGAGTTCGAGGCCTTGGTCGAGCTGACCTAGGGTTGGTAGCTCGGTGGTGAACCACTGGGTTGAAGGGCGGGCGTTCGCGGCTGTTTGAGAGAGCCAGAGACTTCGCCATGCCGATTTGACGACGTCGCTTCCCCATACAGCACTCCAGTGCCGAGAGTCTCGGAAGTATGCGTTCAAGTTGACGAGTGCACGAGTTACTTGTTGGACGTCGCTCATTGAGAAGTCCAAGGCTCGAGCACCGCTTATGAGAGCTGCCAGAATAGGGATGAAGTTGCGCTCAATGTCCAGAAGAGTGATGTGTGTAGTAATGTGCTCAATTTCTGAGTCAAGTCGGTTTGCGAAGAGGCCGTGTGTTGGTGTGAGGAGGTCAAGACCCCAAAGTGGTATAATCTTCAATGAGTGGATGTTTCGCTCGGTCTGATGCTTTGCTACTCCTATATCTGTCGCCGTCTCTGCCACCATGTGCCAATTGATTGTCCGGAGGTTGTTGACTACATCACTTCGACATGTGGAAACCCCTCCGCCCTATTGATGGTAACGTCAGTTTCCATTTTGAGCATACAAATGGAATACTCACCTCATTTGGCCACGTGCCAGTATCCACAGCAATGACATGCAGCGTCGTCTTATCGCTGACCTGAGTAGTAATATTAGATCTCGTCCTACTACAAGCATCCCCACCCTGGCCAAAACTGTAAAGGTCATTGATCTTGATAGCAAGTGGTGTCAAGCTAGAGATAGTGTTATCGAGATCAACATTTGCCATAACTGCATCGCGATGCTGGTCGAGATACTCCTCAGCTTTGGACAATCGACCCGTATCTCTCATGCGCCAATAAGGTCGAGGGATTGGTTCTCGTCGTAAGAGTCGCTCATCTAACCATCGTACAATGACGCCATCAAAAGCGAAATCATCTTTCCATGCTTTCCACAGACGCGTGCGAGCTTGTGAAGTCGAGACTGGGTACCGCCGAGTGTTGAAACCCAACCAGCGAGTAAGTGGATTCGACGTGATTGACCGGAATCCGAATAGAGGATTGTCGTCCAGGAATGACACATTTCTTGGTTTCTTGAGAACATCAAGATGATCGTATAGAATGAGAGCTGGCGTATCCACTTTTTGTCCGTTCAGGGTAGTAACGATGGTGGGGTGGAATTTGTGATCGTAGAAGAATTTACTTTCCCAGACATCAGGACCAACAACAAATGTAGCTTCAGTCACCTGGGAATGTGGGATCTGAGGGAATATCAGTAATTCTAAACATAAAGAATCAATGTTTCAGGTGCGAGACAGCTTACCCATGAGCCAAGTTTCTCTGGTCTCTTTCTCGGCGGTGCACACCATGAGACCGAGCAAGTCAAATGCTGAAGCACAAACTCTGCTCTTAAAAGCGCAGCACCCTGCTTGTCTGTTTTCTGGTAATGGTATTGAAATCGCACCATATTTCCATCCTTCACATATGAGCCTGAGTCGATCTGGCCTTTCGCATTATAAGAAACATCTTGTAAAGCATTTTGACCCGAAATGCACTGTCTCGAGATGGGAGAAGTCAGGAAATCAACCCTTGAGATCTTTCGAGATCCTGCCTGGTCAGCCTGTTGATATTTGTAGACGTAGGTATTGATATTCTTCCCGCGTTCCATCTCAACTCGGCGAAGCAGGGATAGACTCTTAGAATACGTATTTACTGAACATAGCTTGTGATCGGTAGTTGGTTCAGCTTCATAGTATCCTCTGTAATGAACCAGTTTAAATGTCTCTGCATCAATGGGATGAATGAAGCCAGTCGAAACACCATCTAGATTTCGGATGAGAACCCTCCGCCGCTTGATCGAGACCTCCACTCCCTGGATATTCTTCCAGATCGTGGAGATGTCTTTCCGACGATAGAACTAAAAGCGTGAGCTGGGCTTCCCCTATTCGAACGAACTGACAGCAACAGGCTAAATCAAAGATCAACTTACAAGAAACGCTGGGAGAAGAACGGCTTGAATCGCCTTCGCCCATACCCAGATTGACAGAACGATAACCCTGATGATAAATTTCAGTGCAGTAGGAAGCGGCGAAAGAGTGCAATTAAGCTCTCTCTGATACTCAGGATCAGCAACGAAGGCGATGGAGAAGAATTTGCACGCAGTCCCAGCAAAGTGATACATGCTGCTAAAGAGATGTACAGTCTTGTCGCGAACGGAGTATTTTGGCGGTGTGGCTTTCTTGAGAAGATCAGCAACTGATCGGACGGACTTTACTGAACGACGCTCATCGACGGGGCTCGAATTTTTGTAGGATCGCCCGATATTTGAGAGCCCAGAGTAATCCTGGTCTGCTGTTGACTTAATTCGCTTGAGAGCCAAAGCAGTGGCGGAGACAGCATAATTACAGCGAGCAACATGAGTCTCGAAATTGACTCCAAAGTCCTGGCTGTTCCAAAATGACATATGCGCGTCGCTGAGGGGATGCGAGGCTTCGGTGCAGCGGCCAACGAGATCGCGTCGTATGTGTTCAGGTAAGCCTTCCCATTCGAGGTCGGCATCAACACCAAGACAGAGTCCTCGTACCATCTGCTTCCTGAGGGAATTGATAGAATCCGATAAGTTGCCAGTTTGTGCTGCAATTTTTTGCCGCTCGATGATATTTGAGTGAGTAGGATCGTTGTTCCAGACTGCATTGTTGTTCCAAAGCTCTTGGATAAGAATTGCATCGTGAGTGGTGTATCCCATGTATATCTCCGCTGTGACTTGTAACAGAAGCTGGGCGACACTGGGGTTATCGTATTAGTCCCGCTACAAGATCGCACCTATATGGAGTTCTTGATACTCACTCCCAATAGAATCCTTGAATAGGATCTCGGTTTCGAGCAACGTGTTTTGAATCGCATGCAACTTGAAGCCGCAAAGATACGTCATTGCTCGAGCTCACAGCTCTCAAGGAGTCACCGTAACGTGAAAAATACGTGTCAGAAATCAATTCAACAGTAAGGAAACGCTCCCGGAAGAGTTTCATAGTAAGGTTCAGCAACTCTTCAGCATCTGGAAAGGCGAGGTCGGAAAGGTGGGAGAGCTTGATATGCCTCCATTGTCCAAGAGTCAGCTTGACTTGGCTCCCAAATTCGTACTCGGGATCGACCAGAAGCCTTTCTTTTTCTGGCAGATCAGAAAACTGCATGGAAAGGCTTTGGAGTTCCGTCTGGGACCATGCTTGATCTGTACCGCTTGTTGAATAAGCCCTATACTTTGTCCCGGGATGTTGCGGTGGTCGCAGTAAATCCTCAGGAGACATGATTATTTTGCTTGCCCAAAGGGACAAGATCGCAACAGTCCAGGTCGCAACTCCAAGCGCAATTATCTCAGAATACACAAAGCCAGGAAGCTTACGATCCAGAACAAAGCCCACTATTAGACCAATAGAGATCCCAATGAGAAGAGGGTTCAATGTACGAGGACCAGCAAATATCTTGGTGTACTGGTACCATAGCAAACCCGTATACGCAATAACATAGGACAAGAAGATAAGTGTTCCTCCGTAAGGCGGTAATTTGGGGGGATCTGTTGTGCCGACAAAAGATTTTAGTGATGAAGAGAATAACCAAAGCAGCATACTTGTCACTGCCAGTCCCCAGACGTGCCATGTCAAGTACCGAGTAAGGGTTCCCCAGTATAATTTTCGCCGGTTATGAACCCTTACTTCAACGGCATGGGTAATGTCGTCATCTGTAGGAACAATCTCTTCCACATCTTTGGCGGCAAGCTCGTGCAGCTTATACCCATTGAAGTCTAATAGAACAGCTCCAACAAGGTAGTATGCCAGACCAAATCCGACTGGCATTGTAAGATTGACGTCGGCACTCGTGAGCCCAACCAATTTGCCACCCTCGATCAATGATATCCATTTGTCAAGTAAGGCCAGCACGAAGTATAACATTGTACATCCGATCTCGTCACCCGCTTGTCTCCAATGCAGGAAGCCGTTGTGAAATCGAATTCCAAGTTGAGATTTCTGCAGGGAGAAGAGAGCTACCTTAGTTTGCACATTCCATGCTGAGCTGAAGATTATTGGTCTGGCAACTCCACTGACTCGACAGTACCAGTCCATTAAGAATGAAGTCGGTTCGAACGATTTGGCGAGCACCATTACCAGGGGATCCTTGGCTCTGAACGAAAACATTGACTTGGCCTGCTCGCTCAGGACTTCTCGCAATAAACTCTCCCGACTAAGCTTCAGAACTGCGGGATCGGATAGTTTCTCTACGCTTTCCTTAATGCTAGGGCCTTGCTTGTCAGTGTACCTATCCCAAGAAATCGTAGTCAGCATACTCTCTTGAGTAGTTTTAGTAGTGGAATGTTTCAGACGCTATTGGACATTGCCAGTACAATATTCCAAGGGGTGTTTGATACCAAGAGAACTTAGCACTCCGAGAAGTTGGGACTTACCAGTCTCTCAACTCAGAATCAGTAATTAGTCTGATTTGTTGATACCAAGTCGTCCACCTTGACCCAGTCCAGCGAACTCCGAGTAAAAGAAGACCGACAAAGACGTATAGCACCGAAAGATAGATAATGATATCGTGATGCGGAACAAATATCGTCGTAAGTGGAGAGACGAACAGGACCGGAATACAGCAAATGATGACAGCTCGGCCCTGAAGATTCAACGTCAGTTTTCATTCGGCAGTACTGTAGGTGTTTCGAGGCAGTTAATCAAATACTCACTGATAAAAACGCTGTTCCCATAGACTGGTAATTGGCAAGAGCTGCGAGAAGGCAGAGGTAGGTTGTAAGCACGACAAGATAAAGAAAGAAAATGAAGCCAGCATAAGCGCCGGTTGTGCAGGCGAATGCAATGAAGCCAACGAGCCCGACAAGGATCGTGAAAGCAAATCCACCGAGTAGACGTGTGATCACGAAGTAATTCATTGCTGAAAAGGCCATCGATGTGAGGTAGTACGTGCCACAGCATGTAATCCACGTCCCAATGGCCCCAGATAGTAAGAGTGATATCATTAACGCAGTAGTGGCGCTGTGTTGTTCCTCAAACGTCATGAAACCCGCACTGCTGAGGTACATTCCATGTCCCGTCATTGTTAACATAAGAATATCCACGAGAGCTGGAATAGCGAAGACGCTAAGAAATGTGAATCGCTTGTACGCTGGCATCTTGGTCACTTTGTAATTGAGATCGACATCAATTTGAGCTTCAGCATAGGCGGAGGTGAGGGCACCTTGAGTTTCCTCGTAAATTGGAGGCTGATTTTCAGGTCGATAGTAATAGTTGCGGTAGGTTTTCGACAGCAGCTGCCCAAATTGACTCGGTGTAACATCAAAATAAGCCTCACAACGAGAGCCAGTCGCAAAAAGCTCCGAAAAGGCTGCGGCTTGGTCTGTCTGATCATTGAACAGCGGATTACGGTCAGTCACCTCGATGTAAACTTCTTCAAATGCGATAGCTCGCATGATGCAAAATATTGATAAGGCAAGAATATCTGCTGTAGCATCGAAATCTGCGCTGTCGAGGAGCTGTCCTAAGGAGCTTACGATTGTTTGAAGTGCATTTCGATTCCTAGAATTCAGAAGACTTGCGATCTTCTTTTGGATCTCTTTGAACAATAAGATCGCTGTGCCGAGATCGGGATGGCTCTTCTTATGTTGGCAGTGCCATTGGATTCGAGATTTGAGCAACTCCTCAATATCGACATCTCCGCTGAGATACCCAAATGTACTGATAGTTCGGAGTTGATTCCAAGACGGTACGTCAACGAGTTTCTCTAAGAGCGCTGATTTCAAGCTGCCGAGGAAGATATCGGAGCCTGAATTGGAAGCTAGAGAAAGTCTCTGTAATAGAAGAAGACAGTCTTGAGGAGACATCAATTCGACATCCTGAATGACTCGTGGCGGGAGCTCGTGGGGCGAGATCAGACCAAGATACCAACGGGCAAATGCGACTTCTACAGCGAAACATTGACGTCTGGTGAAACCTCGGGATGAAAGAAAGGTATGTAAAATAGTACCCATCAAATCGGCCGCGTTTTTTGAGACATAAATATCAAGAAAGCCCGCATCATGACAATGATACACTGCCCAAAACTGTTTTTCTTGACTGTGTTGAAACCCTGAATGAAGACCAACGAACACCCGAATACCTCCTGATCCATCATCAGGTGATAGTTTCAGAGCCAGCGCCAAGTCGACAATCGTTTGTACAATCATAGGTGATATGTCATTCATTGACCCAAAAGAGGTGTCATTGTTGGCAATGAATTCGCTGAAAATTGAGCCGTACTTGCGGAGGTCAGAAGGCTTCACAATGTCCAACAACTCAAGTTTCCGCAGATTCCTCTGGGAGAAAACTATCTCTTGGAAGTCATCGAGTGAGACATCACTTCCCACAGGGAAACATCCAATTTCGTCAACGATGGCACTTGATGGCGACACCGAGATAGGGTCGGCAGATGGAAGATCTCGCAGAGCACCGAGTCTCTCCGCTTCTTCTGGATATGTGTTCTTTTGAGGTCGAGCTGCCCGTATTTCTTCGATGTGCTTACACACGCAATTGCGCCGTGCATTCCAGAGGCTGGGGAACAATGCATCAAGTTGATCATTTACTGGAGGAGCGTTGTCGGAAATTCCCATCTGTGGAGAATGACATTAGGTATCACGTTCGTCATATGCAGGGTGGTTTCAGGACGTACTATTCTCTTGTTCTTCCACAAATCATGAAGTTTCATGACGCGTGGTACTTTCAACCAATCGAAAGCACT
This sequence comes from Stipitochalara longipes BDJ, assembly GCA_009732865.1. NCBI lineage: Eukaryota > Fungi > Ascomycota > Leotiomycetes > Helotiales > Hamatocanthoscyphaceae > Stipitochalara > Stipitochalara longipes. The sequence continues at coordinate 1,756,012 of ML769346.1, read as the reverse complement.
CAGCGGCTCGGTTGTAACCGTCTCAATGGAAGTATCAAACAGGGATTTTTGATGGCCAATCCATACGATTCCGCCATAAAAATTGCACCAGTTGAAAGTCCGTTTGATCAATGCATTCGAAACGACTACATCGTCATCCAGTGTTTCCCAAACCAGCACAGTGAAGTGTCTCAGACAGGATTGGGACATTGAAGATTTCACTGTGGTACGCAGAGCCGCCAAGTCAAAACAATCTTGCCTCTCTCCTGTTCGCTGCAATAACCCATTTCGAATAACAACTCCAGCTATTGAATTTGGGTTTAAAATCGTTGAGTCTTCGAGAAATTCCGGGGGAGCTATCTCAAGGTATACATCAAACCCCATATTGCAGAGTAGGTTGGTGAGCTCATGGAGAACTAGAACGGGAAATATTTCCCAACCTGCGAGCAGTATCCCAGTGAATCTGTTCCTACCATCTAATTCTTTGAATGGTCTTAAAGCAACATTTATGATCTGGTCTAAGAATTTGATGAAGAATCTGTCGGTATTGTGTGTTTCAACCCGGGAACTTGGAAATGCTTCGAGATCGAGTCTACCAATAATATCAAGTGGATGGTGGATATACTTGCGCAGTACTGCCAATGAGCGGATGAAGTTTGCTTGATATGGATCCAAGATTATTATGTCATATCTCGAGAGCATGCGTATTTCGTCTCGTGAGATAGATCGGTCGAAGGATCCCAAGAAGATACCCAGTGATGTCGGCTTCTTCCTTTTGTGTTCTTCGAGGGTCCATTGGGGGTTGGAAGTGCCATATTTTCGCAGATGATCTGTGACTTTTGCGTGCAGAGCATCGAAGGACCGCGTCTGTTTTCAGATCTGTTAGCATGAGTGTATGTGTTGGGTTTCAATACCAGAACATCAACCTTATTCCCTAGGTACCTCCAAGAAAACCGGAGCAGCACGAATAGAATATGTCCCAGTCCCAACAAGACGCATGCAAGACAGACACCAACAAGAACCTGCGCTGTGTTAGAATGTGCATTTTAAGGAGAGGTAACAACTTACCCATTGCCACCAATGCTCCAACAGCTCTGGCCATGTGCCGGCTTGCACTTCGGAGATGAATGGCATCGCCAACTCATGAGGTCAACGAGTATTGAACGACAGAAGAATGCAAATACTTCAACATCAAAGGTAAGACGGAAACGACCGTGGAATATCTCTCAGCATATGCTCTCAGGGACCAAAGGAAAATACTAGCCTCGGCGTAGACAGCCGACGGAAAAGAGGGAGTAGCATGCAAGAAAGAATGTAGGACAAGATACTTAAAGAAGATTGGCGTCATCGCAAGTTTGAGGTGGCATTCACTCCCGCGCCCTCCCTCACCCCAAACATGATCTGAAGAACTCACCAGTGAGGAAGGGTTCCACAAGTGTGAAGAACTTGGATCCCAAGAGGGTGCAACTAGGATAGATCTCTGATCATCGGCTAGGATTGAACCCAAGAGAACGCTCGGAACCTCTACGAAACCGAGGACTGGTTGGACATTGGAGTCTCCTACTTCGAAAGCATATAGACCGGATTTCACCGCGTCCACAAGACGACATCCTACGGATGAGAGGCATAATAGTAAGCAGTCGAAAACGAGCAGCTCCAGCCTTCTCTGCCGGTCGAGGCGTCTCAACAGGGGTCTGGGACGATTCTCGAAGAAGTTGCATCACACCGAACCCGAGGAGAAGAATGGACGGACACCTCGAAGGGGTTTGGGGCGCAGCCTTATGGACGCGGGCCAGTGGTTCGTGATCGGAGCAGCGCCGAGTCGTCCGAATGCCCGGCAAGAACCATGCCTCTCTGGGGATCATATTGCCTTTTCCGAGTATGATGTGCAAGGTTTCCAGACGCGGGACGACTGGAAAGGGCAACTGTCGTCTCCCAGTTGTATGGCAACCGGGTATGAGCCTGGCCGGTTCGCATGAATCCTGGATATATTCCGGTTCTGAGGGTGTGGTGATGTTGCAAAGGAAGAGTGTTGGCGAACGGGTCCGACATTGAGGTACTTCCACGTGATTTAGCCACAAAAGTGGTTAGCGTCCTCAGCTAGTCCCACGCTAAGCGTCTCACTTTAATTGGAGGCACGCCCCCTGGAAAATCTTCCAACCTTCAAAGTATTTTGACATGTCTCGTTCTTCATGCTTCGTTCCTGCGCCAATACAAAAAGCCAACACCAATACTGCGGACCTTGAGGTCCGCCTGCATCCGGAATCTGAGTTAAACTGCGGAATGCCAAGCTCCAAACCCTCCGCGTCCTCCAGCCCAGTGTCCCCGTAAAGGGAGCACGAGTAGATGGGCAGAAGCATTTCGGGATGGCTTGGCGCGTGTTTCTTTTCTTAAATATTTCACTTTGATTCAAGTGTCTTCTTCGATTCTTCAATAGCTATGTCATACATTCGGGCCACATCAACTCATTTTCGTTATTCCATGTTTCATCAGCGGAGACTCCATAAATACTGCCCAGTCATGCACCGTCAAAGCGGTCTTCAAGGAAAGATTGACTTCCTCCCCGCCTCTCTTAATCAGCTCTTCGGTGTATTCCTTAATGGAATCTTCCTTCTTGCTTTGCTCACGTTTTATCTTCGCCACAGCAGCCACGAAATTCGACGCATCAAGAATGCAATGATTGAGTCCTTGACCACGATCTGGCCCGAGTTAGCTTCGAGACATTTACTCCCATTCGTAAACTTACGAGGTGGTAGTGGGTGGGCTGCATCTCCACAAAGAGTGATCCTGCCTTGATGGGTTTCGAAAGGTATCGGAATCCAGTATGATATAGGGTCAGTATTCACGATCGTATCTTCCGGCATCCACAGGTTAGCAGATCGAAAAGGTTCCGATAGCTGGCTGGCCGCGGCTTTAACGTTCTTCATTCGCTCTTCGTTGCTCAAACTAGCATTTCGCTGTCCCAACCAGGAACTTCCTACCTGAAAGGTCCAAGTCTCGGGTTTGTCTGGGTCAGGCATGTCTTGGACTGAATCATGATCAATATTCTGCCCCGGATTTACAGCGGAGTGTCAAATACATACCGGCCAAGAAACTAAATATTCCATTTGGGTTATACCCAAAAACATTTTGCGGATGTGTTGAATTCAGATGCAACGCCTTATTTGCATCTCCATATCTGACGATAGACATGTTGTAGACGATTTCCATTGGAGTGGTCCCAGAATTTTTAGCACCGAGCAAGATCTCTCGAACTTTCGATTTAGGTCCATCGGCACCAACGAGCAAATCTCCATGGTACGATGATCCATCGGCAAAGCACGCATTAAGACCTGCCCCATCCGAGTCGTAGGTAACGCTATCAATTGTCTTTCCCCATAGGACTTCAACGCCCTCCACACACAGAGCTCTAAGTTTTTTCCTTGAAACCCGCCTTAGTTTCGGCGTGGGTATAGTTTTGAGCACCTCCCCGGTCTGACTGTTGTGGAGTTGAATGGTATGTTCGAGGTCTGCGACGAATCCAGGATTAGTTTGAGCTTCGGACAAGCGAGCCGCAAGGTCCGTGGGAAGGAGGTTCTCTAGGATTGGAATCGACCAATGAATTCCCAAAGTCCACTCTCTTCGTCGACTTATGCCTGGGGTTTCCGTGTCGAATATTGTGTAGCTAACACCTGCCTATGAAACAATGTTATCGCCGCCACGTTGGTATAGTGGGGCCCACCCAAACCTTCTTCAGACCTTGTGCGATCAATAGACCTGTTATTCCAGCGCCAACGATGAGAACGTGGGGGCTAGCAATACTTTTGACTTCGTCGTAAGTCATTATCCCTGAGCCTAAGACAAATGTGTTCTTGGCGCTGTGGATCTCAGAAATCTTGAAATAATTTGAGCAGATGACCAGCGGGATAAAGTGGGGGGTGGGGCTTCACGTGATATGCGGCGACATGTCGCAATCGAAGTGGCAAGATCATACTATTCCTCCTCTTCTTATTTGTACGTTGCGTTTCATTCATTTGGCATCTGCTTCTAATCTTACCAAGTATATAATATATCAAAGGACGTTTACAATCTTATCACCCTCAGTCATTCTCATGCACTTTTTGGGCCCACCCCCTTTCTTCAAAGCTCGCTTACTGTCGGACCTATCACGCGATTCACAGCTATGGCGTTGGTAATTGGCTACGATAATTGCACACTGCAAATTGCTGACGCAAAATTGACGTTTATGTGTCGGTCATAAATCGACCGCTCATAATTCGTAGACGAGTCATTTTGCAGCTAGCTGACAGCCCCTGTCTCTGCCACGTCATCTACTCAAGCATCTCAATACCAAATAATTTCAAAATTTTGCAATCTGCTTTAGAGAGATATCTGAGGAAACTCGGCGTTTGTCTGGGTCTTGCTACGATTATGATGAACCAGTATCAATACACTCCTCTCCGAAGAAATCGTGGCGAGTTTCGCCTGCTCAGTCTTCTCCCTGGTCCGAGTTCGGCTGGAATAGAAATAGAGATATTGCACGCCAAAAGATCTTCCAAGCCAAGTTATGAAGCACTATCATATGTTTGGGGACCACCAGAGAGAACAGATATTGCTCTCGTATACAAATCGGACAAGCCCCAGTCACAGTTGTTGGGCTACTTGGGGCTGCAGCAAAGACACGAGGCCCCGGAAACTTCCAAGAATAGGCATTACACATAGCCTTGCTATTGCGTTGCGCCATGTAAGACATTCAACCAAACCAAAAGTTTTGTGGATTGATGCTCTCTGCATTAATCAAGATGATCTGGCCGAGCGAAGCGCAGAGGTCCTTGAAATGGACTCCATCTATAGCAACGCAAGGAACGTTGTTGTTTGGCTTGGTCCAGACTCTGAAGATAGCCGACTTGCAATTAAAACTCTGAGTATTCTCGGGAAGGACGTGCATTATTCGGCAAAGCGGCGTGAATTTTCTTACAGGACAGGGATAGCTAACTGGGCGGAACGTCTTGTGGATGATGCGGAAGCTCTAAAGTCCAATGCCCCCAGCTGGATAGCAATTAGGAATCTTCTGCGCCGAGATTGGTTCTCTAGACTCTGAGTCTTCCAAGAGATAGGATTAGCAACGAATGCGACTATATTCGTTGGTGAAGATCGCATCGAATGGCAAATGTTCGCCGCCGCCCTCTACTGGATCTGGCCAATCCTAGGGTATCTGAATCAACTTATAGACGACTTAGCATTCGAAGATTTTTCTAGTAGCACTATTTCTGGATTTCTGGATATCACTGAGAAAGGAGATCCCCAGGATCTGGCGGTTGGTTGGCTTCTAGACAAGACTATGAAATTATCTTGTTTCGATCCTCGAGACCGGTTATTCGCAATCCGTGGTCTAGCATCCATCCGAATGCGCGAGTTTATCGTACCCGACTACTCCAAAAGTGTCAAAGAAGTTTATAAAGACTTTACTCTACGTCGAACCCAAGCATCTGGAGATGGCAATATCTTTTGTCGATGTTTGTTGCAAGTCACGCCATCGAAATATAAAATGCCTTCGTGGGTCCCAGATCTATCTGTAACCAATCTCCCACATCAAATAGCTGAATTTCATGCTTGTGGCCGCTCTAGGCTTGTCGCAGCCAACGATCACGAGAGACTTACGGTCCAAGCTAGGAAGATGGCAACTATTTCACCGCTAGCTTCTTTTGTGAAGCCGGACAATAGTGATTCTGAAATTGTTGAATTTTGTCGCTCTTGGAAGCAACTGTGCCAGTCGGATGCATATATTGGCGGCGGCTCAACTCTTGATGCCTGTCTTGAGACGGTATTAGGTGGCGAAATATCTGAGCTAATGCCGCTAGATTTTGGCGATTGCATGAGTTTGAAAGAATGCAAAATGGTTCTTGAAGGTCCTGGCAGCATTCAAGGGGAACTTGGAGGTGACAATACACTGGGTTCACTTGCTAGAAAGTTCGCCAGAAATGTCCGCAAATGCTTTGGTGGAAGAAGCTTTTTCAAGACACGAGAAAGGTTTATCGGTGTCTGTCCTGAATCTGCAAATGATGGCGATCAGGTGATTGTAATGCTTGGTTGCAGTACCCCACTCATCTACGCCCAGTTACATTGCTAGGAGAACTCTGCTATCGAATTGTCGGCGAGTGCTATGTTTCCGGCTTAATGCATGACGAAGCCTTACTTGGTCCATTACCATCCACCTGGAGTGTGAAATACCACTATATAACAGGGCAATTATCACCAGTTTTTGTGTATCAAAATAGTGTAACACAAAAAGATCCTCGAGTGCCGTTGCCTTCTCCATGGAGACACGGGTATGGGCCTGGAAAGATATTTTCGGATGTCGAAGCGAATGACCCCCAGTACATGCGTCGTCAGTGGTTTGAGAATATGAAGACCAAACAAAGGACGTGGGCTGATCCAAGGCTAACTCCTCAAGCCTTAAGAGATAGGGGAGTCGACGTTCGAGAGTTTGTTTTAATTTGAGTATATAAGACATTTTCAGGCACACCCCTTGATTTTGCATTAAACAAACTTATCAAACCATAGAAACTGCGATATAGGAACCTTGAATATTAATAGACGATTTCCTTATCTTCCAAATAAACGTGGCTTCGCAATTGACTGGACGCATAATATTTATTTGCATTGTGATCTTCATCTCAGCTCTGCCGATGATCTCGAGTTGGTAGACTCGAACTGAGTGCAGTTAAGCTCAGTATCCCTAGCCAATAAGAAGTCCACGCAATTCGATCAGCCGGGGATTCTTGCCGAGGCATTGAGATCATTCATCCGGTATTCGCTTCATTGCGACTTACACTCATGGTTGGCTTGTAAAAAGTCCGCGTGTCCTCGTCTGTGATTGGATGATTTTTGAGTAGAAGTATATTTCAAGCCACTCGGCAAATCGCCGAGATTGGCGGTAGGATTAAGCATAAATCGTACGTGCAACAGCGTGACCATTTTTGGACGAGAACGCAATACCTCTAATTTCGACATTTGGAACTAACTTGGAAGTGCCTATAGACGTGGGATCTGGCTAGAACTTCTATACGTATAAAGTCTCAGGAGTCATTCCCGTTCATGGGCTGGATTCGAGACCGGATGAAGCACCTACAATCACGTGAAGCATCTTCTCCGGGTTCATAATTCTCACAAATCTACCTTCTGGCTCTCGATAAAGGGATCGTACACCACATGGTGGTACAGTTGTCCATCATGTTCAGCAGAAAGAGCCGTCCTCCACCCCGCTCAAGCATCATCTTCCCCCTCTACATCTACCCCGACCCCGGAGTCTGGGATCCTCTTTATGCAACGTATCTCCTCCTTCCACTTGCCTCTTCCCATCTCGTGCCACTAACAGCACCCAGAATCGTCCAACACCCAACCCTGACCTTCATCCTCATAATCAACCCCTCCAGCGGTCCTGGTTCCAGTGCCATCCCGGATCAGCACTATACTCGCGAGATCCCCAAACTAAACGCCTTTCCAAATGTCAAAACAGTCGGTTACGTCTCGACAAATTGGGGAAAGCGAGAGATCAGTGAGGTACTAAAGGATATTAGCACTTATTCCGGATGGGAGAGGAATTCAAAGGTGAAAGGGTTGCGTGTCGAGGGCATTTTTCTAGATGAGACACCGGCTACGTTTTCGTTGGAGGGAATGAAGTTCTTGGAGAAAGTGAAGGCGACCATGGCATTCCAACCCGGGCTTGGAGCTGATCCATTGGTGAGTAAGAATTGAGGTTGAATTCTTTGTTTCTTGCTTGCGGGGTTGATGTGGATTGTATGGAGAGCTGCTATATTTCTCTTTTCTTTCTGAAGAAATTAGCTCTTCATTCACATGTCAATCAAAGTTTCGAGATCGAGATATGAAGCTGATTACTGTTGATGTCACAGATCATACACAACCCAGGCACAATCCCAGATCCACGGTACCTGGCGTCTGCCAATCTGACGGTGGTATTCGAGGGTTCGTACTCCACATACAAGAGTTCTAAGATGCATAAAAGTATCTCATCTTTCCAAAGATCGTCGAAGTCGAAAAGAGAGGCTCTTGCGTGTATTGTCCATAGTGTCTCTTCTCCAACTTCGGGGAAAAGGCAAACTGCAAATGACATTATTAAGGAATTGAGAGGATTGGCCGGAAGCGTTTTTGTGACAGGACTGAGTGTTGATTATTATGCTGCTTTTGGGGAGAGATGGCAAGACTTTGTGGATGACATGGATAAATAAGTCGTTTGGGAGTCATGACTTTCTTCCGCCCTAACATAACTCTGTCCTTAGTTGGTTCTCGGAGATCTCCGCTTTCCTGAAGAGAGAATAGTGGTGTTGATATTTTTATTTGAGGAAGTGAATGCATAAACACTCCTCTAGAAGAGACTTAGACAAGACTGTACAAAGAATAGAATTTAACATTTCATAGATCACCAAGCAATCGGTCAAGAACAAACGCATACATTATTAACGCCCTAAATATGCATCCTCTCATGAATTAGTACACTCTGTAACATCATCATCTAGGTCCATATTCTTCAACACAGTACTAAATCCATCCAAACTAGCATTTCCCTTCCCACACAGCTGTGCTGTCGTAAACTTCGCCTCATCTTTCGGATACTCAATATGAAAGACGGGTTTGCCAGCCTCAATAAACGGCTGGAATGTCTCACACTCTCCATACTCAACACACTGCTCGTTAACCTGCCATTGCATCATCGGTAATGTTGCATTTACGATCTCCCCCGCATTCTTCAATCCAACAGCCATGCCAAGGCTATGTGCCCCTATCGCCAAGAATGTGAGGTAATCGACTGCGTCCGCGGCAGTTAGCCCGAGACCCCCACCACCATTGTTGTACGCGTCCACGTTATCCGGGTCCACGCCATCGCAACCCTTTTCCGCCGCAAGCGCAAGACGCGCCGTCATGATATTGCGAACATTGGGCGAGGAAGTGTTGAGCCAGAACTCGCCTGGCCACCCATCGAGGCCGTGTCCTTTATCTGCCGCCGTGAAGTTGCCGGAGTCAGGACGTCCGGGCTCGTAGCTGCCTGCTGAAAAATAACAGATTACTTTGCGGCCCAAGGACTGCAGGTTCTGAAAGGTTGAGGTCGGGTTGGTGAAGAGGTCGATGTCGTACACTGACGCGTTCACCGTGCTATTGTCTAGCGCCGTTTCGAGTACTATTTGCCATGTGATGCCGGCGTTTGGATGCCAGAATGTCCCGTTTGTGGCATTGGGGTTCGTGGAAGGTGGTGGGAGAGGGCCTGCAGAGGAAGAGGAGGATGAGTTGTCGTCGCCCCCTTGGTTGAGTCCCACGCCGAGTCCGACACCTAAGGCGATGGCGATGATGAGTATCGTTGAGACTGAGAGGATCCAGAACCATTTTCCGCGCCGCGCGAACCATGATTGAGGCATGGTTGAGGTTTCAGCGGAGGGCGGGGCGGGATGGAGACCTGGGGTAGGTTCCCAGCAAGGTCAACTCCTGATATGGAAGTCTGCTTGGCACTTCTTAAGATAGAGCGTGTGGACGTCTATCTGAGTGCCACGCACGCCACCCTGTGAGAATAAATAGATGAAGATGGCTGAAGATGTCCTGGGCTGAGCATCAGTTGATTTAACGCTGCCAGAAATGAGTAGTGCCCACCAACCCTCACTTCAATCTCGGCACTTGGGAGAAGGTTTTTCAGGTACCGCTACGCGCTCAGCTCGACAGGCCATATGCGTAACACAGCCTTGGCTTTACGAATCCCAAAAAGGAAATGCGAATGAAGGAAAGGACTGTTGGTTCAGGCCACAGCGCGAAGAAATTAGTGAAAAGGATGAAGGAAGAAAATCTGTACCTAGTTTGGAAGTGCTAATATAGGCTGTTGGAAACAAAATTCACGAGCCTTCTACCGACAGCTTGTTCAAGGTTCGTGAGAGGCGCAGTGTTGTAATGATTGGCGTAAGGGGGTTAGGCATGAGGCTGGAGCTGAGGCTCATGGTGGCGGAGCAGATGACCAACAGATAGACGAGCGCTGAAATCGCTCATTCGCGCATGCAACAAGCGTTTCCTATCCAATCCAATTGAAATACATAAGATGAGAAACAACTGACCGAAGACTGACCGGTGCTGTTTCTGCAGTAATCGTCTGATGCCACGTTGGCAAAGAATAAGCCGGTGGTGCGGAGGGAAGCTAAACCCCTGAACTCGGCAATTAGCCGATGCCTGCAGGCATTTAGCCGTCTACAGCCACGCCTACCAGCTCAAACTTCAAACATCAACAATATGGTTGATATCAAATTTGTATCAGAATATGAGAATTTATGCGTAAGACGGCACTGCAGCACTTACGTGATTTCTAGATTGTATTTTGTCCCGTTCGCCACGTGACCAGAGCTGGATGGCCCCTTCTCTAATGCGTGCCGAGGTTCAGGTACTCAGTTCTGTGTGATATGATATAGAATTATCACTCATAGCATTCAATCAACCAATTCAATGATTCAAGCTCTTTTGAAGTAAAAATAATGATGATTGTAAGAGGTCATGAACAGTTCAACCGAGGGACAACTCAGGCAACGATAGTCCACGTCCATGAAAAGATGGTAATTATGAGTCGAGAGCATATCGCTAAGCTGAGTCAAAGCAGATCGATGGAAAGTTTTGATGGAGTGCTCCACTCATCTACGATATGAGCAGCTTGACTTAGTTTTTGATAAGCACTTCCTGGGGTCTCGGTGACCTACGTCTTCAAAGTGCATTGATAATCTGGAAGGTCCCAGGCCTTTAAAAAGTTCTCCAAGACAAAAAGTACCACGCGTGAAAAAGGTTGCCAATTCAACTTTTATTCCGAGGCTGAGACCGAACTTCTTTAATTATACATACGGGAATAGTGCAAAGTTTGCCTCCATGCTGTATTTACACGTATGCCCTGGAATGAAAGGCAGGTCAAGCCAGCCCACCCCAGTGCAGCAGGATATCACACTAGATATTCCTAAAGGCTAACATCGCCGGCAGTGTGCTAATACTATTGCTTGAAATGTACTTTGCGCGTAATATCACACACGTCAACCAGCAGACGGCAATCTCAAGCCTACGCCTTCAGTCCCACCAATCCATCTCCCTCCGCACCAGTAGCCTTGACAGTCCACTTCCAAAGATCCTCTTGCTTCTCAACATTGTAGCTGTCTGCACTACTCATAACTTCCTTCTTATCACCAAAGTATTTGCCATTGAAGCCCGCCACCTCGGGACTAATAGCCAGCCACGCCAAACACTCGCCGCTCTCCTGGACACCCCGCACATACGGCATGACAAAGCGCACCAGACCAGTGATTCGTGGCAGGATATGGAACCACAAAAACTTCATGAGCGGAGCGTAGTCACGTCCCAGACCAGTGCCGAACATAAGACCAGGATTGTAGGCGTTGGCTGTGATGCGCGACTTCTTGTCCTCGAGATGGCGAGCTAAGGCGTAGGTCCAAAGGATGTTGGCGAGTTTGCTGCTGTTGTAGCGCTGCATGCCCTCTGGATGAGCGGTGGCGGGGTCAGGATGGGCGAGCTCTTCGGCAGTAGTATAGACGGCATCGGGGAGTTTGGCCTTCTGCGTCATGGTTGGGTTATGTGTTCCGGAGGAAGTGATGATGATTCGTGCGTCCGGGGAGAGGTAGGGGGTGAGGAGGTGGAAGAGCAGGGCGTGGCCAAGGTGGTTGACCATAAATGTCTTCTCGTAGCCTTCTTCATTTGTCTCCATAGGGCCGATGAATTGAGTGCCGGCGTTCAACACTAGGGATATGATCGGTGGGTACTTCATGGCCGCGGCGGCCCATTCTTCTGCAAATACGCGGACTTTCGTGATGGAGGAGAGATCGAGGATGAGGAAGATAACGTTGTTCTGGTGAAGCTGGGTGTTGATCCTTAGTGCCGAGGCTTCGGGATCGCTGCGTCCAGTGATGATGACCAGATACTTGGGATGTTTTCGAGCGATGTTGAGAGCCGCGTAGTAGCCTAGGCCACTGGTCCCTCCAGTGAGGAGGATGGTGTTTGTGTACGACATCGTAGAGTTGACTGTTTATGTTCAAAGCAGTGGGCGGATGGAGGATTGAGATGGAAGATGAAAGCTGATGTTGAAAGATGGGAGGGTAGGTAGGCAGCAGAAATTGGCTGACAGGTAGCGACCATGATTGATTGATTCGGGTTCTAGTTGGTTCTAAGCACCTCCACTTAGGAGAGAATTAATTGCCCGTGGCGTTGAGCCGCTGACAAAAAGACCTTTGGATGCGTCAAACAATATTAGAGGCAAGGGTCCAAGAGACGCTGCCGACCCTGATTATAATTGGTCCATTCGGGTGCCCTAGCGAAAAGGGGCTCAGTGCGCTAATCCGATCTCGCTTATCTGCACTAGCAACTGTTGGGCATGAGTCCCTGACCTGAACTCACTTTCTGAAGGCTCCTGAAGTCAAATACACCAATTAAAGTGTACAATAGAGGCACTCTTCTCATTGGTGCCACAGTGTCGCCCCAGATGGTAGGCTCCATGAGCCCCACAAGTCGACAGAACGACGAATCGGGGCGCTAACATTGACAGAGAGCAAGAGACCCGACGATTGGTAAATCATCAGGAACTTTCTGAATGGTGGGTGGAAGTCCCACCTCGTTCAACGGCCACTCGATATAGCGATGCCAGTTAACATCGAGTCGCCGCGCGATCGTAGAAAGCATGCCTGCAGCAGCACCTTTCAGATACCAGATCTCCGCTCCGACTCGATGCATGAGGATGCAGTAGTGGGCCAGGAGAATCAAAGCACCCGGATGCCAGGTATCAAACAAATCGACAAACTCCATAGAATTCCTAATCGGCCAGAAGCGGATCACGTCCAATGTGGTAATCTTCTCGTCGAGCAAAGGTAGGCAAGAAAAGTTATGGGCAAGTACGAGAGCAGACTCATTGTATGCCAATCGCACCGCCTCCGGCCAGTCGCCGGCTGGAATCGCCAAGAAATAATTAAACAGAAGCTGATGAGGAGTTTGGGACTTTTCAACGAGCAGCCCCCACGATTCGGTCAGGTATCTGACAGGACCGGTCCCCATTCGATCCCACACATCGCAAAACATGGTGCCTATAGCATTGCCGAGTTAATATCCTTATGAACGGTATGGAGGAAGGTAGACTCACAGCCACTACGAATGAAGAAGAGCCAACTTGGCAGCTTGTCTTCTGTGTCGCTATCCCTAGATGAGTTTTCCTCCAGGGAGAAAGCAACAATGCTCACCAGTCGGACAAATATGAGAACTGCGTCACAAGTCTCGCTCTCCACGCTAGGAACAGCGGCGAAAAATGCGGGTATCGCGTGGTCTTGATGAGTTCTGGCTTGGATCACCAATTTTGATCGTCGGTCGGGATAGAGATGGGCCATGTGAAGCGCAGCACAGGCCAAGATAGCGTGCATGAGATAGTCATGTTGGTAAGCAAGCTGTAGAACTGTGACGCGCCACATTTGCCGCATGCTCTCATTATCAGCAAGGGCTAGCCATGTGTGGGTGGTAAAGTGCTGCATCAGTAGCCTGTCTGATTCATTGAGAGTGCTTGAATTTGTTGTGGGGGTTGGGAGTAAAAGGAAGCTGGGGTCTGGAAGCTGTTCCTGCAGCTGTGGTTAGTGCTGCCGGGGGGGATTTATTTGGATGGCATACTGTCCACTTGTCGATTCCATTCTGATGGGCTAATGGAGCTGTGATCTCAGCAGGCTTTTCCAATGGCGTGCCAGTGAAATATCGCAACAGATTTCCCATGAAGAAAGTTTGGATGGGTGCCGTTTTCCAGTCACGAGAATCCAGTCCCTGCCTTCCGTGAACTGAAAGCCAATGATGTCTCATACGCTTCTCCGTTGCACACAGGTATGTGCAATCTTCCGATCTGCACTGCAGTCCGTTTTGAATGGGTAACAGTGGAACAGGGAATTCGCTGGGTTCGTAATCCATCACGAGCTCTTGGTCCGCAAGCTCAAACCCCGCCACGTGCTGCATGAAAGGATCGCGGTCCGAACGTTTCATCCGGTGGATCTCCTTGAGATGTCGTGCGATTGCCTTAGGTCGGATTGCATACTTGCAGCTTGTACAGACTATCACTCTGTAAGGGGAGAGATATTGTAGAAGGGTATTTGGCGGGGGAGGCGAACTCGTCGAAGGTAACGCGGTCGGCATGATCAATGATGCTGCAGGTCGAGCACGTTTTTGGTCAGCATTAGAGGACGTCGCTTGAACGGCCGTCTCTTTGGATCAATACAGGAACCGAGTTTCTCGCTACAGCTGATTGATTGAGCTCGCGGGTTCCTGAGAAGTTGCGATGGTATTGAGGTCGCTTTAAGCTACACAATCGACTTCTCCGAGATGGGGGCTTACTCGCTTATTTCACCGCCTTTGCATTAGGAAAACATGCATGGCGATTTTGCCATACACGTGCTGGAATTGTTGTAGCGGTCGTGGTAATGGAAAGGCTAATGTTTAGAACTTGCTGATAAGAAAGTACATCAAACAGAGTAAATTCATGTATTACCTAGTATTTCTACAATTAGATGTTCAACGAGGTTACAATGGAATTTAATCACGTGATATACCTTTAAGTGCCTCGTTTCTGTGTCGCAATGTAAACTAGAGATTGGAATTATGTTCAATTAATATTTACAGGAGGCTTCATCCTGCTTTCTATCTCCTGTCTGGTCATAACCTCACTTTGAAAAAAAGTCGGAGATTTCAACCCCAAAATCACTCATCTCCAAGCCATTTCGAAGGCCGAACCGTTCCTAGGTACGAGTACGCTGTACGCGCGCTTCCTAAAACATCGTCTGATCTTCAAACTCAAAGTTTCGGCTGTAGAGTAGCCGTGCAAGCATGATATCTTCAGCTGCTACAGAATCTTGTTGATTGGCTGCGAATACGGAAGCGAGTAAGAGGGGCCAAACTAAGGGCCAGGACCGGGGCCAAGTGTCCAAAATTGACACAGATCGGAATGCAACATGGGATTGATTGGAAGCAAAGTGCCATTGAATTTAAGAATACGATTAGCTTCGCCGCATCCCTGCTTGTCAAATAATTTCTCCTTTCTCCCACATGTGAGGCTCCATCTCAAACCAACGTCTTCAAACAACGTCTTTCGAAGTCTTAAACCTAGACTGGTCTTGTTCATCTTTATTGCTCCATCACGGACGTTACAATGAACAAACCAGAGGAGTACCCGGGAGATCAGCCTGGACTTGAGGTGGGCTCGCCCCCAAGCTATGTGGGGCATTCTCGATCTCCGTACTATCAAGCTGTGGAAAAAGAGGCATACACTGGTGGACCGCCCCCAACGCCACTACCGCCTCGCATATGTGGGCTTCCAACGCGTATATTCTGGGTAGTTTTTGCGCTGGTACTGTTGGTAATAGGAGCCGCATTAGGTGGAGGATTAGGTGGTGGACTGGCGACATCGCGCAAGACAGCAGCAGCACATATACCTTCGACGCCGAGTTCGAGTTCGAGTTCAAGTTCGAGTTCGAGCACCGAGACACCACAGCAACAGCAGACTATCAGTTATTCTCCATCTTCTACGGCAACTTCGACATCCCCTTCAGCACAATTATCTACTTCGTCCGCAGCCGCATCTGCATCTACAATAGCTCCCTTCAGCACTGCACCTGGAACATACCGTATCATTAATATCCAAACGAATACAGCCATTGACTTGATGCTTGGGGGTACTGCTAATGGTACAGAAATCGAGGCCTGGTAAGCGAATCCTCTTGCTTCGTCAAGTTGCCAACAATCATGAAAACAATGTCAAGTTGCTAAAAGATTGATGTAGGCAATGGGACCCAAACTCAACACCAGACGGTTATGTTCACCAGGCATGGAAAATCTCGGCTGTTAGTGACAATGTTGTAACGATATACAACCCAGCCAGCAGTCAATACCTCATGGCTCCCAGTGGTGAGTTATTCTTCCCACTTTCTCCTCCCCTGCTTACATATTCCAGGTCTCACAATGGGGCAAGATCCCAGCGAAAACTCGCTTGCACAGATCTATGGTGGAGGGCCCACCGCAAGCCCTGAAGATACACATACGCAATTCACAATTGTGAGAAACTTTGACAATAGCATCAGGTATGTTTTCCCTCAGTCCGTCCGCCACTTATTTCGTCATAATTGAGTTCTCTCCGGTGAAATGAATCTCCGGATATAAATACTGAAATTCCTGTTCGATAGTTTCCAAAGCGTCGCTTACCAAACGAAACTGCTGGATGTGGAAGCTGGCTCAACAGCGAACCAAACTCCGATTGTG
Source organism: Stipitochalara longipes BDJ (assembly GCA_009732865.1). Lineage (NCBI taxonomy): Eukaryota > Fungi > Ascomycota > Leotiomycetes > Helotiales > Hamatocanthoscyphaceae > Stipitochalara > Stipitochalara longipes. The sequence continues at coordinate 1,739,743 of ML769346.1, read as the reverse complement.
GTCTGGGAACCAAACGGAGGTGTGAACCAGAGATGGCGGTTGTTGGCTTCGTGATTTGTCGTCTGGGCGGTTTTGGTCTGGGGCTGAGGCCGGGGCTGATGAATTGGAATGAGATATGAATACCGTTGGCTTCGTGTGACATATTTTGAGCGATTGGTTCTGGGTTTGGTGTTAAGCGATCATTGAAGATGTCTGCGATGGATCAGACACATACTTTTCTGCGGCAGGGGCGTCATAAAGATTCGGTATAATCTTAACAGAGATCCTGTCCCTCAGGGTAGATTATGGTGAACATGAAACTTCGCTCTTTTCTCATCACTTCACTCCTTCCATCGCATGATCGCTAAAATGCTAAGCATATCTGACAGCAGCAAGGGATTTGGCTTTAGCGCCTCGAGTCGACGCTCACTGATCACTCCACTTCAATTTCTTCTCGAATTTCTTGCTTTCGCTGTTGGTACTTGGCAAGTTCACCTTCCGAATCTTTCCAGAAATCCCTCGTGTGCGCCCATTCAAACTGTAATGCATCCAAAACATCATCTCTCTTCTCAACGATATAGTGCATCAAATTCGTCCAAGTTCGCATCCAGAATTCTTGCCACTTGTGCTTCTCTGCTTCAGAAGCTTCACTCTTCGACTCACGTTTTCCGCATTTCAAGAAATTCGCAAGCCGAGTTAGACGATTAGTTGTGTCTGCCCAAAGTCGTTTTAGGTGATGTCCAAGTCGCACGTTGGCAATGAAGAAAGAGAAAAGTGTGAGTCCGATGGTGGCGTATGGACTCCAAGCACCGACGTGTCGTGGTTTTTCGGACTGCGGAAGCCTTTGAATGTATAATTCGATAAGTGTGACATTCAAAACAAGCAACGGGAGTGAGATAACAGCAATAACTACTGCTCCGAAATAGGCTATGAATGCAATAACTTTTGCGATGGAAGTCTGCCAAATTTTGAGCCGTGTATCATTGTTGGTGAAATGGCGGCTAAGTTGCGTGATCGAGCCGTAAATGCGGATGCGTGCTTCTGAGGGCTGATTTAGACCTAGACATATTGCGAAGATCACTTGAAGAAGCACGTAAACGCAGATCCATGAGATATGAAAAGCATAGTTGAGTATTAAGTTCGTTTGTCTAGAGGAAGTTTCGAAGACTACTAGCTGGCTTTCTGTCAAGGACTGGAGATCACTATACTCCCGGAACCATAGGCGGCCGTTTAGCGTCGGATTGTTTGGACATGGATCAATGCAGTTATTTCCACCAAGGAAGTCGGATGAAATGAAGAACTATGCATAATAGGCAGTACTCTCGCCAGTGCTAAGGTTTAGAGTGCCATTTTTAGGAACGCAGCTAATTTCCGTTGCAAGACTGTAGTCGAATAGCGCAAAATGGCCATACCGCACGTCAGGGGTCGGATCAATAACAGCAACAAACGTGGCGATGAAACCAACTGTGACGAGGCAAGCCCACATGATAAGTATCGTCCTTGAGGCGCCGGATATATTGTCGGAGCCGCTTTCTCTCCTCTTTGCACGAGTCTCCAATCGCTTTCGTCCCCTAGCGAAGGTTTCCTGTGTGACAGGATCCTCTTCGCCCAGTTCAGTGAGTCGTGGTAATTCTTGGCAAGCGAGCCGTTCCAAGAGTCTCTTGTATTTCTCATTCTGGTGCCGTTTCTCTTCCTTGGGCTTTCCAGCGTGGCAGATTGTGGATGACCAAGTAAGAAGTGGGACCATTACGAAACATGAAGCACTGAGTATGGAAATCAGCGGGATAACATCTAGCTCGCCCTCTGCAGGACCGCTCCATATTATGAGACTTGCATGGATGGCTGCCGTCCCAGAGTACGTAAGTGACGCTGCGAGGGCACCTACGCGGAGCCAGGGGTAATGTCGCAGCACAAGCGCAGCCGTAATTGTTAAGTAGAACAGAACCCTTGGGAGTGTGCAGTAGTTGCCCTATTGGCATGTTAGTTCCACTCAAGTGAGAAGGTTCCAAAGGGAGGGCAGGATGGGATGCTCGAACCGAAACCGGATAATAGCATATCATGAACGGAGCAATGCCAGGTTGCAATTCGATGATTACTCCCTCAGACTTTTGAGTCCTATCTTCAGGCAAGGAGATGTAGTAGGGTGATGCAGTCTTTGTCGAAGTCTGCGTCGTGGATTGAGCAACAATCCCAAGAGCGCAGATGAGCGTAGACGATGCCAAGAGAAATCGCTTGAAAGCCTCTACCATCTTGTCAAAGCTCCGGTAGATTCAGCATGTCAGGCACGCTTGCACCTGAAGAATGAACTTTTGAGCGAGGAATTTCTGGGACGATAGATCTTATGGAAGTCGAGTCAAGCAATTTCCTGATAGCCGTTTTTTTTCAAGCCCAATGAAGCAATTGTGGCGTTCGCCAATACCTATTTGTGGTTGCGTTTTCAGCTGAAGCCCGCGGGGTCCAGGTCAGGCGCGTGGAAATAGAACTTCCAGACCCAGACCTGCATAGAAAGGCGCCATCAAATGCAACCTCTTTGAAGAGACGCAAGCTTTCGAAGTAGATCGACGAAACACTTAGATTTCACGACCGCAGTGCGAATGAAATGTTAAAAATGCATCCTGACAGTATCGAATATCGCATTCGCCCGTCGGTTGTCCCCTGTCCAGAGCTTTACTGCAAGGACGGTGCGTGAGGCAAGGAGCGATAATGAGATTACAGGTGCTGACATACCTGAGGTACTAACACGTTAGTATGTTACTTTCTTCTTGGTATGAGCAGTTGTACGAATGTAGAGATGTACAAGTATCTCTAAAAGGGTTTGGAAAGCAGGGGCCTAGCTTTGGTGGGGTGAAACGCGGGGTTCTTCAGGGGTTCTTCCATTCTGCGACGTCTTCGCATTCACTCTCTTCACTTTGACTTGTTATTGAAAGTTCTGCAATGATTCGAATGATCTTATTGCTGTTCTGAACTCCGCCACAAATATGCTCAACGAAATAGATATCACAAAGAATTTGCCTCTGGCAGGCACGACTCCAACAGGCGACATACAGGGTCAATCCAGATTTCCGACGCCCCTTGCTAGCAGCGGAGACAAACTTCGAATTGAGAATGAGCAACTGCACAGCGAAAATGCAGCTCTGCTCGCTCGTCTCAATCATCTCCAAGATCATGTTTCCGCTTTTTGGAGATTTCCACAGCTCCCATTTGAGGTGCGAGAGATGATCTGGAACGAAGCCCTAACGACCCCACAAATACACCTCATGGATTACAAGAAAATAAGCTTCAGTCGAATCAACCTTATCATGCAATCGTGCCGCGAGGCTCGACAACTAGGTCTGCTATTCCAATTTCCGTACTACCACCTGAACATCAATGAAAAACTGGACGACTCCAGTCCTAAGTATTATATCAACTTGGATATCGATACGATTTGGCTCCCTCGCGATCATTACGTTCCAGAATTTGTCAACTTCTACTGTTCACTCTGTCTAGGGGGTGCAATATTCCCAATGAGAGGACGACAGGAGCTGGTGTGCTCGCATAAGACTCGACTTAGACGTATTGCAATGCCGGCCTCTTGTTGGAGAGAACCGTCACGCATAGGCTTCAGGGAGAATGGAGGCCTCGTTCTGAGACAACATAGAGTTCGGGAACTGTTTATCGCCGTTGATGATTTGGAGGACGCGATGAATGAAGATTTTGAGTTTTTGGAGCCAATAAAGAGGGTTAAAGCTTACGATTCCTGGGAAGAGGCAGCTGATGAAGTCGAAGATTGCCTGCGAGAGTGGAGAGAACGAAACATTCAACGGGGCATTGGTAGGTGTTCGCCCGTTCCCGTTTTATTGATATATTCTTGACAACTTCTAGACAACGGCTCAGATACTGATGATAGCGACGAAGATGGGCTCAAGGCCTTTCGCGACTGGCAGGTCCCAAAAGTGAAACATGTTGGATTGGCAGTGATAGGTGGACGACCATGCATCCGTCCTGGTCGTGTTCGCGCCTCTAGATATGCAGCGAATGCACTAGCCTTCGATTCAGGAACTGTGTGATCATCGATCGAGTGCCAAGATACGTAGAAAAACCCTGAATATGGATTGGCTTGTGGATGATACTCCGTTTTTGGAGTTTTCTTTCCAGCCGCTAGTATAGAAATTAAGAACTAAGGATGAGGCTTCTGGCATCGATTAATTCTCACTTTTAGTAGCATTTTCCCTCTTTTGGTCTTAAAAATAATCCGGGTGAAGTGCAGTGCTGCCAAGCCGGTAGGCAATTTTAGTTTTACACGAGGCCTTCAAAACGGAAAACTCTGGGACAGTGCCTAACTATTTATTTTCTTCAAGGTAAATGACATTGACCATGTCAAAGGCTCCCAACCATCAACGTCAGATAGTAAGAGTATTTAATAATATTAAGATTTAGGCCATAATACAAGGACGAGAGGATAGAAAGCTGAGACTTTCTAATTGAATCATTTCTCGTGTCTCGCTGGTCTTGATAGGTGGCTCTCTTTGTACTACCATATTTTATTCACTCCAATCACCTGCAGCAGGTGCTACTGGGTTTAAAATTGGTGGCAGCATCCACCAGTGGCAAGGCGAACAACTTTTCATCTGTATGCAGCTAAGTTGGAAAAAGGAATACGTGCTGTGCAGCCTCTTCCTGATAAATTGATATCAATGTCAGTTCTTATTCACGTTTTATCAATCAGTCATTCCCCTGCAAAACATCATATTCAATCCCATATCCCAATCCCCCATCCAAATCAGCAACCCTCCCATACCTATATCTCCTGCCCATCGCCTCAACCCTCTGATTTCTCATTTTCGTATCCAAGCATCCCAGCTCGCTAAAATCACGCAGTATCTCCTCGGAATTGCATAGAACCAGAAGCGGCGCCAGGATCCGACCAAGATGGTACGGGACAATGGAACCACCTCCACATCGCTCTCGAAAGAGAACGAGCAGCAAGGCGACCATCATTAAGACCAGGACGCAATGCTCAGCCACGTGGATACGACATATCCCGTCCATGATTGCGAACTATGGAATGGCACGCCTGAGAGCGCGACGGTAGGAACTTCAGACAGGACGGCGTTGAGAGCGATATATGCGAGGAAGAAGCGGCGCCGGAAGAGCTCATAGGGAGTGCTCTTAGGGCGTGAGAGCGCGATGGCACTAGGATTGTGGTTTCGAGTCTGGCGTTACTTGTGGCGAGAAGACAGTATGGTTCTCTTGTTCGGATTTCTGTAATTATGGTTTTGTCAGTTGGTGTAGCTGGATGGGAGGGATAGAGAGGAAATTTTAGAAAAGAAAAACCCTACCTCTTTCGAGAGAGGTCCAATAGGTTTTGATAAGAACGCCGATGGTCGTCATCAGGAAGCGAACGCTGAATGACGACTACTTCGTAGGCTTTACCTCGGCGGTATCTTGAGCGTTTTTCTGGGAAATAGCATGGCTGGCAGCGAAATTGCCTTTCTCTTGTGACGCAGGCATTTTATCTGAAATTTTCTGGTGAATTGTAACCAGCACAGTCCGTTGCTCCTCTCCCCCTCCGATTCGTCCAATCCCATACTTTCTTCTGAGGAAGAAATGCTCTAAATCAGGCCCCTGACTTATTCTCGAAGCACGTTGCAGCGTTTCTACGAGTTCCGGCTCCTGCAAGAGCACCGCCAAGCCCGCAATACTGGTAGGCTCGCTGGACACACCACTCTGTCTCCGCGTCAGCGCAAACCACACAGCCATTAAAAGCACCAGCCCTATCACCACTTCCTCAAATCTAGCAACACCTGTCTGGACTGCAAGATAAGGGTTGCATTGATTCCCATCCCCGGTGCTAGTACAAGTACCGCTCGTAGCGATATACAGCACTTCCGACGCGAATGGGACGCTGATGGTCAGGATTAGTGATACGACAGAAGCCACAACGATTCTGAGGTGGCGATTCCCAAGTGCCTAGACCAAGACACCTAGAAGACTACCTCCCGTATATGAAAGAAGGAGGGACTCCTTCGCAGCCGCGCTTCCGGGCTGCGCGAGCCGGAAGAAAGGCTCCATCTCCTTCAATCGAATGAATATGATATCCCAATAAGCGTTATACAGCACGGCTAGCAGAGTTGGCAGGTAAGCGCCAGAGAAGTATTGCGAGGGAGTCCAGTTGCTGAAGTTGCTGAAGACGGAGGGTGGCAGTGTTGATGGTAGTGTGGGTGGCGCTCCGTTGTACGTTCCATTGTTGTAGGATTCGTTGCCCGATCGGCTGTTTAATTCGTTGTTTATCCCTTTGTCTGGGTTGAGGTATGTCTAAGAGGCCACTAGAAGCAAAGTGAATAGCGCAATCGTGATGGTGCAAAAAAAAGCAAAGCTTGAGGCGCGGACTGCGACAGGTTTATAGAATTTCGAGCCAGGCTTTTTTATAGCTATCGCTTGTATGAAATTCATCAGGGAAGGATGGTAATAACAGGGTGAGGAAGCTAACACCCTTTGAAGAGATGTTAGCCCTCTTATTAGCTTGGCTCCCTATTTGCGGCTGAGAACTGCATGGTTTACCGCCCTTCGGCCAGGCTTACCTGTATGGATAAGACGCAGATTGCTGCTATCCTATCACCTCCCGCGCCTCTTTCCGGCGGCGGTTCGTTCTACAAATCGATTGGCTAGACGTCGATAGGCAGCAACGTAGAAAAATTCTAATATAATCGGCTCGATTCACTCTCCTGAAGAAATTATCGAGAAAGCCACGTCCAAGTTATTAGTTCTAGGTCTACGATCTTGGTAACGAGTTTCACACACCGGCAGCCTCACGGCGCTAGAACTCAAACCATTTCAGTAACGTCAGATGATAACTCAAAGCTTGCGCTCTATCCCTCACGCCAGCTCAGCACGATTTATGCTCAAGCTGATCGGTGACAAGTATGAAATACCCCGTCACAGGTCAACGAATTCTGAAAGTTGTCAGCCGCCTGCAAACCAAATTGTCAAAGCTTGATCCTCCTTGAGTGCGCGAAGTGCTGCGAGGACTGAAATGCGGCTCATCAACACGAGAACGGGCCTCTTAGAGGACTTCATTGGCGATAATATCCCCGTATACGCGATTCTCTCCCATACATGGGAGGAGGACGAGATATCCTTTCAGGAATTTCAGCGCTTCACGGATCCGGATTTCGCACACGATCCAAAGACGATATTGGGGAGAGCCAAAGCAGGATACATCAAAATACAGGGATGTGTACAACTCGCGATATCCAAAAGAATCCCGTATATATGGGTCGATACCTGCTGTATCGATAAAACTTCAAGCGCCGATCTCACGGAGTCTATTAACTCGATGTATCAATGGTATGCAGACTCGAAAGTCTGTTTTGCCTATCTCGTTGATGTCGAAGCTTATGAGCACGGGGTTAAACGCCACGCCTGGGAGGAGAGTCGCTGGTTTACTCGCGGCTGGACTCTGCAGGAGCTGATCGCGCCTCGTGAGGTGGAATTTTACTGCCACTCCTGGCGATTTTTAGGCACTAAAGACAGCTTATCCCATAAACTTTCCAAAGTAACAGGAATACATACGAAAGTCCTGCGGAGCAATGACCTTTCATCAATCAGTGTTGCCCAAAAGATGTTTTGGGCATCCCAGCGAAGAACAACGCGCAAGGAAGATATGGCATACTGTCTCTTAGGACTATTCGACATAAATATGCCATTGTTGTACGGGGAGGGCGAAAGTGCTTTTTTGAGACTGCAAGAGCACATTGCAGCATCGTCTACTGACCATTCCATTTTTGCTTGGGGCGTGCCAGCCAGGGGAGCTGTTGGGGAAGAGTTGCGATCGTATCGAGGCATATTCGCACGCTCACCAGCCGATTTTAGTCAATCTGGAACATTGAAAGAATATATAATCGTTCATCCAGATACATGGGCCAAAACAAATAGGGGTTTTCACTGCGTATTTCCGACCATCCGGGCTTCTGTCGTGAAGGAATTGTTCCACGAGTCTGATGGATTTCTTGAGTACATTGATGATGAAGATTATTTGATGATTCTGAATTGTCGGATTTATGACTCTTCAGATTCAAGCACAAGTGGGTCTAAGTACTGTGGTGCTGGAATTTGGATTGGCTTAATCGACGCTAGAGATGATGGAAAGGACGGATTTTGTCGGGTCACAGACACAATAACTTGCCTGCCTCTAGCAGAAGTTTTCAAACTGCTTGATTCGTCCTCAGACAAATTTCAGAAGGATTTGTGGCTTGCAACAACACCACGAATGATACGAATACCTCCAGACCATTTCTCGAAACGGCTTAGCGGATTCCTAGTCAGTATTACTGAATCATACCAACTGCCCCAAAACTCGAGCAGTGTCCATTTCGAGTTCCATGGGGTCTACGGCAAACAAGTCAGTGGTAAAATCATCATTTTCCCACGCAGACCTCTGTCTACAATGGAGTCCGGTGGTCTTGTTGGCCTAGTGACTATACAAATGGTAAACAGAGGCGGCATCTATCAAAAAGAAACCGCTGCTGTAATATTCGGATACCCATCGAACTCGACGAAGCCATTTGCGAAAGTCTTCAAGTATCTGAGAGATGGAGAATCGGTTGAATCACCACTCGATTTTGCTGTGCGGAAGTTCATTGAGCCTGATGATGAGGGCAAGAAGCATTATACGCCTTGGGACTATAAATACAAACTATTCGGCATTGATTTGTCACTGGGCACGGTATTTCACAAGGACATGATCTTCACGCAATTGGATATTCAACTGTCTAGATAGTATTGAAAAAGGAGAAGATATTGGACGCGGAATGATTTGACTCCCACTTTTTTCACCTCCCCCTAATCATATAAAATTACTCTCACTCATCGTATCCTTTGGCTTATCGGTGCCTCTATATCCTAAGCAATCGAGAATGATGAGTTTTTTTGGCAGGTCGCGGGGTTTGGCGATCACCTCTACCCACAAATGCGCCGAATCTGGAAAGCCGTGAATGAAGAACAATGCGGGATGCTCCTTGGTAGATTCACCGGATAGGGAGACAAAATATCTGTACTTGAGCGAGCGCCGTGTGACGAGTATTTTCCGCTGGGGCTCTCCATTGCAAGTATGGGTTGATTATCCAAGACGTCGAGCTGAGCTTTGGTTCAATAGTCGATCTAAAAGTGTCCCAATTCCAGACAATGTTTGTTTACCATGGTCCAATCAGTCAATATTTAGTACGAGCACCACGTTCAGTAATAGGCAAATAATAAATAATAGTAATTCAAGCGGTAAAGAACTTTTAACGTGTAGAGAATGACCCGTAGAGCCACTGATTGATGTGTTGAAGGCCCAGGGGCTCGCTTATTGGTACAGATACCTCGGTCCGCTTTTCCGAGGGTCTTTGGTCCTTCGGATATTCAGCCCGCCATATTTCGAAACTCTTTTGGGATGGGATTGCTGGTCGATTGATTTCGTGTGTCCTCGGCACCCTGAAACAAGTTAGGGTTATCCGTAATGGCTTTTGCAGGTATTCTTCCAGGTTCGTGGAGGCCGAAGACTCCATGTGGGGAAGCGACGATCTACCTGTTCTGATCAATTGGGTATATAAAGGTCGGGATACACCCAGCGATTTCTACTTCCCATGTTATTTACTACTTTAATATTTCGGAATTTGCTCCATCTCAACCAGAGACCCATTAGTCGCGAATAAACAACGAACAATGGGGGTTTATGCGCTGCCGACAATTCTTATATTCTTACCTTGGAAGGGCTCAAACACAATCCAGATTTTTGAGTCTCTTTGGCAACTGTCTCCAATGTCTGTCCCGCTTCTTTGTAGCACTCTCGGGTATTTTTATGTCAAGAACCATAAACTCGTATCGGTTCCGCGAAAAGCTAAGGGGGCTTCCCCAGACGTTCCGCACCTCAAGAAGCTCTACATCGTCACTGGTACATTGGGCTTGGTGCTACATGTTTATTGCGTTGCCAAAATTCTCTCGTCGTCAGACATGAGCTAGGCTTCGGTCTTCTGGCCTGGATTTACTGCGCAGCCAAAGGCACTTGGGAAAGGCCTCAGGTCTCTGTTCTTGGCAGACTTCTGGGGGCTACGGTTGGCTATGTATGGCTGTGCGGGATGTGAAGCGAATGGGCCGAACATCTACGGATATTGGGAAAGCATCCGCCCTCATCGCTTTGGGAAGTCTCATTATTGGCCCAGGTGCTACCATGTCAATGGTTTGGTACTGGAGAGAAAATGCTGTAGCTAAGACCAGCTTCGCCCACGGTCTGACATGATCACAGGCGGGTTTGCACTCGGGGTTAATGGTGGATAAAGATTTCTTAACTGTGTGACTCTTGCACGCTCAGGTTTTTTGACGTCTCCAAGGCTCGCTTGCTTTCGCATTTGTCTCCCTGGATCATATTGCACCCCCAAGCAGCTCGCGATGGGGACCGGGCGTCGACCTGCTTAGACATGTGGTTGTTGCTCGAACAGCGTCATGATTGGATGAGCCCGGAGTGGTTGCAATCTGAATTCAATATGGGGTGTAGTTGTATCGAAAGGAGATGTTTTTTTGTTTTATTTACGTCGCCCTTACATTATGCTTTCAGGAGAATCCTCCGATCGAGGGCTCAGCACAGACCCACAAGTGATCCTTACTTCACAGTAAGCGAGTACTTCGCTGGCTACGGGCTTGTCTCAGACCTCACTCATTTCTCCGCCCCCAATAAGGCTGGGATACTCGGTGAGCAGCGGCCCCCATCTTCAGCTTGCAAGCTTGCATGAATATTGGGCCCGGGCCCGGGCCCATCGATAAGATGAAGCCTGTCTATTCGACTGAGTGTGGTGGCGTCTGGGGACTTCCCGTAGGCAGCCGCTCCACTGCTTCGGCGAGCTGACAGACGAGGAACGACAATTGGATCCTTTCCTATGTTATAATGCCTCGATTTCGAGAAGGATTCAACCTTGACAATCTCATTGGAGCAGATCCCAACTTCTCTAGGAGTTTTCCCCACATAGTCCTTGAAAATGCTGGGACAGACTGGAATGTGAGTCAGCCCGTCAGCCTTGCCCCGCTGAAGCCTAGAAGTCAGTTCTTCGGCGAGTACCACTCCTCAATTACAATATAAGGTACAAACGCCCCTCTTCTTTCCCTTACTCTACCACTTCATCTCGTGATTCAATACTCCTCTGAAACAAGTCTTCTTCACACCATTACACAATGACTCCAGTCACCGCAGAGAGCGGTTCTAGTACCCCTGTAATTGTCGTATCCGGAGATGCTGCAGTCCAAGAGAACATGGAGATACAGATTGCGGAGGAGAAAGCAAAAGTCGAAGCTGTAGCAGCCCCCGAAGCCGCTGAGCCTGAAGTCAAAGGCGATGCTGACGAGGAGGTCAAAGAGGCGATCAAGGTTGGCATGGAGTGCGACTTGAAGCACCTCTACCAGAAGGAAGACGACAAAGGTCGAACTAGCTGGACAGATAAGTACCCCGAGGACCTCGAAGAGGCTGCAGAAAATGAGACGACAGCCAAATTTGCCATTCTCGTCCGCAACAGGAAGAGCTTCGAGGATTCACGAAAGAAACTTGAAATCGACAGCATCGTTGTACAGAGCCCTCTCTTAAAAGTTGTTCTGTCGAGAGTCCTCAAAGATTATCCAGGTAAGCTTCATCACCGGTTCATTCTAGCTATTTAGATCCGTTCAGTGCTAATATCCATCATAGGCATCACTTGCACTCTCAAACGACTTGTGTTCAATGCACCATTCAACCCTTTCGTCCATCGATGGGAAGAATTTGCTGCGGCGCTGGATGAAGAAGAAGACGAACAGACAAAGCAGCATCTTGAACTGCTATTCAAGGTCCTTGAAGCAGAGCTCAAGGATATCATTTCCGCCAGACTCGACTACATCAAGAACAAGGTCATCACTTTTGAGCATTTATGGACCATTTTCGTACCAGGCACGACGCTCTTCTCAACAGAGTGGGATCGTGCCTACGGCTCAAGATTCAAGTCCAGCAGCTATTTCGAGCATCCAAAGTACGGCAACTGTTTCGGTGTCATGGCTCAGAAGGTCGATTGGGACGGCGATAAATTTGGCTATGCCAGCGCTCAAAACTTGATCCTGGAATTCCCTGGAACGATGCCTATCTCATCCCTCGATTGCTTTCCTTTGGAGTACCACCCAGAACAAGAGAAGGTCAGCGCCGAGCTCTTGAAGCGCGGAAAGCTCTTTGAGTCCTACCATGGCTATCACTACAAAGCATACAAAGCTTTTGCAATTGGCAAGAACAAGTGTAATGATGATATCAAAGTGACAGTCGACAGCCGCATTGTAATGTGAGTTCTTACTCCCTTCAAAGCACTGTACACACTTACTGATAAATGTAGTGACGCTTTTGCATTCGGCAAATTCAATCCAAACCGCATCACTCCCCTCTCACCCCTCAAGCCGAAAGTCAAAGTAACTCGCGAGCCGTCTAGCGACGCAGAAGATTCAGACGCCGATTCCGACGTCTCATACGACTCAGACGACGACGACGACAGCTATTCCTTCGCCAACGACGCCAATTCCTCCAACTCCCGCGGCTTCAAACGCATTCCGCTCACCGACGCCCAGCTCATCCAATGCACCGCTTTAGTTCGCGGGTATGCTCTCAAGTCCAAGCAATGGCTCTCCTTCTTCGTCGACGTCGTCAATGAAATCGAATTCAACGACTCCGCATTCTCCAACCTCGTTCTCCCTGCTGATCAGAAAGAGTTGATCCTCGCCTTTGCCATGTCGCAAGTGAAGTTCAAAGACGACTTCGACGACGTGATTTCAGGCAAAGGGAAAGGCATCATCATGCTCCTGTCCGGCGGTCCTGGTATCGGAAAGACTTTGACTGCCGAGAGTGTCGCTGAGACGATGAAAGTCCCGCTCTACATGATGAGCGCCAGCGATCTCGGTATCAGGAGTTTCGAGGTGGAGGCCAATATCACGAACATCCTCGAGATGGTCGCGAAGTGGAACGCAGTCTTACTACTCGATGAGTGTGATGTCTTCCTTGAGGCGAGATCCAAGCATGATCTTGAGCGCAACAAGATTGTTTCTATTTTCCTGCGGACACTGGAGTATTACGAAGGCATCCTGTTCTTGACAACGAATCGCGTGCAGGATATGGATCCGGCATTCCAGAGCAGGATTCACATCAGCATGGAGTATCCAGGTCTGGATAAGGAGGCTAGGAAACAGGTGTGGCAGAATTTCTTGAATAGGGGAATTCAGCATGAGTTGAGTGAGAAGGAGGTGTCGAGTCTGTCTGAGGTCGATATCAACGGCAGACAGATCAAGAATGTGTTGAAGACAGGACAACTGCTTGCGAGGCACAAGGGCGTCAAGCTACGGTATGAGCACTTGAGGACGGTGTTGAATGTTGAGAGGAAGAAGTTTGAGCAGCTTGCTTGAGGAGTGGGCTTGATGGTGCAAGCGCAGGATTTTTGAACTGGGCGCTTTGGGAATTTGCTGGTTAATATACGTTCCATGGAGATCAGAGCTAAACGCTCAGTCACACATGAATACCTTCTCTGAATCTACATCTATAGGTCAATTTAGTAGTCACTTATCTTCCATCTCTGACGTGTGCTTGTGCTTGTGCTATAATAACTCAAGTTGGACCTAGAGGACGCCTTTCATCAGTTAAAAAAACATAGCATTAGATATCCTTCTTCTGAATGTTAAGTGAGATATTTCGACTTCGTTCACAACAAGCCACGCAGCCGTCTCCACTCGTCCAAGATCACCTTCAAGTCAGCACTAACATAAAACGCCAGCAACTCCCTCCACCCACAACCTTCCTTATACTGCACATGTTCAAAGATAACATTATATCAATCTTCTAGACACCCCCTCTTTCTTCACGCTGTCACCGACGCGACCTCCTCTCATTATCTCCTCTTGGTAAGGTGAGCCCCTTGCAGAGATAGGCAGCAATCTAGAGCGCTTGGATCTCTGCGAGGTTAAGACTGTACAGAGCAAATCGCGCTGACGGAGGCGATGGGTTGGTCAGTAAGTTTCCTTGGTGTTGAGTTTGGTTTGGGGCGTGGGTAGGATGGGAGATTGGTGAGTTTGAAAAAGGTTTCGCCATCTGGATGACCACAAAATTGGTTTTTGATATCAACGAAAGGAATTCGAGATGGAATGGGAAGCGTAAATTCTCAGTCAACGATCAAATAAACAGGTACTATTTCCAATCACAGAGCTTCCTTCAAAACTTCTAATTAACTAAGGGGGAAATAACTCCATTTGTAGTAGCGCTGCCACCCCTTCTTGCCCTGGATGGCAAAGCTTGCGATACAGTTAGAAATATACTTGGCGGGTGACGCCCAGCTGAATCGGCGACATCTCGTCCCAGAACAGAGCTGAAGGAGACATCATTCGAATACCTTAACAATTCACGGTCAAGCACAAATAAGTTTTGCACCAGTAGAAGCTTTTCTCGACAGTTTCCTGAGATAGACTTCGCTTCTTGCCTCGTGGTTAATGGCTTTAAATCCCATGAAATCGAGAGAACCCAAACTACGGAGTGCCTTTTTCTGGCAACTCTCCGAATTATTCTCTATGGCATCGTAAACGAGACAACGAGTAAAGACGACTCTTGGATGTTTCAAGGCTTTACGAACAATACGGAGAGACAAAATCTCAAGGTAGATTCTGAATGTGCCAAGAAGGACGAAATTTTAAAGGGAAGGTGAGAAATTGTCCAAGTTGGCTTGGGACATTGAGATTTTGGCACGGATGTGTGTTGATGTCTCCATATCACCAGGGGTGCGTGCATCAAAAGATCTCGCCAACCGATTTTAGGCCCACACCTCGGCACGTGAACATGCGCAACGCGCTTGCCCCACTTAGGAAATTCCATTCGCGACTTCAACCTCCGCGCTGTCTTCATCTTCAATATCTGGTCTCCTCAATCTACTGAGCATGCGCAAACATGTTCAGATCCGTCGCGGCTGCCGAGAAAGCAGCCCTTGCAGGCGAGGGTCCAGATTTCGACACACAAAAATGCCTGGATCTCCAGGACGAGTTTCTTTCTGTAAGGATCTGCGACAGCCTTGCGATGAGGCGTATACTAGGATCGCACTGACGCGAGTTCATTAGTCAAGCCCGTCCAACGCGCCTGATCGCGTCTTTCCTTTTGCCACCAACGACAATTCATGTCCTCCTCGAACAAAAGTGAATGGCGACGCCGATGAAGGAACGGTCGAGCAGTGTCTAGCTGCCAATGGCGACATTGTGAAGTCTGCCGAGCCCTGCATTGAATCAATCAATCCGCAGCCCAAGCCTTCTCCAGTGCTAGCAGCTGTGGGAGATGATGCAGCTTCGGAGATACAAACCTTTGTCAAGAAAAAGACCCTCAGACGTAACAGCGACGGTCATATACGAGCATTTGACGAAGAAGGAAATGAGGTCCCGGTCTGCAATCACTCCGAATTAGAACGAGCGAAACAGGCAGCTGAGGCAGCCTTGGAAACAATGGATCTGGATGATCTCACCCAAAAGAGTGCGATGTCATTGACACAAGAGAATCCTCCTTCTGCATACGATCAATTCGACATTCAGAAGCACGTTCGCGAGGAATACCCCTCCACTGCGACTCCCGACGATATCGATGCCCACGAAAACCCACGAACCCAAAATCAGCCCTCTCTTCATTCCAAACATCCATCAACTAGAACAGAGTCTACAGAACATACGTACGAAGAGAACGATCCGAGATACATTCAACTCAACTTCGAGCCTTCCTCGATCGCAGACGCCGAGGATGAAGATGGCCTGCCGCAAGACCCCTCATTCCCCCCTCCGCAGATTGAACACACACACTCGTACGAGCCGCAGACACCAGCACCTCCGATGAACCCTTTCAATCGGAAGGGAAGTGTCTTGAAGCCATCACAGATGTTCGGTGCTACACAACCATCCTCTGTCGGACGACGTGTGAGTCCAACTTCATCTCGCCCTTCGCCGGATGTCTACAATGACTTTAGTTCGCCTCCAAAACGATCGCGGCTACGCTCCTCGCCCTTGGCTGCACGAAACGAAGCCGAATGTGACCCCTCACCTCTGCAATCATCAGTACGGAATCTGCTAGCTAGATCAAACTCTACTTCGACAGAGCTTCCTTCGGCAATCAAGCCACGAACATCTGGCGTGCAATCTTTCGATGAAGGACCGCGGCTTCAGCGATTTGGAGCAACCCACGAGCCCCGTCCCTACCTGTCAATGAAAGATAGCCAGGAGAGACGCAATCAATTTTCACAATCGGATACTGACTCGGACTCTGACTCTAGCATTGATGCGAGACCACGAAAGCGTTTAGAACGCGAAAGGCGGATTCGACAAGAGCTATCCAGCATCAGCCGAATGCCCACATCTAGTCGTCCAAGCTCTTCTTCAGCCGTTGAAGTACCATCTACTGGTCGACGGCAAACTTGGCAGGAACATGGTCAAGGCACAGCAACAACTATGAGAAACACACAAGAGGAAGCCCAGTCTAGTCTCCCAGGCGCAGCTGCTTTCGAAGTCCCCTCGACTGGTCGACGACGAAGCATTCAAGACGAATATGTTGCGCAGTGTGAAGGAAGAGACGCCAGAGATACACAGCAAGTGACCCAGGATACTCAAGAAGGCGTCAAGGACACCCCGCCAGACGATGTTGTTGCCGATTCTCAGGCTCTTCCTGACAAAGAAGATCCTGTGGAGGGCGGCTTTTCTTCAAATGTCGTCGCCCCAGCCTCGGGCATTCCTGATGAAGTCGATCCTGGCTGCTCGAGGATAGTATCAGAAGGACAAGCCAATGCATTGCATGAATCTACCTTTCCTTCATATACGACTCCCATCGATCAGCAGATCGAAAGTCGTAGCGAGCAAGATACGATGCATGGCTCTGCGGTCATAGCAAACCCACCTGAGCCACCTGAGCCAAGTCTTCCTTTACAAGAGCTTTCAATGAACCAGAACAACTTGCGAACTCCGATGACCACCAAGAATCAACTTTTCTCCGATGGTCCTGAGACTGTTCCAGAGACCAGTCCCCCAGAACGCAGTATTATTGAACGGCGCAGTCCACAGGAAGAACGCCTTCGTCCCATGGGTGAAATTGCGAATATTTCTTTTGGGGCAGATGCCGTTGATGATATGGCAGGCCTTCCGGGCTTCACACAAGATGTCGAGTTTGAGAATGCAATGAGATTGCGGTCATCACCGCAACCTCCACCACGAATCCCAGCTCGCAGTGTCCCCTCTGCCCAAGTTTCCGAGACTATCGTCGTAGGCCCGAAACACACTATGACGGTCGAAGTCGCAAATCCTGCCATGAATCCTTTATCCGCGGAAGCTCAGCAAACGACACCGCTCGTTGAGGAGGCGAGTTGTACTGACATCCAGGCTCAAGCCGGTACATTCGATCGGGTCGGTGATATGGCAGCGGCCACCGAGCAGCAAATCTCCTCCATCGAAGATCAGACAGTCGCTCCTGACGGAGGCAAAGCTAGAGCCACGGAAGGCTTACATAACGCTACAGACAATGTTCCTGCCCTGGCATCCGCAAAAAGAACTGGGCTGAGAACCAAAAGTGAGCTCAAGGGTCCATCGCGAGCACTTCGGCGATCGGGCTCCACTTCTCGAAGCACCACTCCGTCTTCGGGTATCTCGAAACAAGTGCCAAAGACAAAAGCAAGTGCCTCACGCTCAACCAAGCGTTCTTCGGCAGTATTGGTCTCGGCTCCAGTCGTTGAAGCCTCTACTTCACTTCCTGCAGATGAAGTTGCGAATGCGACGCCAATAGATCAACCACTTGCAGTCTCGGTCCCCGCTTCATCATCTACTAGATCGTCGAAGCGGAAAACCACATCAGCAGACAAGCAGAGTACACCAGCTCCCTTACCGAAACGGACGTCAAAACGCAAGTCAGGCCCTACCATTGTCGATGATTCTGTCGCCCCCACTCGGTCCTCTAAACGCCAGTCTATCGCACGCGATGCAAAGGAAGATAGCGAAGACCCTTTGGCTTTGCCTATACCTCCCGTTATAGTTGCCAGACTGAGCCCCTTTGCGACCTTGTTCGGTAATATGGCATTCGCAGTATCTTACCAGAAGCGTGAGCAAGAGAAAGATCAGGTGACGAAGATCATTCGCGAAAATGGTGGTCGAATCCTAGATGACGGATTTGATACGCTGTTTGAGACATCACACCCCAAGGAGCTCAACGCTGAGTTAACGCTTTCGGCTGCGAATAAGCCACTAGGCTTCTCTGCTCTCATTGCGGATGAGCATTCGAGAAAAGCAAAGTACATGCAAGCGCTGGCCCTAGGATTACCTTGTATCTCGGGGCAGTGGATCTTAGCTTGCGTGAGTAAAGGCGCCATCTTGGACTGGTCGCCATACCTTCTCTGCGCTGGTCAATCCTCATTCCTCGGCAATGCTATGAAATCTCGAGTGCTACCGCGCTACCCGGCAACAGAAGCAAACCTGGAAACGACTTTGGGCGCCCGGGATAAGCTTCTTGACGGGAAGTCGGTATTGATGATCACGGGCCGGGGCAAAGCCGACAAACGAAAGCCGTACATCTTTTTGACTCGTGCATTAGGCCCATCTCGTGTTGGACAGGTTGGTGACGTTTCAGAGGCACGTGAGAAGCTGGGTTCTGAAACTTGGGATTTGCTCTACGCAGACTCTCCACACCAAACTGCCGCTGCTGCTGTCTTCGGCTCTGGAAACTCGAGCAGCGGCTCAAAGAAGAGAAAGCGGGAGCTTACTGGAGCAGCAGACTCCACTCCCTCGCCGAAGAGAATTCGAGTCATCGATGATGAGACAATGATTCAAAGTCTCATTTTGGGCCAGATTATGGAGGTTTGATATTGGTGAAAGCCTCTAAGCTATAGATTCATCCAACTTCACTTGGCTGGCACTGCCAGCATCTTTTTTGATTCATCATAGCACAGCATTTTACGGATTATTGGGACTGGAGCTGGAGCTGGAGCTGCATATCTAGGAGTATTTGCTACGAAGACCATGGTGGTATCATATCTGTCTGGTATGACAGAGATTGCTTTGGCGTTTTTGCTCTGTGATACCATTACGGACGAGCAGGTCAACGGTGCTATGATTGGGACCTTGTACATAGGAGCAAGGAGAGTGAGAAATGATAGTAGCTAATGACTGAGCCTCGAAGCCTTGGCATACGTGATTTGCTTGAATTACCTACTCGACTGCATCTTGTATTACTTCCTGCCTGCTTCGAAGCGCCCGTTCCAAGAGAGCCTCTTGTGCTGCTGACCGAACCGAAGGGTCCAGCGAGCTGGCTGTGGAGCTTTCCACGAGTGGCGATTTGTGAGTGACGATAGAATGCATCCAGAAGACGCGGGTATCCAATCCAAATACAAGATCTTCACTGAAGTGCATTGAAATGGGGATCGCTGTTCGAAAAGGAGGGTAATGCAGCCACAAGATCCAGTGACCGGGTCGAGTCCTGAAGCGTGATCTCGTGCAGCACAAGGTCTTGCTTTTTTGTTGCTTTTGCTGCGCTGAGGAAGTCTCCGATGGGGTAATTGGGGTGTTGGTGTTACACAGAGTTTTGCTTCGGTGGGTGTCGCAGCTGAGAACGCCTGATGGGTTGATGGAGAAGGGCTCGCCCCGGTAGCTGGATCGTGTGGGGGTCGCACTGCACGAAACGCTCCTTTTGGGAACTTGGCTATGTTCCGCTATCCGAGATATGGGGAAGTCTCCAAGTGGATGGATTGCGTTACACGGAAGCTTGCTTTTTGTTACTTTTGGGGTCAGAGACGGCGGATGCGCTCCGATTGCTTGGTAGCAACAGAGGATCCAGGGACTCGGTTGAACTGGAGATCTTGTGTGATGGATGGCTTACGTGTGGCTGTTTGCAAAGGCGGTGGGCTACACAGCGGTGTAGAGAGTTGCTTTCGGTTGTCGTCTGGATGGCTTCGATGTATGATTGGGAGATTTCCTTGGGCACTGCTGAGGACCCGAGTGCCCGGTTAAGTCTTGAGATCTTGCATGGATCTTGTGATGAGCTACACGGGTACTGTCAATCTAGCATACGTACGTTATGGTACACGAACACAGGGCCCACCTACGGTCAAGTCAATCTTGCATCTGGCGTCCGCAGTAAAAGATCCTGGGGGAGATCGATTCAGATGTGAAAGTCGGGATTTCATCAATTGGTTGTGGTAGTGATATCCCAGCTGCCTCGTTAACCCATTGGATCTTCTATCGATCTTCTCCTGACCTACATGAGTCGTGTCAGTTTAGCAGTCTTTTCTGCATGATGTGGTGCAACAGCACCGCCATAATCGTGAGTCTTGGGTCTCGCACACAGTTGACATTAAACAGCTTTCCTGATATCTATTGCTGTCTGATCTTGAGTATGGATCCTGAGGACCAAGCTAGCTGGTTGAGCGGATGTAAAGCGGGCTTCTTAGCCTGTTAAGCTACACAAAGTCGTTTTACTAGCCTTTGGAAGTCTGCGAGTTACGATGACGGATGTTACTCCCGAGTGCCGCAGAGCGCCCAGCAATTTGGTCCCGCCATCACAGCTTGCATATATCGTATGAGGATCTACAAAACACGTTCAGCATCAGGAAGCTTTCGTTAGCTTTGAGTGGTTGGCTGTAAAGAGGGATGGTTCGGAGACGGAGACGCTACTGAAGAGCCTCCAGAAGCGGTTAGTCCATGGATTCTAGCACTACCCGCAGAAAACCAAGTCAACCTCAGACAGAGTCGTACGATCAGCTGCACAAGATTTTTGTTTTGCTGATTTTTAGAATCCTTTTTTTTTCGTGGTGTTGCGTTGCAGAGGCAAGTGTATTCTGGGAAGCAATCTCGTGTTTGCAGAAGTATCCTGTAGCTGGGAACACTCTGGTAGAGAGTCCCCTATATGACTTGTCGAAGTGATCTCCAAGGTGTGAATCAACACGGCGGGGACTGAGTCCGATCCGATGGCGCTAGTCGTCATTGGCTTCACCTTTTCCCATTGATTCCCTACGAAGCTTTTATAAAACCTTCCTTCTCAAACTCTAACCCCTTCCCAACTTCACCAACATCTTCCTCTTGTCCTTGATTCCAAATCACGTCTTTTTGCTATCACTTTCTGGCGTCTTGCATCTGTCTCAATTCTCAAAGGCTTCAACTCCCGAAATAACGTACCACGATATGCGTGTCGCCGTCATAGGCGGAGGTCCTTCGGGCCTGGTCACCTTGAAGACCCTCATTACTGTCCATGAATCCTTGCCTGGAGCTGAGCCTATTCAAGCAAAGCTCTTCGAGCAAGAAGGCTCTCTTGGTGGTACCTTCAAGTATCGAGTCTATGAAGATGCAGAGGTATGTGTCTTGGTCCCATTTTGTCATGGCAAAAGTGACCGCGATCTATGAAAATGTGAATTGACTCACTGACTTCTCTTGCACTCCAGCTTGTCTCTTCCCGTCAACTGACAACCTTCTCCGATTACCGCTACACCCCAGAGTCTCCAGACTTCCTCCTTGCAACCGAGTACTGCACCTACCTCGAAGGCTATGCCGAGCAGTTCAAGCTTCTACCCTACATCAACTTCTCAACAACCGTGACTAAGGTCTATCCTGGTGTCAATGGTAGACATGTCGTCGAGTATATCCAAGATGGACGAGCACAAGTGTATACTTGTGATGCTGTTGCTGTCTGTTCCGGCCTACACGTCACTCCAAACATTCCTGCCCTTGAGGGACTTCGCAATGTTCCAACAGTTATTCACTCTTCTGAGTTCAAGGGGAGAAAGCAGTTCGGAGTTGACAAGGATGTCTTGATTGTTGGCAGTGGTGAGACGGGCATGGACATTGCTTACTTGGCAATTACCTCCCCAACAAAGTCTGTGACTTTGTGCCATCGTGATGGCTTTCTTTGTGCTCCCAAGGTACGTCTCTCCTCTCTTTTATAATCAAATGACAAGCAATAGTGAATTAATTAACATTGTGCAGCGTGCTCCCCAACCCTTCTGGTTTGGGATGAGGCCAACCACAACCCCACAAGGCAATGTCCCCTACGATGTTGGCGCTGCTAGCTTGTTCGATACAGCATACGTCCACCCTCTCCTCCGAGACTCTTTCTTGCCATGGTGGTACTATGATCGCTTTGCTAAGTGGACTACTTGGATGGTTTCTGGTACCCAGGCCGGTCTTGATCAATGGATTGGCGAGATATCTCCTGAGCGGTTCCATGCGTCAAAGAGTATGTTCTCCTTTCCACAGCTTATACTGGTATATGCTGACGATTACGCTTTAGTCTTCTTCAACAAATCTTCCAAGGCAATGCCCTACATCAGCGCTCCCTACCGCAAGAGCTCTCTCGTCAATACTCTCCGCTCATGCATCGCACAAGTTCCTGTCGTTGCAACGGGCAACAGAGTTATCGATCTTGCTCCCTTCCCTGAATCCATCTCTTCCTTTGGTACGGTTAAATTCCTTGACAATGGTCGCCCCGAAGCAGAGGTCATGCGAATCAAGGCAAAGACCCTCAAGCCCGATATGGTGATCTTGGCAACAGGCTACACTCAATCGTTCCCATTTCTCTCCTCAAACTATCCTCTCCCATCCTCTGCCGACATCCGGGGCATCTGGAAGGCAGGTCAGGAAAATGTAGCATTCATTGGCTTCCTCCGTCCCTCTTTCGGTGCTATCCCTCCCCTTGCAGAACTCCAAGCTCAACTCTGGGTCCTCAATCTTCTCGGCCACCTCCCTGCCCCGCTTTCTCCTCAAGATCACTATAAGCTTCAACACCCCCCTGGAAGCAGAGTTAAGTACGGTGTTGATCATGAATCCTATGCATACCAATTGGCTTGCGACATGGGTTCTGCAGCAAGCTTCACGGAAGTAGTAGGTATGGGCTGGAAGGTCGCAGTCACCTGGGCTTTGAGCGCACAAGTCAACACGAAGTTCCGCCTCACGGGACCGTGGAAGTGGGAGGGGGCGAAGCAGGTCATGGAGACTGAGATCTGGCAGACTGTTGCGAGACGTCGGGGCTTCTTTGGTCACTTCACATTGAGCTTCATGCCCATTGTTCTGTTTGGAACATTGAGCCTGATTCTCTACGTTCTTGAGCATATCTGGAAAACCCTCAAGTACTTATGGAAGCTGATCACTTTAGCTTAGAGGCTGAAGGCTGAGTTTCTGAGATGGAGTCGAATGGTGGCGTTTAGAGTGAGCCTTGGCGTTCTGGCATTGGGTTCTTTTCTGAATTGCGACTTGCTTCATTTCATGGCGGTGGGTGGAGAAAAGCATTGAGTTTACAAAAAGTGTCTAAATAAGTTTGCCCAGTAATTAGTTTAGACACAATCAAAAGCGGTGAGCATCAAACTTCTCAGATTCTGTTCTGTTTAGCTATATCGGTTTTATTTTCGAGATTCCGACCCCCGTGTCAAAAGGGGGTAGCCCTCGGTTATGGTTAGCCACACCATAGAGTTAGCGTGAGCTTATTTCGATGTGACACTATATTCCCTCTGTGCGAAAAGGGTAGATTCCAAGGGATTGCATGACGCACGAGAAAGAAGTCGAAAACCACGTGTATTCTTGGCACGCCATAAGAGAAACACAAGCAAATCTCAACCCGAACGGGGTGTGCAGGATATCAGTCTTTGTTGGAGAACCCTGTCTGCCGCCTACTGCTGCAACTCGGGATCTGAAGCCAATCTTCATCAAGCATCCCAAGATGGAGACCAATCATCGTGGCTCTTACATTGTCCTGCGTTTGATTGTGCCCCCCGCTGTGTGATATACTGCTATTGCCAACGTAGGAGAGGATGAAAAGGGGATGCTGTCACAATTCTCTATACCATCAGGAAGCCGAGAGTGTGCGCCGTGTGAGTGAAATTTTCAAGAAGAATGCAGTTCTGCTGCTGCAAATAACCATACTTCAAGTGCACTGGAACTGAGGTCTACGCGATTCGTATTGATAATTCTACGGATCTTGTCTGGATTCTTAGCAATGATTCGAGGATCCCAGAAAAGAGGAAGGCTGCACCAGTACTGCAATTCACCGGAAAGCAATGTAATTAGGCGGCATTATCTGATGATGAAGTAGAAATATAGGCGCTCCCAGAGCTGCCGGACCGAGAAGACGCAGCTAAAATAATTGGTGGGTTGTGTGGTTTTTCAGAACCTGATGTGATTTCTGAGAATGTATAGTTCGACGCATCTGCTAAGTCAGATAACTGAGTAGACCGCGCTGGAGCAGCTTGTTCTTGGGAACATTGGTCGTGAGCGGACTCACCGTGAATAAATCTACCATAGGCAGGCTGGTCTTGCCTAGACTGGTTCTCGGCAGACTCGTGATTGCCAAACTCGCCAGGAGCAGACTCGTGTTGAACAGAGGCCGCTCAAGGCACTCATCCGAAGGGACTTGTGATCAGCACTGCTTGAGCTGCTTGGTTGGCTCCCCACTGATCAGTTCCTTGCAGATGAAGTAAATGTACTCGGTGAAGACATAGAGCTAACATGGCTATTTGAACAATATCCAACAATATATCTTTATATTTCTGCAACAATCTTATCCATAGGCCACACAATTAGACTTTCCAAGTCACCCTCCACTACATGGGACACCTCTTGAACCAACTTATATCCCCACCCGTTCGCCCACCACGTATCTCTGATTTCGTTTAGAACGACAGCATAATGCGCTAGAATCACCAGAGCCATCTGCTGCCGAGATGCCAACAATGTAATATACTCCTGGCTAACGGAGATTGGCCAACTAAGCACCATCCCGTTGTCTCGATCCTTTAACCACAGCTGCTCAAAACACCCCTTCACACCTCGAATAGCGCGAGCATACGTGTCTCTCTCAAATCCTTCCTTCGACGACAGTTGATTCCTCTCTTCAAGCAATTTGAGGGCGTTTGTGACATCGTCCGGTAACATAATTATATCTTCTAACTCTCTCGCTGCAAAAAGAAGTCCAATTTCGCTCTCTTGAATCCAGCACCACGATTCACCTAGTAAGAACGGCACACCTCGCAATAATGTGAAGATGCCCAACATTTCTTCAATGGGTCCCGAAAACTCTTTATGCGGCCTTGACACAGCGAGGTTTAGAGCGAAGATGACAATAAGAGTTGCACATGCCAACAATGACGCGCTGTTCTCCTGCGTTATGTTTTCGAGCTTGTAGCTGTACTCTTGCAAGGCGATGTTGTGGTGTCGGATGGCTCTGTCGATGTAAGAAGACAGGTTCGGTGGGTGTGAGGATGCGATGTGTAGTGCTGCGACGCTGAAGAGGCTATGCATCAGAAACTTTTGCTTCAGCGCCAGCTTTGGGATCTCGAGCTGCCACATTTGACGTAGATCATTGCGGCTGGCTAGTGTTTTGTAGGTGACGGTCAGATAATGATGCAGAAGCTCTAGATCATCCCATGGTACGATGGCTGCTTCCGACGGGTAAGGGCTGCCAAGAGCAATAGGTGTCCCATCTGGAGGAGTAAGCGTTGAGAGTAAGGAGGAAATCTCCGGACTATTGCGATGAGATGATGTGGATCGGCGGTTTGATAGCCGTCTATCGACTAGATTCGGAAATTGACAAATTCTTCCACTCCTCGTGCATTTGCCACATGTTGGTTGGGCAAGGTCACACTGCATTTGGTAAGCCTTAGTCAAGAGATTTGGGTGCTTAAGTGTGGCGTTCATACCTTGATATGAGCAGCCTTACACTGTGAACAGCCGTGACGCGATTTAGTATGCGTGCGTCTGGACGGCATGTGTCTGTCTAGGTTTGTCGTCTAATAAGCCCAGGGAGCTTGGTAGCACAAGGCTGAGTCAAACGCGTGTGTGCCCCTGACAGTTCAGTCGTCATTCGCGGCCCTAAATCTGCTGAGGGGTGAAGTCGTTGTAAATGCTGTTTTGTTCAGACATAACAGTCCTAATGCTTTGCACCGCCTCGACGTTGCGTGTATCTGCTATGCTGGAAATACCCGCAGGCGGGACGAGTTAATCCATTTGGGGGATAGTGTACGATGCGGTACGATACGAAGCTAAGTATAAAGTTTACCCGAAGTGTAACCGCCCTTTCCGCAACATGCATTGAGCAGCCCCTTTCGTCCTCTCTTGAATACGATGCTACTGCAGAGCACCTTCCTCAAATAGGTATAGAGTACGCTCAGCAGCTTCCGTCGTATTCAACTGGGCTGGTCAACATAATTTTTTTTCCGGAAAAGCTCGCAGATATAAGTAGCTGCCATGGATCATGTAAGTCAACAGATACTTCAAATTCTTATCCACCACAGCTTACATTTATAACTCTCATTTGCGTCGAACGTGAAGCCCTGGCTCTAACAATTAATTTGGAGAACACAAGTCCAGTGTCTGGTTTCCAACACGAAAATGGCGATCGAGTTCAAATTCTACCACTACGACCCATCGATAGTGGGAGCTGTCATATTCACCATTGCATTCCTAGTAACAACATCTCTCCACACCTATCAACTCCTGCGGACACGAACATGGTTTATGATTCCCATGGTTGTGGGAGGATTCTGTGTGTTACCCAAGAGCTCCGTGCAGCAGACCAACCATCAAAAGCTAATGAGCCGTGTTTAGTTGAGTGGATTGGCTATGTTGGACGTGCAATCTCAAGCCAACAGTCCCCTGATTGGACACTGGGACCATATCTCGTACAAACACTACTCCTTCTCGTTGCACCAGCACTCTTCGCTGCCAGCATCTACATGGAATTGAGCAGGGTTATCATTCTTGCAGACGGCGAGTCGCACGCCTTGATAAAGAAGAAGTGGCTCACGAAGCTCTTTGTCTGCGGAGACGTGGTGTCGTTCCTCCTCCAGATGGGTGGTAAGTGTTCCGCATAAACATGTATATGAAAATGCAAATGGCTTACAGTTACATTTGAGGTGGCGGTATCCAAGCGTCAGGTACGCAATCTGCCCTCACGACTGGTGCACATCTCATCGTGATCGGCCTCTTTGTCCAGCTCGCTTTCTTTGGCTGCTTCATCGCCGTCGCAGTACACTTCGACATCGTCATGCATAAAGTGCCGACCTCTCGAGTTCGGAGTGCGGTGCCTTGGCGCAAGCACCTTGTCGCTCTGTATGCAGCAAGCGTCCTGATCATGATTCGGTCTGTTTTCCGCGTCGTGGAATATCTGCAAGGGTTCTCAGGGTACTTGCTATCCCACGAGGTGTATCTGTACTTTTTTGATGCACTGTTGATGTTTTGTGTTATGGTCCTCCTCAATGTCGTACATCCGAGCGAAGTGGTGGCCTTGGTAAATGGAGGAAAGGCAGCAAAAAGGGGTTGGAAAATGGAGAAGCTTGTAGGCTTTCACCAGCGGATTTTATCCGAGAACTCAGGAATGGAGCTCGCTTGAACCATTCGGGAGATGGCGTGTAGATGATTTGATAGATTACTTGGGCCATCAAGCGTTAAAAGGTGCTTTGGTGAGCTGAATAGTTGTACTGTAAGGCTGTGGTCGGCATTAGAGGCGAAGATTGTTACTTGAGGTGAAATTTGATTTCGCCATTGTAAGATTAGTGTTTATGCCTGCATTCGCGCACTCACAATTTGTGAGCTTATACACGGTGACAGACGTGTTTACAAGCTAGATATTTGAAACTTTGGAGACGTGTGGAAAGTTAACTGTATGCTGAACGAGTAACTTTGAGACTCAGAGATAAAGGCGGCACCCCTGGAGCGCTCATGAAGGCGGATGGAATGCTACCTGATTCGGCAAGTTTTCTCTTCGTGACGCCCTATCCCAGACTGGTAGAACGAGCGCACGACTGCTAGTTTCCATGACCAAGGAGATAAGGGGGCTAGCCGGAGGTGACCGTATATGAGCGATATCTATGGGTGGGGCCGAGACAGAAGGAGGGGGTGGCCAAAAATTTTGGTACCCATGTTGCAACTGTTGGCGGGTTCGGGACCAGAATGTCAGTCGTTCTATCTCTTGACAGACCACTTGCCATTCTGACTCCGGCGTGTGAACTGCAAATAGCATCATGCATTCAATAAATGCAACGTTTCAGATGAAGACACCATCCACCGATAACCCACACCTCAGCCCGAGTGGCTAGCAATCGACGCCAAATCCTACACGCCAGGGCCTCCACCGTCGAAGAGTAATTAAGCTTAAAAATAGAGTGGCTTGGGGCTTTTCCGCCAGCCTTATCGCCTCTCCCTCTCGCTCTTCCCAGAGGCAAGTCCTTGCGTGGCCCCCAAATTCATCCACCAATAAATGTAGGCGAGATACATCTCAGAAGGATCGTCCCCCCTGAAGATGCATAATGAAACATCAAACGGTGCGGTGGCATTTGGGATGATTGGATCGTTTGCATTCAATATTTCCCAATCCTCAGCTGATCTCCGCAATGCCAAGCAACCAATTCATTTCACATGCGGCGGGGTGATTTAAGGTTGAGGTACAAGAGTACCTCACAACTCACTTTGAGTTCTGTTGAGGCTTTACTGAGAGCACAAAAGGTCCCATGAAACCTGTTCGGATTGCCCCGATCGTAAGACGACGGGCGCGAGCGCCCAAAGTGAAGACTGGCTGCGGGACGTGCAAGTTCGTGTTGCGATTCTTTCCCCTTCTTTCGTAGCGCGAGTGCCGCTGCTGACAGGTACCCAAGGAAGCGACGTGTAAAGTGTGATGAAGGCTTCCCTGCATGCTTAAAGTGTACTAAAACAGGACGAAAGTGTGATGGCTATGAAATGAAAGGGAAAGGCGCTCTCTTGTCCATTGAGCGCGATGTATTTCTGGATCCAATCACCCGTCTCCCTTTTAGTTTTCCGTGCGATGACGAGCAGGAGCGACGCGCATTTCAATACTTCTTTACCAAGACATCTTCCGAAATAGCGGGCTTTTTGCCATCTGACTTCTGGAACAAGTTGGTTCTCCAGGCCAGTCATACGGATCCGGCGATACTTCACGCAGTCATCGCTCTTGGTTCTGCTCACGAAACCTATGGAGGAGAATCTCCAGGACACTTGAGACGCGGGGGGCTTGCAAGACAATATTTTGCTCTCCAGCAATCCAATAAAGCCATCGGACATCTTCGGGCTCATCTTTCAGTAGGAGCGCCTCAATCTGGAGAATCAGTGCTCCTATCCTGCATACTGTTCATCTGTCTGGAAACGTTCCAAGGCAATCACGAAGCAGCCCTAGCCCATCTTGAAAGCGGCTTGAAGATTTTAGAATCCTGGCTCCAAGATGATGATGAACATCAACCGGTCCTTAGCCCTGATTTTGTGTCACGGCCTACTCGACAGTTCTTAGAGGAGGAGCTTATCCCACTATTCACACGTCTTGATGTACAGGCAACTACGTACCTCACTTCGAGGTCGCTCAACAAACTGATTCCCTGCTCGAGCACTGTGGAACCAATTATGCCAGTGCGGTTCTCATCTTTGAGTGATGCCAACAACCACCTGGCGGATCTAGTGCACTGGATGTTGTATTCCAACAACGGAGCCCACAATATGATGTACTGGATGGTCAATAATCCGATGGCACAACCTCATTTTCGTCCTCCACCAACCGGGCCAGATGATCCGATCCCCAAGATTCCAGATGTGGTACTGAAGAAGATCCTGAAGATAGAGACTCAACATGGCAGGATACTTCAACAATGGCTCGATGCCCTGAATCTCTATCTAAAAGAGAATATAGATTTGGATGCCAAAGATCTGCGCGGAGCGCTAATGCTCAAGATTTTATACACCAGCACGACGATCATTAAAGCTGCATCGCTCTATAACCACGACCTCGAATACGACAAATATACCCCTGAATTTGAACGAGTCATTACATTAGCAGAGTCTCTCATCAAGTCACAAGCCCGCGCGAAAGACGGGAACACACCGTTGTATTCCTTCGAGATGAATATACTACCCCCACTGCACTACTGCTCAACACGATGTCGAGATCCGAAACTCCGGCGCAGAGCACTGGCGCTGCTTGAGGACTCGCCGAGGAGAGAGGGGATGTGGGACTCGGCGATGTTGGCTGCGATTGCGCGGTATATTATTGAACAGGAGGAGGCAGGACTGGGAGAGGTTTTTTGTGCGCAGGAGATTCCTGCGTCAGCGAGGATGTGTATTTTGGACAAGGTCCCTGAGTTGGAAGAGAGGAGGTGTGTGATCAAGTACTGCAAGGGCGTCAGGAATCCGTACGCCAAGCTTGATATCAAGGACGCGCTGATCATTTGGTAACTTTGGGATTCTGTAATAGATGGTTGGTAATGATACCCAATTTGTAAATTTTGCTTCCTTACATGTCAGTACGTTATATTCTACACTCCACGTGCCCAGTGTCGACGGCCGGGGTTTCACGGTTATTTTGCTAAGATTGACGCCTCGTCAGGTGATGGAAATTACTTTTGCTAGGCTTCCACGTAATTGGGCGTCCCGTTCGTTCATCGGCTCTACCCTACTGCTGATATGTCACCCATTTCCCACGACAACCACAATCAAGCAGATCTCGCAAGTGCCCACTCTCTTCCATCTATGATATATCAAACACCACCCCCACGTGCCAAGAATTATTTTTCACTTATTCGCAGGCTCATGCGAGGATTATTGATCAAGCAAAATTAAATGGACCCTTCTCGTTACCAACTTGTGGACTCCCTGTATGGCCCTGGGACAGTTGGAGCTTGCCTTTTGACTCTCTGCGCCGTCTTCGTCAGCTGGACCGTGAATGTGTCCTCTCGCAGCAAAGACACCATCTCTATCGACTTCATTGCCGCGCTTCTGCTGCCTGCAGTCGCCGCCGGCCACCTCGTCTTCCAGGTGGTGCGACTTCCAATATCGGTCGCTGAGGCGATGATAGCGCGAGAGGTTGAGAAACAAAAGTATGCGTCTGCCATGGAAGCCCCGCTAAACGTGTGCGAGACATTTTCGATAGCAGCACTGCTGTTAGCCGTTTGTTGCGGGCCTTGGTGGGAAAGTGACCCAAAGTTGAGGCGACTAGGACTGGTTCTTGTAGTGGGATTGCTAAGCTGGGGCACGGAGAACATGTTGTTTTTGACGGCGACGATGAAGGGAGTGAACCTTGAGGGTGCGACGCTGAGTAGACCTTACTTGTTCCTGTTGGCGCCAATGATGGCGAGCACATGGGGCTTCTTCGCGGTGACTGTTGGGATTGGAGGAATTGTCTGGGTTGCCAGTCGAACCAATGCAGCGAGAGCACAAAAGAATGAGAGCGACCTGGAAGGAGGGGGGAGGCGAGAGACAAAAAATCACTCGCTACAAGGCCTCCACAAGAACAAAGCCTCAAGTGGAGTCACTCAGGTTTCAGTAAGAAAGATGAATGCACAATTGGAACGGGCACTACAAGAATCGAGGATATCGGAACACAGTAATCGTACTCTCTGGATGATGTCCTCTCTTTCAGCATTCTACTTGCCATCAAGCTTGCTTACATCTATTTTGTCAATCCATTCTTCCAAATCACGAAATTTGAAGACATACTCTGCAAAGTTCATTCTGATACCAAGCTCGAACGGATCTATGAGCAATCTTGATCAGATACTGGCATTGGTTGGAGGAGTTATTGTGCTTCTTGCGGCAGTCCGACATGCCTACAGGTCGAGAAGTGATAAAGAACAGAGCTTACAGAAGATCAGACGAAGACGTCGGTCTATTTAATGGTTGTAATATTGATTTTGTGAAGACTTTATCGCATTTCATAGATTCTTCTTTAGATGTGAAACTGTATTCTGTGTATGACAAAGTTGGATCTAAAGCAATGGAGATTCTGATCCTGTAATTATGTCGATGAATGCGAAGATATCTCCGAGTCTATATGATTCCTTGTCGTTATACGCCCCCTCCTATTTCAAATAATTATTGTCTGCATCTACGGACTAAAAGACCAAATTCAGGAGATATTTGTATCACCTACCCGAGAAATACAGAGATGTATAGATGCAGACAACGTTAAACCATTGTACTCGCCAATATCTGCCCTCGGAAGCTTCACAAATGTTCCACGGGTAATGCTATTTTCGTTCAGTAGGGATTCGGTCAGCTGGGAGGCCTGTCTAGTCAAGGAAGATTTAGGGGTGAGGGCTGACGCGAAGATTTCTACTATTTGAAAATTGGCGGATCAGACACTTCTGAATCTTTGAGGTCCTATCATGAAGTGCTATCAAATCACAAGGTTTTGAACAAAGACGGCTACACACCTTAATTCTGGGTGTTTAAATTCGAGCTTAAAAAACATGTTACTTACTAATTTTAGTTTTCCCTCTGCCATTGCGGATTTGCTAGTAACACATCCCGGGGACTCGGATTGGACTCGTCAATCCAATCTCCGAGCCGGGCGTAGTCACTGAATACCCTCGAACCGAGATATCCAATTCGCTCTAATTCTCCCTTAGATGATTTGACTAGAACGTCAAGAATAAGGAGAATCCGAGGCCGGTCAACCAAAACCTGGAACTGACTCTCCGATATGGTGTTTCTGTGAGAAAGACACCATTCTTGAAATAGTGGTTTGATCTTGCAGTACATCTGTGCACCACTGCTTAGTCGAAACTGAGCAAAGTCACCGGGATTTCTTCTCTTCGACTCAGTGGGTACCAGATCGCGGGCGCTGTGCAGATCCTCCCAGTTTGTAATCATAGCCCAGGGGAGGGCTCTGGGGTTACTCTTGTTTCCAGCTTCATGCCATCCGCACAAAATAATAAATTCAGTGGCACCATGTCGTAGCAGAACAGCGACCGAAGGATCCCAGAAATCGCTCAAAACGAATTGTTTTGAGGAGCTCCCTTGACCCTGCAAGGATATCACGAATGCTGACGGTCGTGTCGGTACAAGCCAAGTCCAAGGCTCGTACGAAAGCACCCGTTTGGATTCTGGCTTCAGTCTTATGGAGATTCGTCGAAAGTGAATTTCCGGTAAATGACCTGGCGATGCAAGAAATTTGGGCTCCGGTAGACTGTTCTTTGTACACAATATAGACGTCCCACGTGAGTGTACCGGTAAACAGAGATATTGTCGATTATACTCGTGTTTTGATCCTTTAGGCCTACGAATTCTGCACAGAATCAGAGAAACCGGAGCATCTAGAGCATCATATTCATTTTTAGAATTCGGGAGAAGGGCAATACTGAGAGTAATGGTGCCTAAACGCTTTGTTGGCTGATCTGGTACAAAGGTTTTCTGAGCCGTCGAATCTGTTTCTTTGCGAATTGAATCGAGGTGTTCCCAAACTTTGTTGTAAGACCCTGCTTCAAGTGATTCGTATGAATACTTTTTGTTGAACTCATAGAAGTCGGTAGGCGACTTAGCAAGGAGATGGTTGGCGGGATACGCAGGAATATAAGCCCCGTACCAGCTTTGTGTAAGATTTGATGGTCCTTGCCATGCAAACAGTGTGAGGTCTTCTGTTTCGGCCAGAATCTGGAATTGTAACCTCTCAAAAGCGCGACTTCCCTCTCCATAAAGTAATGGCATATTGACGTCGAATATTCCGAGGAGACAGTAAGCCAAGTCCTCCACTCTGCTTGTTTTCCTGTCCGCAGCCCAAGACATCTTCTCGGCCACGCAATACATGTCTTGGGAAGCTTCGACATCAAACTTCGCCGTGAGTATCTCAGCTCGAATGCGGGTAATTTTAGAAAGCCGCCCCCGAAGACTATATTTCGTTCCAGCAAGATTCCAGTCGAGATCGTAGAATTCAACCCTTTCGGGTGCTAACAGTTCCTGGAGAGTCCAACCACGCTTGTGCCACCTTGACTCTTCAAACCCCTTCAATTTTTCTGGGTGGGTATGATCCACCCTTACGTCTGCGAGGTAGACGAAGCACACGTGAGACTGGGCATACCAGCGGAACATCGAGTTGATGGCCTCCGATAGTTCTGCGCTGCTGGTTTTGTCTATGCAGCAGGTGTCAATCCAACACCATTGGTATCCGTTCTCGTGGGCAAGCGAACAGAAGCCTGATACTTTCTTGAAGGACTTTTTCGTTTTCCACGGCTCGTCGGGAGCTCTTGCTTGTGCTGATAAGTCTTGAAAGATGATCTCTTCGTCTCCCCAAGTGTGCGACAGTATCGCATATTCAGGAGTATGATCCCCGAGGAAATCCTTGAGTTCGAAAGTAGTAGTGTTTAGCAGCCTCATTGGTACGGCTTTGACTGATGGTGGACCCTCTTCGATTCGAGAATCGAGTGTGATGAGTCGGGTCTGGACCGTTAGGGGGACAATGCGTGGGGACTGTCAAACAAGGAGTGATACGAAGCAGGTAGTGGTGAAATATGTCCGACCAAACAGCGCCAGGTGATTTCGAGTTGATGGTGAGGCTGTACAGCATGCTTTCGTCGCACGTTCCAAGAATAGTTCTGCAGCTGCAAGTAATCACGTGCATGCCTCGGAGTTAAGTAATTGCGCCCGCCCCCCTGATGTCTCGCTTAGCAAGCCTCTACAGCGAGTAAAACCTTCTGTGTTAATTCTGGCCCCCAACAAGCAACCTGATTTCAGTCTTGTGAGAGTCATACGCAGAGAGACGAATGCATATTAGGCAAATGTCGGCGTAGTCTACACGCCACTAAGCAAATACGCCTTTGCGCGCAAGGCTGGGCAATCAAAACGATCATGAGAGCAGGCAGAAACTAGGCAGCATTGCCTACACAGCCCACGCTCGGTGAAGAAATCGCCACATCAGTATATGACGCCCGACTGCCTGTTGAGAATCCCTAGAATCCACAATCTTTCATCCATTCCAAGACAAACTTGTCGAGTATAGCTTCGACGATCAGCGCCCGAAACACTTTAGAAAACCCCCAACCAATCTCGATTAATATACCTGCATACTCGCTACGATGTGTAAGTGGGCAGCGACACTCCTCTATACAGCCCAGTGCAAGAACTTTGGCACGATAGAAGGCCCACATCAATACCAAGACCGGGAGATCTGGCCATGTAGGTGGGCAAGGAAGATCAGATCGTCGCCGGAGCAGTGGGAACCGTGTGATGAATTCGTGGGAAAGAATGGAGAGGCAGTTGAGCAAGGATCTTTCAGCAATCGATCTTGTCCAGTTTGCAAGACGTTAGAGCAAGCACGAGAAGAATATGATGACGCGATAAGATTGGCTGAAGCCAGGTATCAGCGAGCTGTTGGGCATTCGACGATGATTACGCACTATGTAAGTCTCCACAGTCCAAATATTATGCAAGAAGCTAATACAGGATAGCGCTTTGACAAGCCTAGGCACCGGAACTGAGGAATGCTGAAGTTGCAGCGAGGAGTTTTTGAGTTTTTGAAAGGGGTCACCCGAGCTGAGGTTATTTGTTCGGAGTTTATTTGTTTTGTAATGAGGAATCAAGCAGAGCTTTTTAATTTCAGGATGAGAGATCAGAATGTAGGACTAGAATGTATTCTGGAGTGGATTTAAGGATAGGCAGTTATCGTTTGAATTTGATATATTTTTAGCCCTGCATAGTTGATCTTTTGCTCGCTATTGTTAATTCACGGCTCAACAACACCTTTGGCACCTTACCCTTTGCTTTGAAAGTACAGGTAGCAGAGAAATATAGTGCCGATCCCCGAAAATGTCCTGAACAGCTTTTGGCCCAGGCTCGCGCTTGTTGAACAATCTTGAGTCTCCGAAGCCTTGATATGTATTTTAAACGTTTGATTTTATCTTAAATAAACACAATGTCGCTTGTCGAAGAGTGCGCGATGTGATTTCGTTCAGAGGAGTTGAGCTCTCCAAGCTGCCAGGAGGTCCAGACGAACATCCGAAACCTCAACGTATTCATCCATCCAACACTTCTGAATGATCCTACGGATGACCAAGCATTCTATCTTAGCTAGTGGGAACACTCTTTCCTGGAACTTTTTCTGAACAACAGCATCTATCTGCTCTGCATATGGGCTTCTTGAGGTATAGATCTCAAACATGGTTGATCCCTGCCAATAAAGTCAGTCTAAACAAGACGAGTCGCTCACTGTATAGCCAAAGCTTACAAGAGCAAATATCTCCGTCTTTGTAATGGGTTGCCCAATTTGATATTCTGGATGTTGACCTCGAATCTCATAGCAAATTCGTGCTGTCTCCCCCTCCCTCGTAGACCCTGCGAAGTCACACAGCTTAATGTGACTTCTCCGATCCACCAAGAAATTATGGCACCCGATATCTCCATGCATAACACCCCTGTTATGTAAGAATTCAATTGCTTTGCAAGCTTCAATAAGCCATCTAAAGCGTGCCTGAAGAGCTAGCTGGGACTTTTCGCGAAGACGAGACCGAAGGTTGCACTTGAGTCGTTCCAAAATTAACCCATCTTCCCAAATTTCCAAGAACTTGACAATGTATGGCGACCCGCCATCTCTTTGTAAATCATGAAAAATATCTCGTTCTCGATCTAAATCAAGTTGTCCTTCTTCATCCTCAGAGAAGATCTTGATCACTAAATCTTGGTTGATCGCCAGAACGGACCCCGAGGACCCTCTTCCTATAGTTTGAGCATCGTAAAAGCTGAATGAATCTTTCCAGTCATCGTTTCTTGATAGATTTTGAATAATCATGAAGAATGTGCTGATTCAGAGCAGAAGTATTCAAAAATTATTTGCGCGAACAAGACTCGGTGCAGACTTTTCCAGGCAAGACTAGACATCAAAGGACTCGGCGAGGGCAGAAAATATAAGAAGCTTGGTATTATCTACTATTTTCGAGAGGAACCCATCGGTTCTTAATGGAAAGCACATTCATTTTGAACAATGAGACTGGAGGGGCTGGAAGCGCCGAAGATTTTGGGGGTGCCGATAAAAGGTATTGATTGGAGTCGCTTGATATGCAATGCAGAGTGATTGCGTTCGTGGCCTAAAGCGCCCTGTAACGAACTAGAAGGCAACAAATGAGAGCGCACAGCTGGCTCCCGGCGCCCGGGAAGCCTCAGTAAGGCATTACATGGGTGCATGGGCGCTGGGAAACTCTAAAGCTGTACCGCTTTAGAGAAATGAACAGAGATAAAACCCCGTCAGGATACACGTGTCGTGCTCAATCAGACGTAACACTGAAGCTTTGAGTCAATTGATGAGAGGCTCCATTGTTCTTTCCTGTGTGCATATCAGTGAGCAGTAAAGAGAGTTGCTTCGGATGTCCTTCTCAAATTCATAATTACAAAAGGTGACAAAAGTGGTCGGAGTTCAGGCAGCACGAATCATTGATTAGAACATTTTCACTTGCAGTACATGATATCATTGGTCAAATCTGTCTTGATTCAATTTATTACGCTATAAGAGAAAATATTCTCAAATTTGGACATTTCGTGTGCAGAACAAAGCTGGAGCCTTCTGAAGTAGCCATGGGAGCCTAGCGCAGCCCGACGTACCTTTCAAGAGCCCAGAAGCCAAAAGTTTCTAGGGCTATTTCAGCCTCGGAGGCAGATGCGCCCGCACAGCTGAAAATCAAGTGAACTTCGTATTGGAAGAACACGAAAACGATCCTATTCTGAGAAGAATATGCTCGATTGAACCCGGCAGTGAGGAATTCTACATCCATGCTAGCGGCTTTACACCATTTTCTCTAAAGTTTTTCGTTGGCGGGTATACTGCTCCCTGCAGAACCTGCAACTATCGAGGGGTTGCTCAAAAACGGACTCTCGCCCAATTGAGAGCTATTGTTAGTGTTACCATTACCGCTGGAAAGATATCCTTGACTGGCAGAAGGACGGGGATGGGGTCGAAACGGCTGAAAAATGGGACCAGTGTTTGGCGATGAGATGTCTCCGTGTGCAGCTTTATCACCAGAGATGGAATTGGCTCTGTGCAATGTATTGCTGTTGGAAGAAGAATTAACCCCGAAGAGGCCACCATTGTTCGGGTTACTATTAGTAGCAATGTCTCGGAATAGATTTCCGAGACTGTTGAGGGAGTTACTTCTGAGTAAGGTACTAGGATTTCGCAAGGGTGTGCTTCTGAAAGGGGCTTGAAAATCGGACTCAACGAGTGCAAATATAGACCTATGACCATTGCAATTAGGAGTAGATGTAGGTTCGTGTGATGGAGCAGTTATCGGTGTGTATGAACGAGCTGTAGGTTGAAGGAATGGTTGCGTAGACTGGAAAGAACGAGCACTAGACCGATAGGTAGGAGTATATGGAGTGCTCGTGTTGGTGTTTCTACGATACATTATGACGTTTCCTTTCCTTTTTGGTTTGATGTTGGGTGTCGATTAATTGAATTCAGCGGTCAATAGCTACTGAAAATTCGTTGATCTTAAAATTTACTTGTCGTATGAGCTGCGAAGTGGGGAATGTAGATATTAGAGACTCCATGATATTTTTATGGAATATGATGTATCGTTCATCTCTTGTTTACATCCCCACTGTCTTCAATCACTGTAAAGGTTGCTCCACTGGTTTCACGGCGCATCTACTTTACTGTTCTAAGTATGTAAAATGGATGAGAACCTAACATTCCCTGTCGTAGTTAACATATCATACCTTAAGTCTCACTGACTCTTGTTAATTGTAAGCGGGCAAACAATGGCATTGTATAAGAAGAATAAACACAAAAAGTGTCTTCTTTACTTGGCTACAGATTCGGGACGAGTGGCAAAGAAACAAAGAATTTCGAGATATACAAGTAGTAAAATATAAAGCAACTCAAATTCGCGTTTCAAATGTCTTGTCTCAAGTGTTAGAAGCTGACATTCTTTAGTTCCGGATTGTATTGTTCAAACCAACAACGGGTGAGGTAAGATAGGGGTTTATCTCGGCTACTTTAGCGCATTCTGGCTGTGGAAAAGGGACAGACCACTATCACGTCACGGAGTACATTGAATCAGTCACCCTCTTGCGTACCGGCATAGTACAGGAGACAATTGGAAGTGCAGTAGTGGTGCATAATACTCGTCTATTTTAGCTACTGAGTGCAGCATACAGGTGATAGAACTTCTATTTCCAATTCTAATGGAAGTTGAATAGAGCCTCTCAACCCCCTCTTCTACCCTTAACTTGATAACTGAGTTCGATTTATGGATATCAACTATTGAGTCTGATTGCAAGACGAGATCTGCTCTGAGTTCCGCTGTGCTTGTTCTACGATTATTCAACCTGGAAGGGTTGGCAGTGACAGAAGTGGCTCCAATCAGCACTTCAGCTGGTTTGAGCCAAGCAGCTACTAAGAGTGCAAGCTATTCATCAAAGGAATCTCAAAAAAAAAAAAGAGCTGGCTGGGACGTATAGATTGGTGTTACGCATGTGCCAAAAAGATACGGCAACTCTAGCATCGAGAAAAAAAAGAAGAAAAAAGACAGCGTTCGTACTTCCAGAAACATTTATAGTGTACAAAGCGAAAGGAGCTCGAGTCTTGTTGACGGTGGACTACGATTATTCCAGTTATAAATATAC
This sequence comes from Stipitochalara longipes BDJ, assembly GCA_009732865.1. Taxonomy (NCBI): domain Eukaryota; kingdom Fungi; phylum Ascomycota; class Leotiomycetes; order Helotiales; family Hamatocanthoscyphaceae; genus Stipitochalara; species Stipitochalara longipes. The sequence goes on along the minus strand of ML769346.1, from coordinate 1,700,404 downwards.
ACCGGTTTCAAAAGAAGCGTGACGACATACCTCGATCATGATAAAGGTTGGCACTATCTTGTTTGACGTTCGCGTTAGATTTTTGATCACGGCCACTGTTCAATGCCTTATCCACAGGTGTGTGTGAGACTGTGAGAGACAATATCAACGCCAGTTATCGCCCCCTGCGCATATATTGTATAGGTGGTGATATGGCTGATGACCAACTTATTTGCCGCATATGTGACTTTGATGGACTAGAAAAAATATTGGCCCCTGAGAAATACTGTCACTGGTGGATAAATTGACTTTCAACTTACAGCTACAATCGTCGAGTCATCCGGCCCTAATGGATCAGAGAATAATTCTATATAGTTGACTCCTTCAGTCAATCTTGCCGCGACAAATGACTTTCCAGTGACAGGAGTCGCGATGAACGAATTGGTTGAAAATCTGGATTGAAACTGCTTTTCGAACTGTGACTGTACCAGCAGCTCCTGAACATTGTATGGCTGTCACCCCAATTTTTTCGCAGGTGTTGACAGAAGCATGAGGATACGTTCCCATATCCAATGCTGTGATGACTCCACATTAACTCAAAGGAGTCAGTTCAGAGCAATTGGCGGCATGAACATGCGAATCAATGAAGGGCGGTTTTCAGATAGCCACCTTTGCTGTCTACTACTGTTGCTTCAAACGAGTTTGCATTTGGATTTATTCAAGACTAGAAGAAGCGTAGTTGTGTTTTTGGGGAAGTTGGGATTGGAGCCGACTTGACGATGCTGTCCTCTGCCTAGTACTTGCACATCCGAAGCTTCTCGCGGGCAGTCTGCTCCAGGGATATGAAGCAAAAGATCCCAGAGAGCCCAAATATTCTCAGGGAGTTAGGACAAGCATTAAGCTACAACAACTAAATAAAACACTGGCAACGTAGCTAGAAATAGCAAGCAAGAAGACCGTTCGAACCCAAGTCAAAAACGAAATGTTAACTCAAGGCGCCAAATCGGGGAACCTTAAAACATAGAGGTAGCCTAGAGTGCCGCTAATATACCTCAAGCTTTGGGATTGCTCCTCACGCAAGACCTTGGCAACCGCACTTCCAACATGATGGGTTTGCTGGTCTGGGCTGGGCTGAGGGAAATGGGGTTGACGCGCTAAAGTCGCATGTGTCCACGATTCGCTTCTAATAGGGGTTCACTCCCGATACTTCAAAACTGTAAAGCACTGCATATGTATAAGATTAGAATGATGGGGGAAATACCTTTCAAGAAGTATCTAAAGGAGAAATGGACAATGACACGAAGTCAGAGATAACAAGATTATCTTGAACTTTTGAAGTGTTCTCATTGAGTTCAGACTCGCGAGAACGCCACTCCACCAGAGATCGAATGGAAGAATAACTATTCATGTGAACTAATTTGGGCATAATGAAGGTTAGTGACCTTTTGACAGGCAGTGATATATAGACTTCATATTTCCATATTACTAGAATATTTCAATCTAAGTACACAACATGAAGCTTCTCAAGATGTAGATAGCGATGTCCTATCCGTGTCATTTCCTTTCAACCTTTGAAAAATTCAAACGAATTTAGCTGTACATGCGGTTCAACTCATGGGTTGTGAGAGAATCTTGTGCTCAAGCTTTCCAATGCTAGCGGGCTCTGAAAGTTATTATTTTAGCGGCTAGTTTGACTTCCTAGATACAATTTACCTATTGAATATTCTAAGCATGCTAGGAGAAGTATAAAAGTTCAAGTAGAGAATCCATGCTAACGTATCAACACTTCTTGTTCTCATTATACATGGTCTATGGATATACGGTCAATGAGTTTGTAAATAACTAAGGAAAACTCCTTGTAGATAATTATTTATAAGAAGAAGTCAACCTTGGCTTAAGAGTCAAGATGACAAGAGTTGTACCTAAGTGCTTTAACGAGTTTCCGGAGATCTAATTGGCAGGGCTCAGAGATGATACTGGACCAAAGCTTTTTCTCACGACGCTTGTCGGTATATAATTATTATGAGCAAACACGGATCTACACTTCGCAACTATTGACCTATTGATGGGAAAAGTATAAGCTCAGCTAGTCTGGCCTTGATCGAGACATTGAAACGGGGCCGGGGTATATATTGACAGTACATTTCTAGAGTATGGAGGACGAGGCTTCTAACTTCCACTACTAAAAGCAGCGTTAAGAGTCGCGGGATTGGATAATGCATCTAGCGGAGCTTGATGTGCCAATATTATTCCAGGAGTAATGAGGGCAGGCTTCAGCCTTGCTATGCTCAAGCAACCTGTCCAGGACAGCTGAATGGAAGCATTACGATAAAGAATACCAATTGGTTGTTGTTGCTTACGAGACATGTTCGTCATGGTTTGGAGTGGTTGCAGCAACTATTGTTTTCATACATGAGTCTTTTCTACATTGGGACAACCCCACCAACATCAGCCTTTCAAAAGTAAGCATATGCCAATTGGCTCTATTAGACGTCATAGACGCATATCTTGATGCAGGATGGTGTACACGATGCAAGAACCATTCACCTGATTTGGAAAGGTTCGCAGCACCAGCATTCACGTGATCCATCCCCCTTTTCCAATGTTAGGCTGACTCGCTCGCTTATGAGGTTCCTAGGTTGCTGGGCACTGTACGGCGATCCTCCTACAAAAATAAACAGGTTTTAAGGAACCTCTATGATGTCGCCAAGTACCAGAAAGACCTTCTACACTACGCAAAAAATGCACACCCAAGGCTCCAAGGCGCCAGTGCATTGCAGCTCACTGTGATAACGTCTGTGATATTGTTTTCAGCGACGAGGTAGGCCTGTAAATCTCACGAAGCAGCGGTCAGTACCCTGTATCCACGCTGTCAGCAAGCAGCCCTACGACCTAACGAGGCGATCTTTGCGATTACAGTGATGCTACTTGCAGACCAAGAACCCTGTATCACGAGGTCGCTTCCTTGTACTTCCGTATCTCGTTCCCAGTGATCAGCCATCGACCCTAACGCTCCGATCCTTGAGCCCCGAACCTTGAGCCCCGAACCTTGAAATCTCACTAATATCCGAAGTCTCCGGATACCACTCTAATGGAAATTCTTAAATTCGACATCATGCTCTTTCCATCCTCTTTTTCTTTGCTAGTGGGAGATGTGGTAGAAGGAGAGATTTCGGTACAAGGAAAGCACTGTGACGTGTAGAGATACGGAGTGAAACAGTCTTAACGGCAGTGCTAAGAGCAACTGTGGGGCTCTGGGGAAGGGATCAGCCTCGTTACACAAGTGCGGTTGCGGTGCAGCTGCAGTCATCAAATAACGCTTGCCCCTCATTACGCCTCCGCGGGATGGGCGTTTCTCCTCAACTTTGCAGGTAAGCTCCATAGGATTTCTGACTCGTAATACGCCCATACGAATGACGACAATGACACTCTGCCAGCGCAAGGAAATCCTCCCATTCCTTATCGTTCTCGGAGGGGAGGAAGCCGTAGCAGCTCCGGTTGGGTAACCAAGGCAAGCCGAGAAGCCGGCCCGGCGTGCGGTGTGGGCTTTCGGGAGCGATCGACGTCCCCACAGCCAGCCACAAAACCCAAAATCGACCATGCGGGATCATCGATAAGGAGCAGGGAGCTGATTGCCTTGATGGCAAGCAAGGACCGGCTTCTGCCATCTGCGCATGCATATGCGGCCTGCGGCTTGCATGCTGGTGCTGCTGCGGACCTCATGCCCTTCGAATCGGGGAGCCACTGACGGCGGCCGGACTTCGTGACAAATGGTCGTCGAGGTCGCTTTGCGGGACAATGTTGTGCCGTGTGGTGTGGTCCCTGAATGGAGGGATTCCTGGTCGATTTCAGGTACCATTGATAATTGGCTTGAAGATCTATTCTTGGAGCTCTCTTTTGCATGTGCTGAAGTGAACCTCGGCGACCTGAACTATGTTGAGTGAAGTTTATTCGGATTTCTCAAGTTCTTGGATCTTTGCGAATAACAACTTCCTGAGATGCTTTGGTGATGAAACGATGTGATGGAATGCTTCTCGAAAGTCATTCATTAAGGTATTATTATTCTAAAACTCCTGCTCTCACAATTCGTTTATCTTGTGCCTTTTCCAGTTGACCTCCCATGATTTGGGTAAAGGAATAAATTGGTCGTCACCAAGCTCTCTTCTGTTCATGAAAGAGAACCTGTATGCAAATGCAACATTATCCAAGCTCAAACTTGGCTCTATCTGCATCCTCAATCAGCATGCCCCCATGAGAAGTCCTTGTGCTTCTTCAATGCGTGGCAAGTGAGATTTAAACTCTGGTACAAACGATTGGTGACAGCACGATGCATCTCGATATCTTCTTCCGCCTCACTTCCCTTTGCTGCCTTTTGAAACTTGGTAAGCAGTCCCTTGAATTTTTTCAGGTCCCGGAGGATGATCACCAACTGCATCCACCTGATGTCCTCACTCGCCACTCTGTAGACACCGAAAGTAAGTGGAAGTGGGTGATGGCCAGGTTCAGACGCCGGGCCAAAGTAGTCTCTCGACGCGTCTTGGTAGATGAGGATAATTCTCCCGAGAATGGTTCCCAAGAGCATGGTATGGTGGTTAGAACCTGATCTGGAGTTGCATATAGAACAATTCAGGGTCGTTGAACATATCTCCATAGCTTTTTGGTTGACTGTCAGGACGATGTCGAACGATGAAGCAGGTGGTACGGCATTGAAGTTGTGAAGTGTTTGAAGTGCTTCCAGACAAGCGTTGAAGCAATTGCAGGTTGTGGTTCTCGCCAGACACTCATCCATGAAGAGGTTGGGATTTGACGCCATTCGAGGATGGCAAGGATCTGAGTTTGAGAACTGGTATGAGTTGGAATGATCAACCCATGGTGTAGGTGGTGAGATGGGTGATTCTGTGATATCATCTGGTTGCAAGTAGTCGACGTTGTGGATGTATGGGGAATTGACGTAGGTTGGTGAGGTATGCGTCCAGTATGAATATGAGTCGTATGCATCTGCACTACTCGCCGAGCTGCTTGACTCAGATGAACCCTGGTCACCGAATACTGGTATGAGAGGAGGTGACATAAATCCCTGCGGCTCATATCCGTCCGCGTCAGAGGTTGGTGTTGTCGACCATTCTGTCTCTGGGAAGTAGGACGCTGGATCTTCCGTGTCGACGTGCAGTGGAGGTGTTGAGTACTTAGAAGCGCTGAAAATTGCCGAGTCGTCGGACGTCGACCTATGTTTCTTGGAAGGCCTGCTCCCTTTGTGTTCTGACTTCGGCTTGCCGGCTCGCGAGGATGGGCTGTAGTTGCACTCTGCTCCGAAGGCGAGACATCGAGAACACATCGGGCGAGCTTTGCTGCATTTGACCTTGGCAAGAAAGCAGGTATCGCAAGATGCCCTCAACTTTGGACTGTGAGAATGGCTGGAAGAACTTCGCGAGAACATCCCGACGGTGACAGACAAGGCTACGGGATAACTATATGTTGTGACCTTGTCGATGAGTATTTGTGGGTCTGAGAGATCATCAAGAGATATTTCCCACAGAGAAAAGACACTTGGGTCTTCGATGCAGGAAACTGAAACGACTGTGAATTCCAAACGATTGAAAGTATGGTTCTGAACGGATGTAAAGGACGTTGAGTCTGCAGGAAGAGAGTGATGGGGAAAGATTGAGACTTGTAAGTATTGTCCTTGAGGTAATGATCACCTTGGTACCCTTGAACCTCGTTGAACGCATGGTTGCGGAGTGTGACCAGATCTACAGGGTGTCTACCAGAATAAAATTCGTGAGTTGCTTCAAGTCACGCATTCTGCAGAGAGATGGAAGGATGTCTCGGACGTCCGTGACTTGGAGTTTCAACAGAACGTATGGGAGAGACGTTGATGTCTTACTTGGGGGCCTGATTTGAACCTGATCGCCATTCAAATATCAAAAGAGAGTATGGCAGGAGAATGTTCGGACGGAAAATGATAAGGCGGCTGGGGGGTTTCGTGGGATGCGCATGCAGGGACCAACCACGTCGAATGGCGCTGGAGGTGGATAGATGCGGGGGTTTCTGTACAGAGCAGAGTCAGCCCGTGGCAGATGCCGCCCCTGTAACGGCAGAACACGCAGTTCCCACTCTTGGAGGAAGCCGCAGGCGTCAGAGGCTCTCCTTCTTCGCAGGGTGTGGACATTTCCTGTCACCGCAGGTTGCCCATAGGGTGGACGGCAACTTCCCCGGTCTTGACAGTGGCTGGCAAAACAGTTTTGGGATTCCGCCACGTAGCAACCCTTCAATCCCTTCATTACCTAGAAAACCTAGGGAAAATCCTTCGGCCAATTAAATATAAGGCTGAAGTCCTAATTGGGTCGGAGACACTTCCTTTTTCGTGATTCGATCGCCGGTGATCTTCTTGAAGGCTCCCAGAGTTGTAGCTTGGTGGACAACACCCTAGCTAGCGTGAGTCAAGCTAACCTGGTCACACAAGCGATTCGACGTCTGGAGACGTCACAGCTTCTCATGCATCAGGACCCCATTGAAACTTCAATCTTGGGTTGAAGATCAATTGGCACTCAATACGGAGAAAGTACCGGTACCGAGTCGTTGGTGCTTACTTTTTACATGTAAGTCACTTTGTACCACTTAGATGTCTTACAAAGTTCTTTTAGTGCTCATCAACAATGCAAGATGCATATTCCGAATCTTAACTAGTCCCAAATCTCGGAGACCGTTGTCAGCAAACATCATTCATTCGCAGCTTTGTGAAACCGTTGAGTAGCGTGGGACACACCGTTGCAATCTTACTATTAATACGAGTACGGTGCGGCATCTGAATTACTTCTTCGGTACTTGTCAGCAAGCATATCTCACTACTAAATGATTTCTCATGTCGATGCCATTGTCAGCCAGCATATCTCACAGTCTCACTATTATTCAAATTCTTTTTCCATGTTCCTGTCAGCAATCAGCTTATAGCTTTTTCAATTGTCTTCGGCATGCTAATCTAGCCGATCATGATTAGTTTACAGAGCATTTTTAATTTTTTTTTTTAATACTTTGACAACTGGAAAGCAACGATATGCGGCCGACGAAGAGAACGAACCCCTGTGTGCGATGAACAGAATCTGCTCGGGATATCCTCAATCAATACTTCGAAGACATGTTTCGTTTCACAACAGCATGCGGTGAGCAGGAAAACACAACTCCTTCCCTTTCAACACATACCAGCAAATCTACCTCTCTGTGTCAGACATAGTATGTCTGTGCCAAGAAATCTACACCACGTTTGGTGCGTACGGTTCTCTTCTTTTCCGCATTCGAATACGACGCTCTTTGAAGAGATCAGCTCACTCATTCTCAAATTTTAGGAGCCCACTCACCCATTGTCCGGATACGGCGCGACAGTATTCGCGCCGCTCAAATCCGTCAAGTTCTTCGTATTGCCGGCAGCATTGCCCGCAGTGGGAATGTTCTGCGCTTTGCACGCAGCTTGATGATCAGCCGGAATCGTCAGCCCAGCAAGTGCCTCCGGCGCTTCGATGAGCGTTGCGGTGAGACCCATCACGACGTGCCATTCCTAGTAACGGGGGAGAGTCAACGATTGCTTCGATGAAGATTCTCGCGTCTCAATTTGGGAAAGAGTTTTCTATGTTCGAAGAAGGATAGAGGCTCTTACGATATGGCAATGGAACAACCAAACACCCGGATTATCAGCCACAAACCGAATCACAGCATAGCTCCCCGGATTTACAGCAACGGTATCCCTCCTCATCGGCACGGCGGGGAAATTCCTCGTATGCCCATTGAATGAGCCCGAGTTTGAAGACGGCCTCTCGCAGACCTGGAACTGGTGGCCGTGCAAATGGAACGGGTGGATTGCGGCATCGAGATTGTTGACTGTGAGTTGCACAATGGAGCCGCCTTTGGCAACGAATGGGTTCACGTCCCCATAGATTACCGGATTGGAGTTTGAGGTACCGGTGCTGAAGGCTGTGAAGAGGGAAGGCACTTTTTGCGTCACGTAGGTTATGTTATTGAAGCACGCTCTGGATCTGGTTAATCACGTGCGTGCACAAGAGAGAACTGGGAAGTCGCCTTACCTGGGAATTCCGCCGGAATCGAGGCAGAATGCAAAGTCGAGCGTGATGTCTACATCTGGGTCTCCGAGCAGTCCCTGGTTATCGAGAGCCACGAATGTGAAGTCGTTCACGATGCTCCATTGGTTGACTACATATGGACCTGGGAGCGGCTTCGTATCGTCGTAGACAATATAACCAGTCACGTTGAAGGGGTAGACGGGAGATGCATCGTTGAGATAATCTCTATTCTCATCCAAGGATGCTAAGAATGCATAATTTCTCCTGGTGGTTGGCTGTGCATTAAGAAGAACAGTATATCTCTGTGCAGGAGCCACACGGATCTGGTACGCGTCATGCTTCTGGATATAAGTGCCATCAACTCCAATGACTCTCATGGTATGAGAGTCGAACTGGAGAAGAGTAGAAGCAAGGGCTGCCATGCTGATAATATCGATCTTGTAAGTCTTGCCTGCAGTGAATTTGAAAGTGACATTTTGAGAGTCGTTCATCAAGAGAGCGTCTGGGAATGGGGGAAGAAAGACAGTGTTTGAGGGGCTCAGCAACTGCTGGAGCAGTACTGGTACTGTATCGTGATACCAGTCTGAAGTTGTGAGGATCAATTCCTCGTCGTATTGCCCCGCATAGGGATCTGCTGGGTCATGGACGACGATGGGACCTGAATTAGTCAATATTTTCTTTTCCTGCTTTCTTATTGGTGTCTTACCTCTTAAACCATCAGGGTATTGTCCTTTGTTGTGGCTGTGGTACCAATATGAGCCTGGGGCATCAATCTGGGTAGAGGAAAGATCAGCTACCCATGTCAAGAATGTCTCAGAATCGAATGAAAACTCACTTGAAAACTGTAGGTGAAATGTGATCCAGGGGGAATTGGGCATTGGGTCACTCCACTCGGCCCGTCCATTACCTGAGTGCCTTTTTGATTCAGGCCATGGAAATGAATCCCAGTGGACTCTGATCCAAGATTATTGTACACATTAACCACGACGGTATCTCCAACGGTAGCCTCGATTGGTGGACACGGCCATGCACCATTGATGCCAATCACTTGCCTGGAGAATCCATCGGGTGCAGCAGTGACCCAATCAATGCTCCAATCATAAGTGACTGTTCCCGCCAGAGCAATCTCACCCAACGAGAAGAGGAGATAAACGAGTGTGAGAAAAATCATGTTGGCGACGAGAGCTGACCTCGAAACCCAAACAATCAGATAAGAAGATAATGAAGAGTGGCTTACAACTGTGGCATTCAGGGTCCTGCCAGACTTAAGAAGGGCGTCTGAATGCCGTTCCCAGCAACCTTAACTAGAGCTCCCCCTCTTTCTCGTATCCTTGAGGCACTCATCGAACTATCGAATCTGCCCATGTCTGCGCTGCTAGACCATTTCGGCAGGATGTTGACTTTTCGATGTGAAGAATTTTGCGTGTAAGGCCGTTGCATCATTCAGCATAAGCTCTCACTGGTGCAAGAGGCGAGGACTTAAGGTTGCATCCATGACAGCAAGTGCTTCCCGCCCACCCAGCCAAGGCAGAGCTCTAACTGCGTCGAGAAGGCGACCCGAAAGCCAAAGATCCATGAGAGGATATCAGATCATTCAGATCTCTGAATCGGGGCACACGCAGAGTAGTGCAACCCGCGCCACGGGTTAACATGGCCAGCCAACTGAGCCAAGTTGGGCGCTGGCTTGAAGGGCCTTGGCGATCAAACGGCTCCTGTGGGCGGAAAAGTCACGACTGGCGTGCACGGAGCTGCACCTCTCGGTCATGCAATGTTCGGTGATGCAACGATACAGCAGGAATTCTCGTGTTGTGGTGTTGGCGGACAAGCAAGTTTGGCCCTTTGGTGGCCGCGGTGGCTTATGCAGTGTAAGCCGCCTGCTCGGACATCCTCCAATCGAGGGCGACAACTAGCGGCCGTCGATCGCCCCAACGCGGCATGGTTGAGATTGGCCGCCGAGCCTCTCGAAAAGCGGGGTGGGGACAGGTGGGTCGGATTAGGCTTTCGTGTTTGACCTAAACGTCGAGCTTTGACGTCCATTTTAGATAGTGAGATGGACTAAGAGCGGTTCACGGCAAGATGGGGTGATGGACTAGGAGATAGGGGCTGAGCCAATTAAGCGAGTTTTCGCACTGCCGTCACTGTACGCTCTAGAGGAAAACACCTCGATCTTTTGAAGGTAGAGCAAATGTCAATGACGTTAAGACATAGATCAATTATGAGCGACAGCGCGTTAGCTACTTCAACCTCAACCTCATCTTACAGCAGAAGAAAACCAGTTTATTGTCTCAACTCGATCCGCTAGTTGCATGAGGTCAAGTACCCCTTTCTTAAGCGAGAAGTGCACGGTACTTCACGGTCTTCTCTCTGGGCACAGATCGCCAACGACCAGGAAAATTCCGCACTTCACTCCACTTCGGACCCAAACTTTTGCTCTCCTGGGCCGCTGAGAGTCCGAATTTTTGAATGCGCAACTCGTCAATTTTCGCCCGTTCAGGCTTGAGGTCGGACTTTGCTTTGAACCGCTGGGGAATTGAGCCTGAAACGCTGGGACAGCCCTGTGGGCTGTTACTCTCGTGCGCTGGGGCGTGAGCGTTGGGGCGCCACAGCGGTGTTTATTCGGAGCCACGAGCGCTGAGTTTCAGCCTCGCGGGTCGCTAATCTTGTGCGCCATCCCCTAAATTTTGGGCGCCACAGCGCTGGATTTCCAACGCTTCAGGGCTTATCTCCAGGCTTGGCACCGCCACTTCAGGCTTTGCATCGCTAAAGAGACCTAACACAACCTGGTCCCAAAGCCATTGTTGACTTACAGCCTTGTGCTACCTAACTTGCACACCAAAATCAATAGAACATGTTGCGCGCACCATAGTAATATAATATGGACATTGCAAGAAACGTTGTCATGAGAAAATCATAAGTTTAGTCATTAAATGTATCAGATGTATACAGGATATCATGCCCATTACCTATTACCGCCTCTCCCACCCCTGAACTCCATCGTAAACAAAAGTCTAAAGAATTTTCATCCCCCAATTCGCAGCTAGCATCTGCAACTTCCGCGCAATGCCCTCACTAACTCTCAGACTCTGGCCTCCCTCCCGGATGACCCTGACGCTGAAGCCCAGCACCTCTTCAGGCAGGAGCTTGAACTCCCTCTCCCCGTGTCGTAGTACGGGGATGCCTTCGCCGTTGCCCAGCCATGCTGAGACGAGGGCATCATCTTCCATCACCATGTTGATAGGGAAGACTTCGCCTCTTGAGGAGGTTTCGAAGCCTGCTTGTGTGTCTTGATCGAGACGGAACAGACTCTCGACCCACAGGATCATCGTCGCGCGATACAGGGCCGTGGACCACCAGTACGGCTGGCCCTCCTTTGGCATCGAGGACAGCAGTCGAATGATCTGCCCGGCGTGGAAGACGGCCTCTTCAGGCTGGTGGATGCAGCGCTTGTATCGTGCGTGTAGCTCACGACTTGAGCCATCAAAGGCTTCTCGTCGAGCGAGACGCTCGGTCTCAGGGAATGAAGTGATGGCGTTGAGGGAGATGAGGTGGTAGAGCACGAGGTTGGCTTGGGTGACAAGGCAGTTTGGTTTAGTGTTGAGGTTGGAGGTAGAAAGCTCATACCATTTCTGGAGTAAGGACTGGATCTCCTCGAGCCGGAGGAGGGTCGATGTCTTCGTCAGTGTCCTGGAGCCCCGACGAGAACTGAAGAGGTCGGAGAAGCAGCTTGAGACTTGACGGAGGTGGAAGAGGAGAGACTGGATGGGGTGCAGGAGGAGTCTCAACTCGAGGGGGGACAGCTGGCCGTACCGCCGGGACTCGTTGAGGAGGTCCTGGAAGAGATCGCACAGCGAAGGCTGCATCGGAGGAGTCGGAAGGGAAGTAGGACTCATCCAGTTGGTACCGGCAGCTGTTTGGAGAGCAGCGAGCCACTCGATTGGATCCTTTGCAAACCAGAGGAAGTCGGAACCGGGCATTGGAGTCCCAAGCTCCGTGATCGAGAGGATGGGTGCAGTATCATGAAACAAACTTAATTCCTGATCGACCATCACCCAGTTGTAAACCAGCCTGATTGGTGGTTAGCCTGATTTTGTTTTGGCGAGCGCGCGATGAACGGAGTGGTGGAACGTAGATGTTATTGGGCCGCTCTTACGGGCACATGACGAGCAGAGGCGAATAGGGCGAATAGGGGAAACTAGATAAGGAGGGGTTTACGTTGCTTACCTGCTCTTGCTTTCTTGTTGTTGCCATGCTCGCCATCGAAGTTCGGTGCTCGACGAGTCACTCATCATGCTCATCGCCGGCGCGGGCTCCAACATCCCGCCATGCTTGAGCATCTGGAAGTCGTCAGTTGATGGCCGGACTCGACGGGGGATGATGGGGACTTACCGCCAGATACATCGCCCTCTGGCCCATCGCGATGTTCATATGCCAGGCATCGCCACTCCACGCCCCAACGATGATAAAAAGCAGAGCGCATCTCAGGATCGTGGGATCAGCCGATAATTCGACGTCTTTTTCGATGACATGGAAGAGGGAGATGCGACAGGCCTCGATTAGGCCTGACGTGAGCACTCTCGCTTCAGCGATGGCTCCATGAGCGATCATCAACAGGAAAAGGAGAGTTGATCGCTGGGTATTAGGCAAGAGATGGTTTGGATCAAAAGAGGCCCCCGGAATCATCATATAATAAAGACCAAGATTGCGCAAACAACTCCGAAGGAAATATTCCAAAACATTTGAAGGGGGCAAGACAAGGAAATTGAAACCGCCTTCGGCACTCGAGGTCTTGGCCCAACCTTTCATGCGACCGCTATGAGTTTCCAGTGCTCGGTGCAAGAAGCTTTGGGTGATTGCGAGTATCCTGTCTCTCGTACTTCCATTCAGGGGCACAACCGAAGTCTGGCCATTGTAGTCAGCCTCGGCGGCTGCAATACTCTGCGCTAACCGCGTCCAGGTCTCATGCTTAGAGTGTTCTTCGAGAGCCTCAAGGTGCATAACTGCCGTTCGTGGGCAAGAGCCGGAGAAGATAGGTGGGTTACATCGAGCTAAGGGCCAGGCTGCTTCCGCCGCTATGGCGATCTCTCGCTCAGGGGTCATGACGTCTTGGATGTGCGCGACAGCGACATCCACCATATCGAATTGTTGATCGAAATCTAGATGCGACGCCATGCTGGCGGTCCTAGTATGAGAGGGCGATAAAGACGGCACCGTATCGAGACTACCATTCCTAAGAGTCGAGCCTGTGACAGATGGGGTGGACATGGAATAACCGAGGGATAGTGACTCTGAAGTCAATGAGCTTCCATTAAGCTCCATTGAGGGAGGCATCCCTGCAACACTTTGGATCTCCTCTGTTTCGGGGAAAAGCGAATATTGGTTCCACATCATGAGGTCTTGATATTCTCCATCCAGAATGTCGTTGTCGAGAGTCATGATGGCATCGAGCTCACGACCAGTTGAGTTTGGTGAGCCGAAAGCATGACCAGCAGTGATGAGGTTGGGGAGAGGAAATGTTTTGCGTTGGGTAAGGTCTGGTCTAAGTTGTGGCTGCGGCAGAGGCGTATTTGGCTGGATGGTAGCACTCTCGGCGTGGGGTTCCTGAGGAACGATGTTCACGAGGCCATTCCCAGAATGCGGACTCGACTCTTGCCGCGAGGACGGGGACCGAACAGGCGGTCTTTGTGAACGTCTTCGACGGGCAAACCGAGCCTCGCATTGCAAATCTTTTTCTGCACACCGCGAACAGGGGACTCTCTTGTCACAGCGAGTCTTTGCACTTGCACAATGGATGCACGCAATGGCAGGTACGTCGCACGGCGAGGCCAACATTGAGTCTTTCGTTTCGTGGTACGCGGAGTGGTGTCGTTGGGCAAGATCTCTGAGTTTCTCTTGTCAGCAATCTGCATATCAATTCCAGTGAATGAAGCAACATACCTTCTAGGAAAGGATAATTGACATAGGCCACAACGATATGGCATCACATTTGTATCTGAGTGGGCCTCGTCAGCAACAGAGTCTGATAACCTGACAACAGCTTTGTCAAGGCGGGGGTGTGCTAAGCCTACGTCGAGGTATATGTCTTTCCAGATGTTCTTTTCTGGTGAAGCTCTTCCCACAGTACGTGCAAAAGAGCATCTTCTTACTCGGGGTACTAATCGCAACTGCTTTCGCGAAGATCACGCGATCACATGAGCTCAACGCTTTCGCGGTGTTTGTAGATCCACAAAGAAACTTCGTATCAATCGGAGACTTTTTTGTAACAATGCAGGAAGGTGGAGAAAGGCAATCTTTATGAATGAAGATAAGTTTCGGGGGTCGTCAGATCGGTTTCTTTTCTTTAAGTTCGAGATGGGAAAAGGGGTAGAGGCCGAGCTTGATATGGATATGATGACGCCAAAGCGAAACCGAGCATCCAACACTGACTGACAAAAAAAAAATCCACTTACGCAGGGCGAACACGAGGAGGCTCAATGGGGCCCGAGTGACACGGGTTCAGCATAGATCTCCGTGCACTCAGCTCCGATACCAAGCAGCTAGTGGGCCTGCTGTCAGCGACAGTGGGAAGCAACGTGATGATCGGCTGCCAGCGATCTTCGCCGTAATAACATTTAAGTATTATTGAAATGTCTCATTCTGGGCAAGGGGAGTGCACTGGGGGGAGGACTATCGAAGTTTGGAAGGCGTTATGCATGCTTCGGTGAATGCTGATCGCGGGACCCAAACCTTAGGTTAGAGAGCGAATGAGGAAAGGTGCAGCTACGGCCGATCACTGTGCATGCGCCGAACACACTTCAGGCCAGGAACTATCCCGGGCGGCTCGGCCGGCAGAAAGGGAGACAGGCACCCCACCATATAAAAACCCGCCCATATTTTCCTCCGTACACTGCCACCCTTGGAAGTTTATATCCGAGCTTGGTGCACGCTGGTGTACAAGAGTGGTGGGAGGAACGAACGAGTAAAACATCGGGACCGAGAGGAGGAAATTCTTGCCGCTGACGACGTGGCATCCACCTGCCCCCTCTACCCCAACAGCAACTCACTACTACCCTACTACCCTCCCCGCACGGAACCCATGCACGAAACAGGTGTCTGTGTAATTTGGTTTTTGGTTCAGTTTTGGACGCCCCATCACACGCCCAAGCCGCGCTATGTAACTGTCAAAGCTTTCTGTCTGCCTCCAAAAACGCCATCCCATGCCGCCAAACGCAACAGGACTACTCCTAGCAAAAGCCAAGCGGCGTCAATCTGGCATCAATAACAAGCAGGCCTGCCCCACGATCCGCAGTCGTGGCAATCAGATCCTTAGATCTCCCATTTCTTGGCTTCCAACCCCTCAGGCGGGACAGTTTCGGTCTTCTTACTGCCAACATCGCTCCAAGAAGTGCTCAACGCAGTTCCGTTGCTCTCTTGGTAGCTCTTCATCATTGCCCGTTTTGTATCCGGATCTGCATCTTTGTAGAGCTTCTTGAAAAAGCTGTCAATCTCCTCGCCTTCCTCATCCTTGTCCTCTCCTTCCAAAACTGTGTCCCAATTCGTTGGTCCTTTGCGAGACGAAGTGGGGTATGCGGGAGCCTTGAGGACTTCATCCGGAATCTTGGGAGTCGGCTCGGGAGCGGTAATGCTTTCGATAGGAGCTGTGCCTTCAAGAGAAGACCACTTTAGTCCTGGCATCGACTTCTGGAGGACGATCTCGATTTTGTGTGGAGTGATACGGAAGCTTGATTTCGATTTTTCGATCTTAGAGAAGAAGGGGCTGATAGTGTAGTCGTAGGTAGTATTGAATGCCGCGATGGGGAAGCTAACTTCGAGCTGTGACATGTACATTAGCATAAGTACCTCAAAGAACCGAAGCCGGATCCATCGTCACCCGCAAGGAACCGCGGCTGGTGTAAAACTGGAAGAGAAGAAAAACTTACGCTGCCTTCCTGAATATCAACCTCGGCGTCCTTTGGAACACCCTTCGCAAAGATCTCAATCGTCACCGTTGTGTTCGACTGGTACCACTCATTCCGAATCTTCTCCTTCGGAGTCTGTGTCGACGTTGGCGGCGCACTCGTTGACTTCACCTCCTGGACTCTCTCAACTTCTTTGCCCTTACCCTTGTTTGGCTTTACATTCTCCTTCACTTCGTCACCATTCTTCTGCTTCACCTCCTCAACCTTATCCGGCATCTCCTTCACAGTGACCTGGTTGCACTCTGCATCCTCTCCTCCGGCGGCCTCATAATCACCCTTAACCTTAGCCTGCCACATTGTAACCCTGCCATCGAATTAGTATTAAAAGGTGCTAAGCCCAACTCGCTACCTAGTAGCTGAGAAGCTATCCAAGAATCGCAAAAAGCTCCCTAGCTCTAAGCCCCCTCTAAAATCCAGCAAACTAGTAAGAGAAAAAAGTAAAGACTCACCCCTTCTCCTTCTCATTAAACTTCAAACACCAAAGCAGACACACTCTCGCATCTCCGTACCGTCCCAAGCCATGCAGCGCAACCGCGCGTCTAAAATGGCTCGTAGCAATCAGCTCCCTCTTGCCCCTTGAATGGGCCGCAAGCACCGCATTATCGGCGTCGGCGAGTGCGAGCGCGTGCTGGCCGGTTCGCTGGTATGCGGTGCTGCGCTGGATGAGCCAGAGGGGTGAGGGGTTGGACTGCGAGGAGAGGGCTTTGGTGAAGTGCGTGACGGCGTCGGCGTACTGGGAGGCGGCGAGCGCAGTCTGGCCTTTGGTTGCGTCGGCGTTGGACATCGTGTCGATGTGATTGTACCGGCACGTGGAGGTTGTGGTGGTGGAAGAAGGTGTTCTTGGAAGAAGATGGGGATCAGGCAGACGAAGTGGTTTAGAGAAGGCGAGAGAAAGTTCAGCCTTGTCGTGCCGCTTTTGAAGCCGCGGTCACGTGTCTCAAACTTACTGCCCCGTCGATATCTAGATACTTCTTACGGGTGACAATTATCCAGCTGGGGGCTAAATAAGCTACAAGAGGCTTTAAGTTAGGCTCCAGAGGTGAGCCAATAATTGTACACCATTGGTAGTCTGGCGCAATGCTGGCTGCCCCGACTTCCACTGCACTATAACTCAAGGAACACTGAGAAAGAGAAGAGCTTTGCTTATCGGAATATTCCTATTTAAGGGACATTCGACATAAACAAAAATGGTATTCGGACTTCGAATCTCCAGCTATGTACATTCGAAACTGGTATTGTGCGGCGGATTCTGGCAACCCCTAGTGGTGTTCATTTTGTAGCGATATACAATGCATTTATAACTCCCTTCTTTTTCTAGCTCTTACCAACAACAAACTGTGAAATCAGGGTTCAGGATGAGCGATAGGTATGGCCAATGTATTAATATTATTTCTACTGCACTTTTGTAAAGACATGCCTGTCGCCATACCACCTCTGGGCAACCCCTTCTCATTCATTGCCTGACCCCGCCCTGACTTTCGGCAAATTCTCCGAGTAGTCATGTTTCACTACCCCATGCCAGTTACTGCAGCGGAGAATCGCCATACTTCTTGGCATACTTCCCAAGCGCTTTCATGGGGAAAAAGAACTTGTAGTTCGGGTATGAGATCATACAGCTTTTGTTGAAGACACCCTCGATTGCCTCTTGCAACCACTCTCCATTGGGCTGCTGTCTGCTCATAATAAGTTTCAACCCCTTCTCGATGGGGGCACGGTGGGGATATCCTGCTTCAATCAAGCCAATGATCGCCCATGCTGTCATGACGACTTGGGAACCGGTTGGGTGCTCAACATAGGTCATCGTTTCGCAAGACTACATTTCGTTAGCATAAATTGGGGGAAATGAAGGCAGGTAGTATACCCTATAGCTCTCGGACCACCCCCCGTCAGCCCGCTGCTTAGAGAGCAAGAATTCACATCCCTTTCGCGAATGTTCGCTATTCTCGTAGGTGTCGCCAATACTCGCAAGACTTTCAAGAGCAAACATTGCTGCATAGGTGAAACAAATTCCCCAGCTTCCATACCAGCTTCCGTCCGGAAATTGGGCGTTGCGGATATAGCCAACTGCCTTTGCTTTGAAAGTCTTGATATCTGAAGAGCGGTAGTCTGGATAGTACTTCGAGAACAACGACAGAGCCGTCACAACGGCAGTCGTGCATTCCGGATAGTCGTATTCAACCATGATTCTTCCAAAAACTTCGGCAGCATTAAGCATTTCAAGCCATTCGCCTTGCCGTGCTGGCTCGTATGAGGCACATCCTCCAGACCATTCATGTTGATAAGTGAGTAAAGTGTCAATAGCATCATAGATTCGTTGGTCTTCCAGGGGAGCTGGGTAGCCGGGTGTGCGCTGAAGTAGAAGAACAGCTTTGAGCGCTTCTGAAATGCAATCACTTACGGCATACCCTTGGACCTTGTTGCTGAAAGCCCATGCGCCTTTCCGTTGCTGTCTGTAGCATATGGCTTGGTCATCGACATCTTCACGTATCTGCTGATCGTCAAGGAATTCCAAAGCGCGGGTAAGCATCGGTCTCCATTTGGGATCCTCTGCTAGCCCGGCATCCATCACCGCCTGGACCGTAAAAGCTGTGTCCCAGCATTGAACTCCATTGGTACCGTTAACCAGCATTCCTTCGCCTTTGACCCAGAGATAATCAGCCATCCGATCTCTGTGACGCTGCACTGAGTATGAGTCTGGACCTTCACGAATGTAACAAGCCACAAAATTCATAGGCATGCTCACAGGGGCGAGGTCAGAATAGTCGGTGTTTTTATCTTCCATCTGAATAAGTTTCCAGGTCCAGTCCTCTGCTCTCTTGGCGATCCAATTTGTCCGGTAGAATGGTATCCAGATGTTGACAAGGATCCAATTGATGATGTTCAGGAGCCATGATTTAGGATGGTAATTGTCGATCTTGTAGATAGTGTTCCGATTGCCAATCCAATCTATTGACTCGTATGGCTCGGCGAAGAGTTCTTGTCGAAGTTGTCGAATCAAAGGTGTTTCTTTGAACGTCCAACGTTTAGACCAGATGAAACTAGATCCAAGGAAAACCATCCGTGTGTGAATCCACCACCTCCAAGGAGACACTGGAAACCAATCTGGAAGTAGCCAGAATTCCGGCGGAATAGGATTGACTATTTCCCATTGGCATACCCCAAGCACACTGAGCCAGAATTTCGCCCAATGTGGGCCAGCTTTCGCTCCTCCCATTTTATGCAAAGTTCCTCTTGCCTTGATCATGTGTGGTTCCTCCTCACTGACACCAAGAATACGAAGAGCGGTATAATTCATAGCAGTTCCGAAGACACTACTTTCTCCTTCGATGTGTAGTCCCCAGCCACCATCCTCAGGATGTGCGCGTGCGAAAAGATAGTTCTTCATCTCCGTTGCAATGTGGTCCGGTATTGGGGTCTCAGTGACATACCAACTGATCACGACGCCAGGAAGTAAAAACATAGGTCCGCCATACTCGCAGGCCCAGTTTCCAGGAGGTAATTGAAGGTGTTGGAAGAATTCGAGAGCGTTCTTGACCGAATCGAGGGGTGTCTTGGGGGTGGGAAGGTCTGGAAGGCCCTGTTCAAATCAGCATAGACCCCAAATTGCGGAAGGTGTTTCTCACAGTTGGCATGTCCAAATGCCACTTATCTGCAATTGATTGAGGCCATTCCTTGGCCTCTTCGTCATTCTCGAGGTAATGCCATGTCTGCCTTCCTGCTTCGTCCAGCAGCCGCCATCGCGTGTAGTCAGTTCGCGCCGATAGCTTCGGGCCCTTGGTTGACTTGGCCTGAGCAATCGTGAATTCGATAGGGCTGCCCTCTGATGCTGTGTCTGGAGGTGTTGGGGGGAGATCAACCGAGCTGACGGCAGCCTTGGCCTTGGAGCGGATGGCCATGGTGAGTTGTGTCTGCTAACTGTGTGTCCGACTCAGTACCTCGGGAGTGCGGACGTCCCTCAATGCGTAAATACTGAGCATTCACTGCATCACTGCACGCGATTGTAGCAGCTGGCATATGATGAAGGAGATATGGGCTGGTTGCAGACGTTAACACCGCGAATTTGCGGTCATTACGCAGCAGGGGAAATTTGGTGCCTTGCAGGATCGGTGAAGATCGCTCCGACGCTAAATTAGGCGCGATTTTGGGCAACCTATACATCTCCCCTTTCCAACTCTATCATACACTCAAAGAGCGAAGTATTTGAGGGCTGAATCTCCAACAGCCACCCCAATGGACTTTGATCTCCTGCCTGAGTTCGCTAGTAACTATGAGACTGGCGCATCACAAATATTGCTCTCCAACTTACAGGACAGGCGAAGACTTACCCCTGAACAGATTGCCGAAGACCCCGCGTTGGAGAGAGACTTCGATAGGCTGGACGATGAGAACCCGAATCTTAACAACAGAGGTGTAGTAATCACCAAGATTGAGGATATTTTCGAGTCCATTGCAGACTGCATCCTGAATGAGGGGAAGGAGCTCGTGATACTGTTGAAGAGCAGACCCAAGAACAAAATTGTTGCTAACCAGGATGACTCTTCGAGTATCAACAAATGCTTGGGCTCCGAATCAAGAAAGATCACCTTCCCAAGCAAGTCGCCAAGAGAAGCATGGAAATTCAGTAAGTGGAGACTGTTTGATGCTGAGCAACGGCTAATGAGAAAGCTGCACTTCTTCGAATACTAGAGCTTTCCCATGAAGCTCTAGTCACGGGAACTGTCACAACAAAAAGGTATGAAATCTACCTCGTTGAGTCGTTAAATACATCTGCTTGCTTGCGGAGCTCTTCATCACCCGTGCTCGCTTTTGTCGTGTCCTTGCTAATCACATGACAGAGATATGTATTATCGAGATCCCGCGCTGTTCATGAGACAAGCTGTTGTGGACAGATACGTTGATGATATTGCTTACACTTTTGGAGTCGGCCGCGATGCGTTGAATGTGGTAGGCAGACCGAATTCTGATCATGTTATCTGCATTGATATCTTTGCTACAGGTAGCAGCTGCCAAAGGCTTGGTTGCTGGATCTTTTTCTGTCGAGAGGAAGGATGGATCCAAGATTGACTACTCCATTGAGCCCGAGGTCGGCATTACCTTCTCTGAAGTATGATCATTTACCTGATTGCGGTAGGGCATTTTGATACCGAGCATCAAAGACATTGCAAACGTTCAAGTTTCCAATATTCAGTGGATTCTCGTAATCGAAAAAGAGGTACCACCTTGGTCGCGTCTCATATTTGCTTATCTAACATCTCGCAGGCAACATTTCGTACCTTGGCCACAAATCATTATTGGAAGGGTTCGCTCGCAGGCAAGGGAATTTTAATCACAGTAATGGTACCCCCTCCTCCTTTGTAACATAATTCTGACAGCAACACAGGCAAAAGGCTACCCGGACATCCAAACCCGCCAATTCCTGCACCTCTTCTCCCGTCAGTACCCCGCCATTCCCATCTTCGCACTCGTCGACTTCGATCCCGACGGCATCGGCATCATGTCAACCTACAAACACGGCTCCATAACCCTCGCCCATGAAACAAACCTTACCGTACCTTCGATGCGATGGCTCGGCGTACGTAGTTGCGATTTTCTTGAAACCGAGAAAGATATCCAAGACCTATTGAATCTCACTGCTCGAGATCGAAGGATTGCTGAGAAGATGCTTGGGAAGTGTGTGAGTGAGGAGAGGGATGAGGAGTGGAAGAGAGAATTGCAGGTCATGTTGGTGCTGAATGTTAAAGCTGAGATTCAAATATTGGGGAACGGTGAGATGCTAGGAAAGTGGCTTGATAAAAAGTTGCTTAAGGCTATCTGAACGGAGCAAAGGCTTTGAATCGCTCTCTTTTGGTACACAATTATTTGCACCTTTGCTCTATTCCAAGCTGGAGTCTGCGTCTCAGCCGACAATTTGAAAGGAGGTGCGAGTGCGGATGAATGTACCGTATAAAAGTTGAATTTATAACTTTGAGAAAGACAGCCTTCAATTCTATTCTTCTTGCTCTAATCAACTTCTTTCTGTTTCTATCTCTCTATCTTCCTTTGCCTTTGTCTACCACTAATCCACTACCTGCAACACACTAAATTGCCAGATATCAAAGATAAACAAGACATCCCTGATCCTACAAGGTTTTTTCTCTTCCCCATCCAGAAATATCGGCAGCTGTTTATCGCTTGATCTTACCTCAGAAAGATTCAATGCATAAGGTTCTACCCATTGTCATATCCATTCACTTTCACATGCAACTGAATACCTATATACTCGGGTTAAAATATCTTCTTTCGCTGGTTCCGTTCAGTCTGCAGACCTGAGCTGAGAGTCCACAGGCCTAGAATAGCCTAGGCATAGCCTAAGTATGCCTAAGCCGAGATCGAACATATCTGAAAGAGGCTGGTTTGAGCTTGAGTCGAGCTTGAGCATCCTGACTACTCGTCTTCCTATTATTATATGGGTCCCTATTTTGTACCCCGTGTACCCCGGCTATAATTTCCTGGCCTGTTCGCTTGGGGACCTGTTCTGCTCTCTTTATCAGGAGCTTCCTCCAAAGCCGATTCTAGATACGTTTCGTCAAAGAGCTTGTGACTAGCAAAGCCTCATGTTTACCGAAAATCACCAATTCAACTTCATGTAATCAGTGTCGTTGGGCAGCAATGCTGAAAGGGGAACGATACCTATATTCTCCGATTTCTACGGGGCCACACGCCAACATTGGCTTTCCCGAGTAATTATCCTGCGAGCAAGACTGCGTCCGAACTGCACCAGTGACAATATCAGAAACAATGACCAACTCTGCAATAACATGTATTTGGCTTCTCAACAGTGGAACATGCAGGCGCAAACCTTTCTAAAAATCCTGATGAGCACGAAGATTTACTAGGCCTGCCAGAAAGTCTGCACATCCGCTTTTATTTCTGGGCAGTAGTGATCCAAGCTTAGATTGTGGGTGTGCAAACTTTCTGGCAGCGCGAGTAAAATAAGGCTGTCCAAATTCGCTTGCTCCCTTCCGTTCGCGTTGCAGCAAAGCGGCTGGCTACACCTCCTTCTAGCCCCTGTTTCGCATGCAATCCACTACCAGAGCCCCCTTCCATCTATAGGAGTGTCCAATTTAATTTAAGCCTCAAAAGGATCAAAGTCTCACTCGGCAATCCTTCCAGAAGGTTGGCGGATGTGAAAATCATAAAATTAGAAAGATTGGGGTCTTGTTGCCAAACCCTGCCATACCCCTGTTGTCCACTGGCAGAATCTTTTCTGGTAAGACGCCTCGCTAAAAGCCTTTACTCTCACGCCTGGCTTTTTCTAGAGCCCAAAAATTGGAGCTATCTATCATGACTGTCCCGTTGCTCCAGCACGGTGATTCTACTTCTAGATACGCCCGCTCTTTTCGCAGCTCTCGTTGGCTCTGCGAAGACGGTGGGGTCCTTTGCCCAAGCCACCCCGATCGCTACCTTCGGTGGGACAATCAAAATAGGGGCGTACTTTACGCCCCGTGGGAATAGGAGTGACAGTGCCACTTTTGGCAACAAGTCCCTATTGAAGCACGATGTGGCCTCCGCTGACAAGGCTGTTGGATATATGCAAAACACGCCAATGCTGTGTAACTCTGCCTCGCGGTCGCACCAGCTGTTGAGCTGTTCAAGGGGGCAGCAGATTTCTCACAATTTGTTTCGGTGGTTGGAGAAGGAAGGCTACAAAGCATTTATGAGCTTACTTCCTGAATTCATAAGTTACTTCCCCTACTTCGAAGTTAAATTTCCCATCAAGCGAATTTCCATCTCACAATGTTGTCTAAATGGTCATTCCTCGTCGCTGTATTTGGATATTTCACGAATTCTGTCATCGCAGATGCTACCTGTCACTCGAATCAACCCCGCCGAGATGGTGATCCATCTGGGAGCCAGATTTCTACTGCTTTGACGATCAATAATCAACTTTCATCAGTCTGTGCTGGGACTTGGGATATTGGTGATAAAAAAATGCTCACTATTTCTTTCAATCATGGAGGTAAGTTGTTTCTTTGCTCAAGCAATGCAAGGCTCATCACTACAGGAATGATCTACAACGTTTCAAGAACGGACAATACTCAACCGTTGCAGTACTGTATGACGGCCATGGAAGATATCATCAACGAATGCATTCTAGATAATTATTTTTGGGGTGGCATATGGACCGAGGGAGACGAAACTTACGACATTTACAACGACGAGTTCCCGAATAACCCTCTTCTTTCTACAGACCCAGGGGGGCCGCAGACAACTACCACTACTTCTACTTCTTCCTCTTCGTTAACTACTAACAATGCTCAAGGCCCTATCACCCTTGGTCCCCAAACCTCGACCGAGACTGGATCATTTAGCACTACTACTAAATCTATCAATGGTTTGACGGCAAACTCAGCAACCACTACTTCTGCCGATGGCCATCCAACAATCCTACCGATTTGGTATCTCGGTCCTGGTTTGGGTATCATTGTGGTTCCTTTGGCTGGTGTGATACCTGGTGGCATCATCCCTCCACCTGTAGGCTACCCGCCTCTTACCTTCGGCTCCGACGGTAACCCTACTCCTGCTGGACCTGCGCAAGGTCAAAAGCAAACAATTCCTTCTACAACTACAACCACAACAAGTTCAAGCTCAACGTGCGGTCAATGCACGACGTGTGACATGGGAACTATGGGTAACCTACCCACCCCGACAGACCTAGCCGACATAGACCCCAATTTTCCCTTGATTGTCCCCGGATCACCGACTCCCTCTTTTCTTACAAGCAGTACATCTGCGGCACCTACTTCTCCTTCATTAATCCCGCAGTCTGCCAAGCCAATTGGCTCCCCAACTTGCTCCAAAAACAGCGCCGAATCTATTCCAAATAGTATTGCAGCCACAGATGCCAATATCGATCTGAATGAACTACTCGTTCGAATGCGGCAACAGCTCTGTGCTGGACCTTGTGCTGCGCCAAGCGGGATACCCGCTGCTGAGGTCGCAATTTATCAAAACTCAGCCGAGTGCGAGATTTCTGTCGGCATATCCTCAACCACAGAAGCTTTTATGTATCGGGGAACTGCTCCAGATGGACCTGAGTGGCAACAATGCTGGGATAGTACTTGGAACATCATTTATGACTGTGTCAAAGATGGACCTAATACTGGTTGGTGGTAAGTGAAGAGGCGATGGTGTCTCTTTCATTTCATTCAGATCCTTCATTATGTATCCGTTTTCTTATGCTAACCTGAGTCAATAGGAATGGAGATTATGTTTATCAATTCTACCAAGCAGGGGTTAGGCCATTGAACGACAAGTCGGCGAAGCACACCTCATCAATCACGGCTTGGCCTTCGCTGCCTACCACAGGGTTGACTTGCGACACTAACTGTGTCGGTTATATCCCCAACCCAGATTGGTGTGCAGCAAACTGCCCCTGTCTTACCGCAAATACCGTATGCGGAGCGAGAAAGACACGCAGCCAGCTCTTGAGAAGGGAAACAGACTCAGCTACTTGTGGGGCTTTTACCATCTCTTACAATCTTCCGGACTATCCCAGTACTGCCTCTTCTACATCAGCTGCAAATCCACCAAACGGAGCTGCAGATGGGATCGCAGCAATAAGCAAATGGTGGGACCGACTCGACAATAATAATCCCATGGGTTGTACTTCGACGCTAAACAAATTCCCTCAACGACAGGCATCTCCTGATGGGGCACCTCATGAATATGCGAGTAAGTCTTCCATATTCAGCATGAACTAAAATCATTGATCCATCTAACTTATTATCAGCTGAGCATATTTGGGAGAAGCACTTTGTAAAAACCTTCCTGAACTGGCTGAGTTTCAACCCTGAAGGAGACGGACCCGTCGCAACTTGTGCTTTAGTGAACGCTGTCTTCAACACGCCAAGCACGACCACAGGGTCCCAATTTAACGGCAAGACTCCTGCTCAAGCGCTTGCGAATGTCGTCAGTTGTTTTGGCGGCAGCTGTCCGGAATCTAATCGAGTGAGCGAATTCTACATTCTCGAGTCCGGAATCAACCAAGTAAAGACAGTTGTTAGTTATTCAAACTTAATTATACATGTGCAAGCATTAACTCTTTCCCAGATCTTAAGCAAGCTTAGCACCTCAGGTTCGGCTGTCCTGCCTAGTTGCAAAGCAACCGGATCATCATCCCTCACCTGGCAACAGATGAGGACGAAAATGGTAACAGTTTCGATGGCTTTTGAATATATGCGAGACCAGGATGTATTCAACATATTCAACACTGTAAACACACGTTTTAGAAATGTCCTGTATGCTCCCCATCCTATTCATCCACCTTCGTCGACATTCCCCTTTCAGATATGACACTGATCACTTCCCATCTAATAGTCTCGCGCTCGACGCCGACGCGTTTTACGGCAACCTCAAACCTCTGCCACAGCTCGTTGCGGGAGATCCTACAAATATAATCCAACACTTGTCTTGGACCAATGCGTACGATTACTGGATGACTGGATTTCTCCGCCAGGCGGAGATTAAAATGCAGCAGTGGATGTTTGACTGCGTGGTTTCAATGGTAGCGGCAGCTACTGCTAGTGGAGCTACAGTTGAGGCGAATTGGGCGCTGAATCAACAGCAGAGTGGACTTTTTACGGAAGCGTCGACCCAGTTTGGTACATTGTACAATAGCTTGATGTCTGCTCAGTGGGTAGATTAGGGGAATTGAATATAGCAAACACTATTGTCTAGAACTAATTAACTCTTTCCAATCATAAACTTAATTTAGTCGCCTCTTTAGCTCGAGAACTTGTTCGTTATATTGCGAAATAAAAGACTATATTACGAGAAATATAAAAATGTTCATAGAGATAACAGAGAGTTTTCGCGTGCCTCTATGGAAAAGGCTTTATTGATAGCTTATGTGCTGCCTAATCACCCGATCCACTTCCCCTTCTTTTAAGCGTTATTATTTTCAACAAGATCTTGGCTTTTATTGCCCAATTCCCTTTGTGACAATGCCGTATTTCACAAGAAGAGATTCAATCCCTATTTCGATTCCATTCGTTCTTAATCACAACGCAAACCGTATACTCCATCTGAACATATAACTCCAGCACTCTCATGGCTAATCAGAAGATACCACACAATCCACGCCCAGGAAAAGTATTCTGAAAAATTGTTTTGCATTAGGAGCGAACCCTCTCCCAAGAAGAGTAGATCTAGCCATTCTATGCAGACATCGAGAATGTGTACTGCTACGCTGTGGACAGGAACGGACTTTTGCTTGAATCAAAAGGAACATCAAAGCTCCCACTTTTGCACCTTAAATTAATCTATAGAAAATTACTAGAATTGTATTCAAATTTTCTTACCTGTAGTATAAAAGCTTACTTTACAGATAGGAAGGATTTATGTATGTACTATAATGTTCGAGAAAGGTTATAGAGATAGCTCGTTCAAGTTATAGAGACATCTTCTAAGTCTGTCAAACTGGCGGTGCCAGTGGTAATGAATCCCACCCATAAAGACAGATGGCACAAATGTTATAATGCAAGCAACTATAGTGGACACAAATATACTCCAATGAGCGTTTGATTGCTGAAGAGTAGAGTCCTCTAGTCTTCTCTTGATTGGCGGTGGTGGTAGTATGCCATGCATAGCATTCTCGCATTCAAAACTCGTGAGATTTCGATTCTATCAGTAGTTAGCTCAACTTGCTTCTACCCAGGGAGCAGGCTTACCAAGTCTGCGAAGCACGATTCTCGAAAATCCTTTTGAGCTGCCCACTTTGCAATCTTCAAGCCGTCAATCGTTGGTGCCATCGTTGCGTACCCAGGGCCAAGAGCAATAATCGCTATGAATAAAGCAATGGCTCCCATTATTGCCTTCTGTCTCTTGTGGATGATTTTGATGAATGCTTTCCAATATCTTGCTGCGTCACGCCTCTGGTCCGCCGTGGAAGTAGCTGAATGCACGTTCTGACCTGGGTTGGGTGCAGGAGTCGAAGGTTGAGATGGAGTTGAGGAACTAGATTGACTAGAAGCTATAGACGGACTGTGGTAGGAAGCCGGAGAGAGAGCTGGGCGAGAATTTGACGGGGTATTAAGTGGTGGATCGGGGGTTGGAATGGAGGCAGGGCTTGCATTTGGGCCTGGGGATGAGATTGACCAAGGGAAGCGAACCACAAGAGATTGGAGGAGCACACGAATAGCAGCTCGGAGGGGGCTGTTGATTGGAAGCTGGAGGAGCTGCTGGATGAAGCGCCGGCCAAGAGCCTGGTGCACTGGGAGAAGAAGCGTCTCTTGCAGGCTTGAAGGGTTGCTTCGAGTTTGGCTGAGCGGATACAATATCCATCTCAAAGTTCGTCGATCCCATGATGGAGCTATCGTATCAAAGAAGAATAGTACAACGACTTTGCTTAGAGAACGCCTCATATAAGGCTGAGGTCAAGATTGAAAGTTGAAGTTGCGGTGGCTCAGCCTCCTTCGCTTGACCCTCCAATTGCAAGATGTTTTTCTCTTTTCACTCTTCACGAGAAGTCACTTCGTAGATCACGACTAAATAGAGTTCGGAATCGTTCAGGACCGCTGTATTCTATCAGAACTGCTGTGTTCGAAAGTGACTAGATTAATACAACTTAGATGTATACTTTTGACACAGAACTGTGGACTGAAATATAGCGAGGAAAGCGAAATGTCTTATAATGCTGGGATCTAGAGAATGATTCACATGAAAGTTGCGAAAGCGTTGGCATTGAGATTTCAGGTGAACGCTTTTTAATCAACCTTTTCCGATTACCTACTTTCTTCATTAGTTCAAAGCAGTCCGGCAAACTGGCGCCCGCTACAACTAGTTTCTTGACTTCCTACTACTTTTCGGCATCATCTGTATCCTCAACAGGTTTGGCCACTACCTCGACCAGCTCCTTCACACTCCCATGCTCCCCTCCTTCATCCTCGTCGACAAATTCTGCATGGCCGTTACGCCGCCACAAGTCACCTTGCACTGCGCGAATAAACCACTGCAATTTCAGTCAGCAATCTCTCCCCCTAACTCAAGAACCCAAGACGTGCTCAAGGTATTACAAAGAAGGAAGTGCAACTCACAGGCGGACTACTTCCACCAACCTTGTACGTCCAATACTCGCCCTTATCCGCATCCGGAGGCTCAACCTCTCTACCCAACACCAACCCCGTCACCTTCCGCGTCACATATATGCTGCCATTCAACATCACATACGTGAACAGCCCCGCAATCAAACCATAGGCCACACTATAGCAAAGCGGCATACTAACAATCGTCACAAACGCGGGCAGCGCATCGCCGATATACAACCAATTCACACTCGTGACTTGCCGCATCATCATGCAGCCTACGAGGATTAATGTGCAGCCGGTAGCCCATGGTGGAATTGAGGCAAATATGGGAGCGAAGAAGATAGAGATTAGGAAACAAACGCCGGTTGTGATGGCTGTGAGGCCAGTTCGGCCGCCTTCTGTGATGCCGGCGCCGGATTCGATGAATGCGGTGACAGGTGAGCAGCCGAAGAGTGAGCCGATAGATATTGACATGGCGTCGACGCAGTATGCTAATGTGGAGCGAGGGAAGTCAGAGGACGAAGGGTCTACAACGCCCGAGAAGCGCGCCATGGAGTATAGAGTAGCCGTTGCGTCCACAATGTCCACATATAGAAAGGTGAAGAGTGCGAGTGCGAAGTGTGCCCCAGAAGCGGAGACGTTCCAGTCCTGCGCGGCGAGGGTCGAGTGGATCGGGTGGAAGGCAACGACCTGACGGAAGAAAGCGAACATATCGTCGCCGTCCGGCGTGTTGGGGAAGTATGTGAAGGACGTGTTGCGGCTGTGAGGTGTTAGAATGTGGTGAAAGAGAATGGTACATTAAAGGAGCTTTTACGGCCAAGACATGATCGAGACGACTGTGATGCCGATTATAATGGCTGACTTGACTCTGTACGCCATGAGATATGCTGTCAATAGCCCTCCACAGATGACACCAATCCAAAGCTAGTTGTACTCGTCAGCATGTTACATTTTCACAGCTCCATTTCTCAAATAAGGAGCATGAACGTACTGTCGGATTTGTCATTTTATGGCTATCGCAAGCTCCAGTCGCAGCATCCAAATACTGTAGAGGACAACCTCCGATATCAGTTGGTGTAACTGAATTCCCAGTGATGAACCCGATGCCGGAGTAACTCATGCCTATCTCCGTGAGAAACATGCCAATGCCAACTCCGCTTGCGACTTTGATGCTCGCAGGGATGACTTTGACGAGCCATTGGCGCATGCCAATCAGAGAGAGGAATACGAAAATGAATCCCTCGACGAAGACGGCGGTGAGTGCAAGGCGGTAGCTGACAGATCCGGTGCCGTGAAAGCCAACAACTTGGTAGGTGAAGTAGGCGTTGAGGCCCATCCCAGGACTGAACAGCAGTTAGTGAGAGGTGGCAATGGAAAATATGGCAAAGAACCTACGCAAGAGCGACGGGGAGATTTGTGAGGAAGCCAAAGGCAATGGTAGCGATACCAGAAATTGCGGCTGTGGCAGTGGTGAGGTCTCTCTTAATGCCTGTACTCATGAGTTTATTTCTAGTCTATCTAAGACATGACCGAGACTTACCGATCAAGCATGTAGCATACTCGGCATCAGTAGCGCAAGTTGGATCAGCAGTATTCGTACATACGCATGTACCCCCGCTTTGGGTGAGGACGGATGCCTTTCAAATTAGCTTTGAGCCTAACCTTGAACGTGGAAGACAAACATTGACAGCAATAATATACGCCATAGTGAAGAAAGTGGTTATTCCGGCTCTAATCTCAGTCAAGAACTTCGAGCCTTTCCGTTCTTTTTCCTATTAAAAATGAGTATCGAGCCCGCAGTCGAACACAGCGATGATGGAACTTACATGGCCGGATCCCTGGAGACGGAAGACTCTGCCAAAGGTTGACCTCGATATCCGGCCATTGATCGCCGTCGTGGCATCTCTGATTGCAAACATGGCCGTCCAACCAAAAGAAAATAATAGATTTCAGAACTTGGAAAGACCTGAAGGAAGGGAGCACGTTATAACCAACAGTTTAACTTGAACTGTTAAAATGAGAAAGGGCCGGCAATGCACTTCCTACCCAGGTCCACAAGAATAGCTCAGAACAATACTTGAGGGGGATTTCCCATAAAACATCCATGTGAAAGGAGCGGGTAGGGGAGTAGGAAACGGGGAGGAAGTGCTGTCATCGGGTAGAATACTTTTCCACCCAGCAACCGCAGCCATGGGAACTTGAGAAGGGAACCTCAAGGGTAGGCAGCCACCGAAAGTCCTCTTCCCGCTGCATAATTGGCAGTGACAACATTGAAGTCATTCCAAAAGCCCAGCTGAACGAACAGGTGGGCAAATCGTACGATTATCAGCCGAAGGCTAGAACATTGTCTTTGCTTCTCGGGGTATTCTGCTGGGATTATGCACAGACATATGCATCTCATCACATCTGAGATCCACAGAGGCGGGAAGCATTGAGATCGATCACTAATCGTGATTCGCGAGTAGACTCGAGATGGGGCGGATGGTCTCAGCTCTGATGTTTCGAAGCGGTAACTTCCCCAAAGTCCCAGAGAGGCTAGGACACATCGTATGATGCTCGCAGAGCGCTTTGACACTTCTCTGAAGAACTTGACGTGACTTAGGCTGGCTCGAATGGATTAGAAATGTGAGATACGTACGTAGACATATACACTCTGTCAAAGGGGGTGCGTTCTGTCCACATCGGATGGCATTGTGATGAGATCCACGTGGCGCACCCTGGGGCTCGCGGGCTAGCTGAGATAAAGATCGATTTCCCCCACTTTAGCACATGGGCTGCTATCTATTTCCCGAATGATCTGAAAGGCTGAAGAAGTCGCAATATGACGGATCATTTTCAGGGTCTACGGAACAGCTTGCTTTTGATTGTCCCGTGTTCGAATGTTTTGAATCCAGCCAAGAGAAATTGAGAAGTGCTGACAATCTGCACGGTACCGAGACCCAGTGAAGCTGCCAACGGAATTTCCCCACTCGCTGCCTTGTTCCTGAGCACATGCAAGCCACGATAGGGGTTCAGGGGTAGCCTTACCATGTGTTTGGCACGGATCGCTCCCCTGTTCCTGCTGGAGTAGTCACATTCCACCCCCAAACCAAATCTCCCCGCGATCTCCCTCCCCGGTTCCCCGAAAGCCTGTTGTAGTTCAGAACTGCAGCGATAGCGCAAAAGTACCAAGTGACGGACTATCGAACGCCGCGGTTAGGCGCAGTGTCCTAAAACCGCAAATGCCTGTAATACGTCGACAACGCGAGTTGTGGTGTAGAGTGCCTGTGGCCTCAGTAGACGGAAGTACCCACCCTCAAACTCTCAAACAGCATGCATCCAACGTGGTGGGATGTTTCATGGCACGCGGGTAGCGACCCGGAAGGGTACTTCTCAAGTTCTCTGGGAATGATCGCACAATGTGGAGCAAATCGACCCTTGCAGCCGCAGAGATTATATCAAGGCTTACGAGACCCTTGCTCAAAGCAAACGCATACACCCCACGTGAGATGCCTCCAAGGTCTTGAGCATTCTCGTCAGTTATTAGCTTCATTTGGGTTTCTTCTTATACTTCATACTTGATCCAGTCTATCTAGTGTCATCATGTTTGAAGTATCCTGGACAGATCCGGAAAGAGAGACAGTAGGAGAGAGAAAGAGCAGAAAGCAAAATCAACAGAGATCCGCATGTGCTCCACGGAATGGCCCAACAGAACCATCTCAGGGTTCAACCTCAGGAGACTCAAGCTCGAGGCCACCAGTAATGAATGTCTTTGGACCAGGTTGGAAGGAGCCGACTTCAAGGAGAGGCAGAGGAAAACAGGGTAACTCATCATCATCAACGTTGCGCATCGATGGGCCAAAAGCATCTCGGAAGGGAGCAAACTATGCTGCAAGCTCGGATTCGTCCTTTCAAGAGACGCCAAGGACATCGACGACTACCATGAGAACGCCCGATACGGAATTCTTTTCCGATTCGAATCATTCGGAGTATGATCACTGCAGACTTTCCAGTCCATCAGGAGGTATGGTTCCTCAAATCTCCCCAGTACAGCACCCATTGTGCACAAAGATTATCGTAACTGACAGGAAACATGTAGTGTCAGATTCAGGAACTAATTCTACCTGGAGCTTGCAATCAGACTCGATCAGCAGCTCAGCAAAGATCGTGCAGCATCTAAGCCCAACCTCATTCGTGACCCAGAGCACAGAGATCACCGTGACCTCACGAGAATCTATCAAAGACTCCCAACAAGCTGCGAATATGGTACATATCTCGGCGAGTGGCTCGGTGCATATGAATGATGTGGCTGGTAGACGGTATGCCCCTCCCCTCCCGTCAAGTAATTCATAAATTCCAGATACCATTTTGTTGATCAATACAGACCCTCACAAGCCGCAATTCTGGATTTCCTAAACGATAACGAACATGATAGTGAGAAAGAGACGGAAGAGGAGATCCCGATGCCGGCGAAAGAGCCCGGACTGCAACCAAGACCATCAAAGACTCCCCTCTGGCAGCCTATTTCCTGGGAGCCTCCAGAGGCGTGGGAGTGTTCGGGTTTCAAGGGGAAGAATGAGGTGCCTCCTACATTTAAGACGAGAGGTCTTGGGCTGCCTTTCCAGCCGGTTCGACCGAGAAGGGGAAGTGGAAGGGGCATGATGGATGAGAGAGCGCCGGATGAATAGACGTTCCAGAAAGGAAATAGAGAAGTTGGATGTGATGGTCGGTGGATGTGCTTTGGGACCCATCCGCGCTGGCGAAGAGATGGGACATTGGAATTCGGAGGACGAGGAAGACTCACCTAGGTGAGGGGTATTGTTTAGCAGAGACTAATGGATGGGAGGATTTTTCTCAAGTTGAAGCGTTTTAGCAGGAGTAGTGCTTGGATTGCGATACCAGTTTATAATTTCCCCCTCTTCGTCTCGTTCTTATTATACAAACCTCTTATCTCGCTATGCTGGGGTCACCTTCACTCGTCTACTCCGGCACAAGTCACTCTTAACACTTCGAAAGCTTCACGCCTGCGGAAAGCAGAACACTACTAAACGTTAAATGTTCTTTCCTTTCCGCCCATATGTAAAATCTCCTTCCTCTCCTCTCCTCTCCTCCCTCCCTAAACACGAAATCCATCAGCTTACTCTAGCAGAGCTCGTGCTTCTTTCTTCAAAGCCGGCGTGACAGTGTGACTCAAGTCTGCAATTGAGAGTGAGACTTATACTTTGGGTTTGTGTTATGTTGAGTAAGCGAGATAGGAGAAAGATGCGTGAATTTGAGATATGGCGGTATGTGTTATAGAAGTCTGGGGCTGAAGGAGCTTGTTTTGTTATTTGGTACCGTTAAGTTCGAACGGCAAGCCAGAACTGTATGATACGAATTAAGTGCTTTAATGGTAATGGTAATTTTTAAGAAATGGAGCATCAAGCACGGAAGCACTAATAGCTTCGGTAGAGAAGGTGATATGGGCAAACGTCTAGCATTTGATGAAAATAGCTGTGTGGATTATACGTGAATGGATTATAGAAAAACATGTTTACCCTATACATCAACTCGCATCTGGCACTTCCACAACTGCCCTCTCCACATCAGCAACCGAGGATTTCGCCTCCGACTCGCTCATAGACGGCATCTTCTCCTCTTGCCACACCTCCCCAAATGTCCCTCTCCTCCCTTTCATCTGCAGCCCTCCGCCACCCCTCACGAAACTCGGCAGATCCTCATCCGCAGAGCTGAAGTCCACTCCGCACCGAATCAAAAGCCCTTGCACCGTGCTCTTCAAGCACGGAAGACAAGCTGCTATCGAGCCAACCAACATCTCGATTGCCGCCAGCGTGCAGATCGTGAAGCCGACGAACATGCCGTCTGGGTCGTTGACCCACTTCTGGATGACGATGGCTTTCATTATGCTCGCAGCGCTCGCCGCCAACCCCACGGCCATCAGGCACGAGATGAGGATCTTCTCGACGCGTGGTCGGCGGAGAGTGATCATGAATGTGAGCGGGAAGAGTGACAGCACGAGATCAGTGGCGATGCTGAACCCGCCGACGAAATTCGACACAACGCGGACGGGTTTGGTGCCCATGCACTTGGCTGTTGCAGCTTCCGGGCCAGTAGGGTCCCAGACTGCGGAGAGAGGGATGCATTGCAGGATCGAGACGAGGCAAGAGCCGAGTGTTACCAAGGCAAGCAGCGAGAACAGGGCGTAGAGAAAGAGCCGCCAGGGACGGGAGCGCTGGAAGCGAAGGAGGAGAACGGCGACGCTGAGTTTTATGAAGCCGATTGAGAACCCCCAAAATGGTATGCCGATTACGCTGAGCTTGATAGATTGTTGGGCTATGGAGGGGGTTGTGAATTTGATGGAAGCAGGGGTACACCACTGTAACGAATTAGCAACATATTTTCGGGAAGGAAAGAGAGCCAGGAGCTGAAGTTTAGAGCTAGCCAGTGAAAAGGGAAGCTGAAGTTCGAAGACAAAGAAATATGTTGCTTACAGCTACGGCGGCGGTTAGGAGTGCCCAGTCGATGGTTGCGAGGACCTGATGTGCCAGCAATATCAGCGAGCTATTCCACTTTCTGCCAGGAATTATGAAGGATCGATGTACTTACAAAGCCAATGATAATGAGATAATCATCCAAGCCTATACGCACGCTCGATCGAAGTTTAAACGTGATCCTTGCTACAAGTGTCGAGAGAGCAATTGTGTAAAGAGGTACTGTCACTCCGAGATAGATCACCGCGGCGTGCTGGGCTTCAATAGACACCGGAACCTGGTTCGGATCGAGACTCGGATCTGCCATGATGGAAAAGAAAATTGGTCGATCTGTGGAAGAATGGAAAACAAGGATAGGAAAGCAGACAATGACGAAGAATGATCCAACAATCTGGGGAAGTGGGGACTCGGCTCTTCATTTAAGGGGTACGAGATGATTACCGTAGCAATCTTGACTCGGATAACCAATCCCGGCGCAGGTCTGGTGTTGTGGCTGATGCAGCGGAGATCCTTCCTTGGTGAAGAACAAGAGGTGTATCTTAGACAAGGCTAGCAAATCATGAGGAGGTAGATCCGTCAACTTGAAAGTTTTTTTTAGACTTGACCAGTCAGAGGTAGAGATATCTCTCCTTACGGGCAGCTGGAGAGAGGGACCGTGGAGGAAGGCTTGCGGGCTGAAACCGGCTCGCTTGAGAGATTGCCGAAATGTAAGACGGGAAGCTCTTTGGGTTAGCGTATTCGGTAGGTTCGAGTGAAGAGCATGCCAAGATATCAAGTTCAGATATCTACTTTACCATCTCGACGCCCATTATCTTGGCATCATAAGCAGTGCGCTGTTTTCATGAAAGATCCTGGTTACTGTGCTTTGCTCGCTAGGCTTACCTGTGACTCGTCCACCGCATCCGAAAAACACAACCTTCAGCTTCTAAAGCAGAGAACAATATATGAAGCTAGAGAGGGAAACATAAATTGCCTTGGCACTTGCCGATAATCTCCGATGGCGTCGAGATTTTGAACTATCTTGTGGGTTGGGACACTGACAAATTACACCGTTGCTCTCCTATGCTTGCAAAAATTCTCTGCTCTTTCCGACCCTCCACTGGGCAGCAGAAGACGATAAGTTGAGCTCCGTAACCACCCCAGCAGAACGAGCATGCATGATCGTGAACTACATTTGTCGAAGCATCCATCTAGCCAAGCAGACTTAGGAAGGCATATTTTCCAGACGCCAAAGCAATCCCTCAACGCCTCCGTGTGCCATAGTGACCTTGACAGCACTCCCCATCCCCCCCAACCCAACCATTAACATTCCCAATGCGTCGCCTTCCCCGTCTTTCATAGCTCCGTCCTCAAATCTACTATTATCCCAGCAACCCCAACGCAGTCGAAGCGCCCTAACCCACCAGTATCCGAGTCCAATCCATCCATCCATCATGCCCAGGTCTCCTCTCCCATTCATAGCCCCAACATCCGTCGACACCCCTCTCTAACTCTCCTCTCATACTCTGGTCTCTGCTCTCTCCACATCTTTGCCGCCTCCACATTCGCCGGACTCTCATCGTTCGGCTCGGCCAACATGCTCATTACCGAGATCAAAATCTTCTCCACACTCTGGATCGGCGACCAGCGCTCAGAAGCATGCTCGTAGTGATTTGGGTCGTCTCCGGGAGGGTGAAGGATTGAGATACAGACGAGGCCGCTGGGATAAACTGCTCCTTGATTAGCCCTTATCCAACTTCAAGATTTGGAGATGGGGAAAGGGAGGGGGGATGTAAGAGAGACGCGACAACTCACCATTTGGATGCCACACTTCTCCCAGAAACCTCATACTAGGCGGCGCAAGCGGGTAATCCTTCGGAAACTTCAGCTCCGCAGGGAAGACGCCACCTTCAAAGGGCGTGCCCTCTGGTCCTTGTATCAGTGCTTCCCAGTACAAAAGGTCATCTTCGGAGACGGGGCCCGCGGTGATGCCTTCTGGTGGGTTATTTGTCAG
Organism: Stipitochalara longipes BDJ; assembly: GCA_009732865.1. NCBI lineage: Eukaryota > Fungi > Ascomycota > Leotiomycetes > Helotiales > Hamatocanthoscyphaceae > Stipitochalara > Stipitochalara longipes. The sequence continues at coordinate 1,662,868 of ML769346.1, read as the reverse complement.
GGCGCGGTATTCTTGAAGGAGACGGCGTTGGGCGGTTGTGGAAGCCATTGTGGAGATTGAGGGTGGGGAGGTTGTAAGGAGGAGTTTGAACGGATGTGGAAGGGAAAAGAAAGTCAAGGTGGCATGAAGTGGTGAGCAGGACCCCTGCGCGGTTCCTGGCGAGTGCCCCGCTATTTGGTCATTGATTGAAGCTCCATGGGTGAATCACACCTTCTAAGCAACAAACAACCAACGAGTTTCACATTCTTCCTCCTTTCTTGGTTGAATACTGGCTGTTCAATCCCCTTCTTCTTCCCTTCAATTCCAATACACCACTGCTTAACATTAGAACGCGATGTCAACACAAAGGCTAAAGATTGGTTTCGTGCCAGAGCACTTCTCCACACCCCTCTACTTCGCAGAAAAGCACTTCGGGCTCGATGCAGAGTTGATCCCTTTCCCGTCTGGCACGGGACATATGATTACCTCTCTGCGGGCAGGAGAGATAGATGTCGGGGTAGGATTGACGGAGGGATGGGTTGCAGGTTTGGGGAAGGAGGGGGTCGAGGGAGATGGAGGGTATAGAATCGTGGGGACTTATGTTGAGACGCCTTTGTGTATGTCTCTTCTCCTCCTCCATTTCTCATTTCAAGTTTCAAGTTTCACGCAGAAGGACTGAGGCTAATGGTTCACACAGGCTGGGCGATCTCCACCGGCGCAAAGCGCGAAATAAAGAGCGTAGCAGACCTCGAAGACGGCAAGATTGGCGTTTCAAGAATAGGCAGCGGCAGCTATGTGATGGGCTTCGTGCTCGCAGACCAGCAGGGCTGGCTGTCCCCCTCCTCCCCTCCCTTCGAAGTCGTCCCTCTCCAAACCTTCGACAAGCTCCGCGCCGCCGTAAACGACTCCTCCGCCGATTTCTTCATGTGGGAACACTTCACATCCAAGAAATACTACGACAATGGGGAGATAAAGAGGGTAGGAGAGATCTACACCCCGTGGTCGAGTTGGAAGATTGTTGCTCGGACAGGCATTGGAGAGGGTGATCAGAGACTAGAAGAGATGTTTGAGAAGATTGATCGCGGGGTCAGGTATTTTGAGGGGAATAAGGAGGAGAGTGTGAGGTATATTAGTGGGAAGTTAGATTATAGTGCCAGTGATGCGAGGGAGTGGTTGAAGACTGTGAGGTTTGCGAAGAGCACGAAGGGGGTGGATGTCAAGATTATTGAGAAGACGGTGGATATTTTGAAGAAGGCGGGTGTTGTTGGGGAAGGAGGCTTGAAGGCTGAAGAGATGATTGGGAGTTTGAGGGAACCAGTTCCTTGAGGGTCTTATAGATGATAGAAATGTTCTGTAGAATAGTTGGAAAATTATGGCATTGGTTTGGGGTTTGTCCCATATATGGGATGAAAGTAACGTCTCACAGTATCATCTCATGCTTCAGAAAGACGAAAGAAAGCCCAAATAATCCCATTTCAACTCAATTGAGTTCCCATGTTATCCAGAACATCATACTATGATTCGGAGCACTTAATTCCTCCGCAGCATCTCAATTGGCCCTTCAATGCCAGATTCCCAACTTGCTGACCCGAGCTCCCCTTCGCGTAAATAAAACCTTAGTCGCGTCATCACGACATCAACTTCACTTCACCACCCCAATTCTCTCCACTTCCTCACAACCAGAACAACCCCAAGCCAAGAAGAAAACGATGTGATGTCCTTCCGCCAGCTTCTCCGGAAGCCTCCGTCCCTTCTCCATCCTCGCCCCATCCCACGAACACCTCTCTTCCGCTCTCCTCGCCGTCACACCTCCACTTCCTCCCCAGAAACCAAAACCCGCGCGCGAATCGACCGCCTCCTCACCCGCCTCCCCCGCTTCCTGCACCCCTACGTCTCGGGGCTCCGCAACGCGCCAATCTCACACATCGTCTCCTTCCTCATCCTGCATGAGATCACGGCTATCGTGCCTCTTGTTGGGTTGGCGGGGCTATTCCACTACACGCAATGGCTCCCAACTTCCTTTGTGGAGGGGAAATGGGTTACTAAGGGTATGGAGATGTATGGAAGGTATTTTGGGAGGAAGGGGTGGTTTGGGTTTTCGAGGGAGGGTAGAGAGGAAGGGGAATTGAATGGGGAGGGAAGTGGAGGAGGCGAGCGAGAAGTGGGAATGGGACAAGAGGGAATAGGGCAAGAGGAAATGATAGAGGGTGCAGAGAGGAAGTGGAGGGTTGGGGAGAGGGGAGGGAGGATTTTGGTTGAGGTTGCCACGGCGTATGCTATAACCAAAGTGATGTTGCCCGCCAGGATATTGGTGAGTGTTTGGGGGACGCCGTGGTTTGCAAGGGTGGTTTTGGGGAGGGTTGGGAGGGTGTTTGGACGGAAAGGGCCTTGATACCAGAGGAATACATCAAATCACAATCACACACATGGAACGAAGATAGGAACAGCACCAATGCCATGGAATCAAGCTTTTGTCATTTCATGTCATATGTAACTACCATTCTATCCTCCAGCAATGTCCATATCGACAGAGGCCGTATAGGCTATTCGTTAAAAGGGAATCTATGGCTTCTCATAGATCCAGTCGAACTGAGCGGACTTGTATGATTGGACCTCGCCCTCCTTGAACCAGAGGGCAATCTCCTTCTTGGCGTTCTCGACGCTGTCGGAGCCGTGGCAGACGTTGCGGCCAACGTCGATGGCGTAGTCACCGCGGATGGTACCTGGTGCGGAGGCAAGAGGGTTGGTGGCACCGAGGAGGGCTGTCCTCACTGTAAGCAAGAGAATCGGTGGGGTGAGGAAGGGCACATACCACGTCCGGTCTTGACGGCATCACGACCTTCCCAGACCATAGCGCAGATGGGTCCGCTGCCCATGTCTGATGTCCGTTAGATAGATATCTTCGGTGTAGAGAATTGAGCTTACACTTGATGAGTCCAGGGAAGAATGGCTTCTCAGCGAGATCCTCGTCTGTTCTGGTCAGCAATTGAAAGTTGAATATTCCGCCTTGATATACACACAATGCTTCTCGAGGTGCTCTTTGCTGGCGGTCAAGAGCTTGATAGCAGCAAGCTTGTACCTGTCATCTTGTTAATGATGGCCCCCGGCTTCAAGTCCAAGTGTCAACATACCCACGGGCCTCGAATCGAGAGATGATGGGTCCAACAAGACCACGCTGCAGTCAATCAGTCAGTATACATCCCCCAATCCATTCCCACAGTCGTCATAGCATACCTGGACGCCATCAGGCTTGATCGCAATGAAGCTATCCACAAACGTCAGCTTCACCGCCAAATAGTTCGCTGATATCAGCTCTCAGAATCAACATACGTTTGCTCGGTAGACATGGTGTCGTCGTTGAGTCTGGCTTGCTCGTTTCGCTGGTTGGCAGATGCTCGCAGGAATCCTTGAGTCTTGGGGCTCAAGTGCTTGAAAATTGGAGGGTCCTTGGTGTGTTGTTGTTCGGTCATCTAGAGTAGGCCAGAGAATATTTTTGGCTTGGAGGGGTTGGTGGGGCGGGCTGAAGTGGCTTGAGCGCTTGGCGGGCACTTTTAACCTGAGTGTTCAGGCACGTGCCCAGAACCCCGGCCAAAACAGCAGGCGCTGAAGCCGTCAGGGGTTGAGGTCATGGCGAGCAGCGAATGAGTGGAGAGGACAACTCGAGCACTTTATCCCACTCTGTCTTTGCAACAGCACAGCAATTGCTGGCCAGTTTCTATGCGCGACTTGCATCTGTGAATAGCGGCACATACTAGACATTTGCATCTTGCCATGCGTCACTCCCTTTTGCTGTCCTCGAGATGGACAGCTGTTCTCATTGTTATATCTGCATTATGTTGTCTTTTTAGCCCAGCGAGTAAGCAAGCTCCCCCTTCAACAACCACAACATGCTAACCTGCTCCAGTCTCGGTGAAGCATGAGAATTTCAAGACCTGCGATCAGTCAGGATTCTGCAAGCGTAATCGCGCATACGCCGACACTGCAGCTGGAGCCAACAGCTGGGAAGCCCCGTACCGAATAGCCCCCGAGTCCCTGAGCTGGAAGAATGGACAACTGCAAGGTACGATACTTAAGACAATCAACACCAATGGCGAGACAGTCCGGTTACCAATCACCATTTCATTTCTCGAGTTGGGCTCTGCGAGGGTGGTGATTGATGAGGAGAAGCGTCTGAAGGGCGAGATTGAGCTTCGACATGATAGCAAAATTCGCAAGGAGAGGTACAATGAGGCAGAATCTTGGGCCATTGTTGGAGGGCTGGACTTGAGCAAGACGGCTACAGAGGACAGAGGGTCTGCGAAGAGCCATGTGAAGTATGGGCCTGAGGGGAAGTTCGAGGCTGTGATTACATATGCTCCTTTTGGGATCGACTTCAAGAGGGACGATGCCACACAAGTCAGGTTTAACGATCGTGGTTTGTTGAATGTAGAACATTGGAGACCCAAAATCGACAAGCCTGTACCGGAAGTGAAGGAAGGGGAAGAAGCTCCGGCCACCCCAGAGGTTCCAGCTGGTGAGGATGAAAGCACATGGTGGGACGAATCATTTGGCGGCAACACCGACTCGAAACCCAGAGGACCCGAGAGTGTTGGGCTAGATATCACATTCCCAGGATACGAACATGTCTTCGGTATCCCTGAACATGCTGGATCACTCTCATTGAAGGAGACTCGAGGTGGAGATGGGAACCACAACGACCCTTATCGCCTGTACAATGCCGATGTTTTCGAGTATATCATGGATAGCTCGATGACCCTTTACGGGTCCATTCCTTTCATGCAAGCCCACAAGAAGGACTCTACAGTTGGTGTGTTCTGGCTGAATGCTGCAGAGACCTGGATTGATGTCATCAAGCAAAAAGAGGCCCACAACCCATTGAGTCTTGGCATCGGTTCTAAGGTCGAGACAAAGACACACTGGTTCTCAGAAAGTGGACTCATTGACGTCTTTGTGTTCCTTGGACCTACAGCTAAGGACATTACGAAGGCTTATGGAGAGCTTACTGGCTACACTGCACTTCCGCAAGAATTTGCAATTGCCTATCACCAATGCCGATGGAATTACAATAGTGATGAAGATGTTAAGGATGTTGACCGAAAGATGTCCAAACATAATATTCCCTATGATGTTATCTGGTTGGATATCGAGTACACCGACGACAAGCAATACTTTACATGGGATCCTCTCAAGTTTTCCAACCCCATTGGAATGCTCGAGCACCTTGATAAATCCGAGAGAAAGCTCGTAGCTATCATTGATCCTCACATCAAGAACAAGGACGGCTATCATGTAGTAGATGAGCTCAAGAAGAAGGATCTGGCGGTACATGACAAGGGAGGCGGCATTTATGAAGGATGGTGCTGGCCTGGATCATCTCACTGGATTGATTGTTTCAATCCCGCTGCCATCAAATGGTGGATTGGTCTTTTCAAGTATGATGCTTTCAAAGGATCAGCATCTAACCTCTTCATCTGGAACGACATGAATGAACCCTCTGTTTTCAACGGCCCTGAAACCACCATGCCAAAGGACAACATCCATCATGGCAACTGGGAGCATCGTGATGTTCACAATATCAACGGAATGACATTCCATAACGCAACTTACCAGGCTATGCTGGAACGCAAGAAGGGAGAAATCAGACGTCCTTTCGTCCTCACACGAGCGTTCTACGCTGGCTCCCAACGCCTCGGAGCTATGTGGACAGGTGACAACCAAGCAAGCTGGGACCATCTCGCAGCCGGTTTCCCCATGATCCTCAACAACGGCATAGCTGGCTACCCCTTCGCAGGTGCAGATGTAGGAGGATTCTTCGGAAATCCCGAAAAAGACCTCCTGACCCGGTGGTATCAAGCCGGCGCCTTTTACCCCTTCTTCCGCGGGCACGCCCACATTGACACCCGTCGCCGCGAACCCTATCTTGCAGGTGAACCTTATACCGGTATCATTACACAAGCCCTCCGTCTCCGATACTCCCTCCTCCCAGCCTGGTACACAGCCTTCCACGAAGCGTCCGTAGACGGCACACCCATCATCCGACCCCACTACTTCCAATACCCCTCTGACGAAGCCGGCTTCGCGATCGATGACCAGTTCTTCGTCGGGGGCACGGGTCTCCTCGCAAAGCCCGTTGTAGCCGAAAAAGCAGAGTCAGTTGACATCTACCTCCCAGATGACGAGCAATACTATGACTACTTCACTTTCGAAAGGTATTCTGGAAAAGGGAAACACCACGTTGCTGCGCCTCTGGAGAAGATCCCCTTATTGATGCAAGGCGGCCATATTATCCCGCGCAAAGACCGTCCGAGACGCAGCTCAGGACTCATGAAGTGGGATCCGTATACCCTGGTCCTAGTCCTCGGTAAAGAGGGCGCGGCGAAAGGAGAGCTGTATTTCGACGACGGCGAGACGTTTGACTACCAACAGGGAGCTTACGTCCACCGGGAATTCGAGTTCAAGGATGGTGTACTTAGCAGTACCGATATTGGCACGAAGGGGAAGCTGACAGATAAGTACGTGAAGAGTGTTAAGAGCGTGGGTGTAGAGAAGATCCTGATTGTCGGTGCGCCGAAGAGCTGGGAGGGCAAGAGCAGTGTTAAGGTCGGCAGTGGCGCCGCGGCGTTGGAGTGGCATGCTGAGCAAGGGAATAAGGCTGCATGGGCGGTTGTCAGGGCGCCGAAGGTTGCCATTGGTGAGGATTGGAAGATTGAATTTTAGGGGTTGGACTGGTGGTAAATATAAAAGACGGAAGACAGAAGTGGAAGTTGGGGAAGCAGGAATCGAAGTATGTATGTGTATTGGTATGTTGTGCTATGTACTGTACTCCAAATCAAGACAAGTCAAACGCATATTCGCACCCATCGTAAGCATCCCCTGTGGTATCATCTCATCAATGCAGATCACCAGCCCTTACCATATTACGTATCGACAGATATACAAGCTCCAACTCAACGCAGGAAAATGGAGAGCTGATAGGTGTGGGATGTGGATGAAATCAACGCAACAAGTCTCCCGCCTCAGCAACCTTGTCCTCCCGCCCATCTTGCCAGGAGGTGCAGTTCACACATCTTTTCGCCTGTCTACCATCAGCAACTCCGTATTCTCGCTGCTTCTTCTTAATTCTAGAAGAAATAGACATACCTTTACGGAAATCCGTTTGCGGCAGTATTTACACTTCACCATGTGCTTGATGATCGGGTCGCCGGTGCTGAACATCTCGTACACGAGAGCGACGCCGTAGAGTGCGAAGCCGACGCCGAGGAAGTTAATTACTTTGTTAACGAAGGTTCTATTTTCTACGTTAGCTGGGTGGATAATGGGGAAGTGTGGGGAGAGAGGAACTGGGGGGTTAGGAGAAGTGGAAGGAAGTGTCATGAGAAGATGCAACATAGGTGAAATGCTATACAGTGTGGAACTATTGATGATAGATGCAAAAGAGCTTCTGCAATGAGTTCAAACATGGATGTGAGAAGAATGAAAGCATACCCATAAGCCATAACCACGGCGCCATCAGCAGCAGCTTGTTCTAAAGTGTTATAGCCGATAGACATCGTCTTGTTGTAATTCGGTCCGCGCCGGAGGATTGCGAATTTGGAGTCCATGTTGCGGTTTATCCCCGGGATTAGGGAGAGTGGTGGGAGGAGGATCTCGGAGACGAAAGAGGTTACTACTGTTGTGAAGGCAGCTGCTATTCTAAATAGAAAGAAACGTGAGCAAGTCGTAAGATGTTTGGGCAGGCAAGAACGAGGATAATGACTTGGAGATGTCCTCAAATTTGAGAGTTCGAGATGAAAGTCTGCTTGAATTTTCAAATCCAACCAAAAAATATGTACATTCCACGAGAAATGATTAATTAAAGTACTCAGAACTCACATCAATCCAACAGCGACCTCCAAGACATTATCCTGAAGTGCGAAGTCTGAGAATCCTTCCCTAGAAGTGATGTCAGCGCTGGTCCTCTCACACTCCGGTTTGACAATCTCAAATCTCCATATGCGGAATGGGAATGAGCACAATCGATCTCACAATGCCTCAAATAAGACTTCACAGCAAGAACTTACCACATCCTCTTCCCCTTACTCACGACCTCCTCTCCCGCATGTGCGAGCATCTCCTGAGAAGCCTCCAGATGAAGCAGATGCCTCGGCCGCTCAGGCGTATCGCGGCCGGAATGCTCGGCCGACATCTTTTCTGATATGTTCACTCACTCAGTTTTCTATTTAGCGAACAAGAAAAGCAAAGAACGAGAAAGTGAAGGTTGACAGAAAGATGTCTCAGAAAGTTGGAAGGCTGGGAAGTTGAGAGGGGTTGCACGTGATCTGGACGCGATTGCGATTGGCGGGGCCGAATCCTCGATAAGAAAGTCTAGAAATTTTATTTTCCTGCAGCGCGTCTTCTGCATAGTCCACTCCGACAGACAATAGCCAGAGAGAGGGATAGGCACAGAAGATATGGCGCCAAAATTGAGCGAAGACGAGATCGACGATCTGCTCTACTTTGCGCGGACTGGAGACAAGGCTGAATTTGATGTGCTGAAAGACGAGCTCTGCAAGAGAGAGAACGTGGGTGCAGTGCAGTTACTGGAGGCCGCACGAGATGAAGAGAGTGGTAATGGAATATTGCATATGGCTGCTGCTAACGGACATTCTGGTATCTCTTCCTCCTTTTCTCTTCTTTCTCCCCCAACGTAGTATATTATTAACACTTCCACTCAGAACTCCTCCGCGAAGTCTGCAAATCCCTCTACGCACCCACAGGACCGCAGAACGAGATTATGTTGAGTATCTTGAATGCGCAGAATAAGGCAGGCAACACGGCACTGCATTGGGCGGCGCTAAATGGACATCTGGAAGCTGTGAAGGTGCTGCTGGAAGAAGGAGCCGATCCGACGATCACGAATCAAAGGGGTCATGATGCGGTGTACGAGGCGGAGCTTAACGATAAGAGGGAAGTTGTAGAGTGGGTACTAAAGGAGGGAGGTGAAGGATTAGAGAGTGGCGTTGCTGGTGGTGAGGAAGGAGAAGGAGACGGGGATGAGGAGACGCTGGTGGAGAGTGTTGGGGAAGAACGTGAGGTTGGTGAGGTTGCGAACGGCAAAGGAGAGGGCTCGACAAAATTGGAGAAGAAGTTGGGAGAAATGGATATTTGAAAACCCCAGGACTCGAAACAGGCGGCAATTTTACAACACAAAAGGAAGTCGATTGATATGTTGCATGGCCGGAAAAGTCACTACCCACAACAGAGCTCGACGCGTGGTCAAAGAGTATGCTCAAGGCATGCCTACTTCTGTCTATGCTAGCAGTCAAGACGAGTTACTTCCTCTTGCAAAGAAGTACGGCGAGTTGGCTGGGCAACGGCTTTGCTATGGGTCAAAATCCAACGCATGGATCAACGAAGCCATATCTGGCTCGGTACTCAGAGCTATCACAAGCATTCAGAGACTGAGATCTCTGGCCAAAGCAAACAACAAACCATATCAAAACCAACCTCGAGAAGTTTTGCATGTCTTTGATCTTGCCTACATGATATTAAGTGAGCTTATTAAATTCATCCTTTCTCTTTGTCTCAGTACAGATTGCGAAACTTCATTGAAAGATGCACAAATGCATCCACGCCTCGCTCGACCAACTCCTCATTAAGGAAAGCCCACAGAGCCTGTCTGTAATAATCCTCGTCGCCATTTTTGGAGTCTCGCATAGATCATCTCTAGGGAGGACGTCTTACGCCTCTTATTATGTGATATTTTGATACTTGTAAGCGCATTTCCCGGCTTTTTTGATCCATATATAGGTAGTGCGTCACACTATCAAAGCGTTGAAGTTGAAGCCTATTGAAAGCGAATAGTGCGTAGATGCGGTACGGTAATTTTGAGTGAGTCCATCCCTATAGTTCGGGGACTCTAGTGGCTTTGTGGGGTAAAAGTCTTGAAAAACAAGGCTTTTAGATGCTGACTTAGGGCCAGGAATTCCACTTTCTGACTTACGGCAGTACTGTTTTTCTTACCCTCTTTAAACCGCAAAGCATGCTGTCATTACTTTGATGCAACTTACCAAGCACCGATCTTACCTCTTCGTGAGAATTTCTTATTGTGTATTCAAATTTGTAGAAAGATTCATGGCTAGCCGCGAAAGTAAGGTTGACCAGCCAAAGTTTGTGCGGGGCACAGCGTCAAGCCATGTGGCAGTGCACGGTCTTGAAAGCGGGACAACATCTTTAATCACAAGAACCCAGCAGAATCGTTTGAGCATCAGCAATCTTTTTAACTGTGCCCTTAACCGACGAAGAATTGCCTTACGGAACTTTGAAGTCCTGAATCAGCCAAAATGCGTCTCGTCAATACCTCCACTCTTGCCATGGAGATGTTCTTTGGCGAGGCTGTGCCATATTATGCGATCCTCTCTCACAGATGGAATGATGTTGAGGTGTCATTACAAGATTTGCAAGATGGAAGAGGCAAGAAAATGGCGGGATACCTTAAGATACAAAGGTGCTGTGCTCAGGCACAATCGGATGGGTGGCAGTACGCCTGGATAGACTCTTGTTGCATTGATAAAACAAGCAGTGCTGAGTAAGCTACATGGTCCTTTGTTCCGAACCCTTAACCTCAATTCTCGTATTTGGTGCTCGAAAAGCTGTACTGTCGATTTTCATATCTGCTGTTTGATTTCTTAAAGTGACAATCACCAATTGACCGTATTTCCAGGCTCTCAGAGGCGATCAATTCCATGTACTCATGGTACAAAAACTCACAAGTCTGCTATGCATATCTGGCGGACGTGAGAAGTGGAAATGATCTCCAGGAAGATCTAAGAAAAAGTAATTGGTTCACCAGAGGATGGACGCTACAAGAGCTTCTTGCACCTTCCTCGGTCGTATTCTTCGACAAAGACTGGATCGACATCGGCACGAAAATCATCCTGGAAGAACAAATTTCGAAGATCACTGGTATCGAAGACTTCAGGAACTTTGAGACCGCCTGTATAGCACAAAAGATGTCATGGGCTTCTCGGAGAGAAACTACAAGGGTGGAGGATATGGCGTACTGCCTTCTAGGTCTATTCAATGTCAATATGCCACCTCTTTACGGAGAAGGAGAGAAAGCATTTACGAGACTACAGCTCGAAATTTTGAAAACATCGGATGACGAATCTATCTTTGCCTGGTATGACCAACCTGATATGGGGGCGTTGTTCATTCAACCACGGCTTTTTGGGATGCTTGCATCTTCACCAAAACAGTTCAAGTACTCGGGAGCGATCAGGCCGCTGGATATACAAGGCAGACTCGGTACTATTTTCGAGGGTGATGATTATCCCTTTACAATGACCAATAAGGGGCTCCATATATCACTCCATCTTATTCGGGATAAATTCAGCGAAGATGAGTTTACAGTTCCTCTAAAATGTTTCGTATATGGCATACAGGGCCAAACGAAGTGTTGTCCGGCTATTTTCTTGCAACGAAAGGAACTAAAGAGTCTAGAGAGATACGGCAGAGCATTTCTCCGAACGAAAGGAAAAGCGTTGTTCCTGAGGCTTGATGAATTACAACCAAAAGCATTGGCACCAAAAGAATATGTTCGAAAATATATTTATGTCGATGAGGACGCCTCGCCTTCCTATAAGCCATCCAATTTTACCAGAGCAATGTCATTTACTATTAATACGTCTTTGCTGAACAATTATGGATTTGCCTATTCACAGCACTGGCCTCCTCAGCAGGTCCCCTGTGCACCCAGGTGCGAAGTTTATGCTACTTCGATTGAACTTACTTTGAATATAATGTATTCACAGACAACTACTGGGTTACTATTCGTCAATGGCCAAACAAGAGAAGCAGTCATTCTTGTTCTAATTGTTGAAGTGGGTATTATGCCAGGCCTATTGCTGTTGACGCCGGACGCCGATCAGGAGCTGAAAGAAACCACAACATTATTAAACGCGTTGCGATTTGGAACCGCTTCCTTAGAAACCGATCAGGTCCCACTTCTTATGCTCGAAGGTCTCATGCAGAATATGACAAGGCAATATTTTTACTGGATTCGAGAAGGAAAAACCGGCCTAGACCGAGTATCGCGACGTCTTCGAAGTGGGAAATCCGTATCTGCATCGTTAAGACGTCAACAAGCCGAGGGTGACATTGTGAGAGGTGTGATAGAAGTTGAGTTGGACTCGAGGGCTTATCTCCGATGGCCCACACCATCGTGGGCGGAGAAAGTCATGCTCTCAGCAGAATAGAGTAAAGAGGGGGATCATTGCATTGGAAATCTTGGGCTGGAGAATACCAGGCGTCTCTATTTGCTTTGGCTCCTCTGTTGATAATGCTTTCAGAGAGAATGAATTTACGCTCCCAAAGCTCTACATAGCACCAGATTACAGGCGTCGATCTAAATTCTGATCCTCCAAAGCGATCAGGGGCAATCCAGACTGGGAAAAAGATCACTATGAAAATCACCATTTCCCATAAATTTCCCATAGGCGATAGATATCAAGACAATCCCGATAAATCAATATTGCGAGCTCGCGACATAGGAAAGCATTCATAATCAAACTCAATACCTTTTCCTCCTCTTTTCTTCCAATCCCAGACGTGTAAGAGGCTATCGTGGACTCAGCACAAAGGACTCCTAAACTTGAGAATCTTGTTTGTGAATGATCTGTTCCACAGCATCCAACCCAGTCAACTTCTTCACTGTCCCATCAAACATTCCGAACGGCAGAACCGCAGCAACCCGAGCCAACCACGCCTGATCCCCCCTCCATATAACTGGCGGCGGATTTTTCGACAACAAGTCCCGCACAACCAGCTTCGACCATTGCTCTGCAGACACGCCAGTATTCGCAAATCCATCCTGGCGCAGTGCCTTCTCCACCACCTCTTTGGCTGGCTCATAAATCGAGCCCTCCGGTAAAGCAGCTTGCATGATCTCCTTTTGGTTTCTTATCAAGTTAGACTTCACGACTCCAGTCTTAAGCTCGACGACCGTGATACCGAACGCTTGTAGTTCCAACCGCTGCAGATTCGAAAACATTGCCATCGCTGCTTTCGACGCGTCGTATGCCGATTGGAAAGGTAGAGCAGCAACAGATGCGATAGAAGTCTGATTAACGATCATGCCCTTTGACCTCAGCAGCAGTGGCAAGAAGGCCTTTGTCACTGCAAGATAGGACCATACGTTGAGGTCGAATAACTTCTTCGCCTCTGGAATAGATATATCAGATACCGGCATGTTGTAAGCGGCACCAGCGTTGTTGACTAAGATATCGAGACTAGAAATTTGACCGACACAGGAGGCGATTGAAAGGTCAGATAGCACATCGAGTGTAAGCGTTTCGATACCAAGAGACTGAAGGTGTTTCATTTTTGAAGGATTTCGAGCGGTAGCATACACATGCAGACCGGCTTGGTGGAAAGCAACTGCCAGGGCAGCACCTAGACCGCCGTCTGAGCATCCGGTAATAAGGACGGTACGTTTGGAGCTTGACATGTTCACTGAACGCTGGAAGCTTGGTAGTAAAACAGAGTAGTTAATGAAAGCTCGAAAGGAGAGTATTCCATCTGATTTTATACTAACAATCTCCGGGGTGATATATTACACCGAAGCATTTATTTCAGAAGACAAAGCTATAAACATTTGAAATAACTTGACTCGTCATACTAGACATTTAAATCTCAGCGGATAGTGTCTTGCACCGAAACTTTTCTTCGATGGCAAAATATTTGCCATTGTTAAATGACATGACTCGCGCAACTCATAGTTGGGTCGCAAAATATGAGTAAACGGAGCAAAATTGCACCGACTCGCCGAATTTAGTTGCTTACCTATCTACTGCGCTCTACATTTAATATCAACTTCAAAGCGTCAATTTCTTTCATGCCCACCAGACTTATGAGAACGAAGAGTTAGCCTTGTAAGTTAAGCTGTGCCGGGTTGCAATGCAAGTGTGAGGTGTCCTCTCAACCTGCACAGATAGAGAGTGGGTGGCTATGTTAGGCCTTCGAAGACAAGTATTGCATTGTCGGCCTTCAAAAGAACCCCGCATTGTGGCTTAATCATTTGTTTGATCTGAAGGATTTAAGATGCAAGGACAGCCTAGTAGGGTCTGTTGGCGTTGAGCTGACTTGAGTGAATATTTGACGAGGCTTTGGATCGATTTTGGCGCAAAGCAAACGCTGCAATCGCGGGGAAAGAATGAATTGTACATCAAGTTTGAACAGAGTGAAATCGAATGATCACCCGGCCAGCAATTCGTAACTACCGGTAAGAAATCTTGTCAATGATAGAAACAGCTGTGCCGAAATCAGGAAATGTAGATGGCTGAGCTCAGCCTTCAACATTGATGTGCGGCACAGCTGTTTCCCACGTTCGGTTTGTAGGCGCAGCTCTGGGCCCTTTTTGTCCCGTCGGGTGCGTCCCTTTCCCATGTACCTGCTGCTCAGGCCGGATAAACGTGAACCCAGGCTATCCGAGTGGCACTGCGATACGAGCCTGTGACCATGCCGTTAAGCTGTGAAACATCACCCCTTCTTTAGGGGCACAGAAATGCGACTTCATTCGCTCTCCTACCAATCGGATTTTGCGAGAAGCCAAATGGGTAGGCATCGCGAACCATGATGGTGGAAATCACGTCAAATCCGCAATCATGTTCGTCTGGGCCTTACGGCGCAGGCCGGAGTTTGTCGGGATTTCGGGGACCTAGGCTTTAAACCAACATTCAGATGGCGATCAGACCATCAGGACAGGGGAAACTCCATGGGAGCCTGGTTGACGAATGATCACAGACTAGTTCCCAGCTCCACCCCGCACTTTTCTTTGGAATCTGGAGTTGCTAGTTCCCGACTTCGGCGATTGCTGAGTCTTTTGTCCGATTCGAGCTTACGAGCATCGTGTCGCGCATGAATCTCTCCAGAACGAAAACAGTATTGGAGAATTCTCACTGGCCAACATCTTCAATCTGATTAGAATGGGAGACATGGGATGGTATGGAGTCCTATTCGGTCGGAAATATTCCGATACCGAAGCTTTGCAGACTGCTTCCATGCATAATGATCCGACCTCCTGCAAAAGATCGACCTCGTAGACTTTTTCTTGGCCCCGTCGGGGAATTTCCTACATCAAACTTTGTCAAAAAGGAAGGAGTATACGGGTACGGCGTAAATATTCGACGTACAATTGAGCTTCTTCTCTAGATTTCTTATCTCCGATGATGGACACCCGTCCACTTGTCATTCCTTGACCTATATCACTTGTTGATGCATCTCTGCGGCGTCAGAGGCGAGGCCACAAGTCATAGCCCCCTTAGCCGACGAGCGTCGATATACGGAGGATCTCACGCATAAAAGATGATGGGGCTATGTGTTTCGCATCGACATCTCCCCGCATCTTTCGCCTGTCTTTGGCCATTGGTGGTCGTATGAGTTACTTTAGTGGCGTACTTCCCGCTGACCTCCAATGTCTCTGGCAAGTATTCTCGCACACCAACGCACCAGGAATGTTACACCATGGTTGGCCGAAGATGACACTACCCTCAAGATAAAGTATACGTATCTCCCAAAACATCATTAAGAGACCATGAGCAATATCATCGAACGCCGCATCGTTGAAATACGTTCTGGGAATTCACAAAAAAGCTTAGTCGCCATAATTTCGGTTGTCTCTTCGAGCTGGCATTGTTGCCCTGATCATGGCCGATAACTCGACTTCGTTTCCTTGGGCTGACCCCTCGGTTGATCTCTCCGAGAACAAAGGGCCTGGACTCTTAATAGTAGCTGCCGTGATGCCCTCATTAGCCTTCCTCATCGTCTGTATAAGGTTAAATGTCCGGTTGTTTGTCGTCCACTCATTCGGTCGTGACGACTGTCTTATACTTATGGCATCTGTAAGTGTTTCTGTTCTGCATATATCTAATCACGCGAACTAACTTAAGTAGTTGTGCTCCCTTCTTGGAGCCGGATTGGTTATGACTTCCATACACTATGGTTTCGGTCGACACATTGAAGCATTAGACCGCGATTCAACTATGGATGTAATGAAATGGAACTGGGCTTCCGGAGTCCCGGGCATTTTCGGCTTCTACTTTTCTAAAGTCTCAGTTGCCTTCTTCCTGCTTCGACTGGTACCGCATAGGAAGACGGCATGGTTTATATGGAGTATCATTGGCCTGTTAACAGTTGCGCAAATATGGGGTGCTCTGACCATGACGGGAGGGTGTGTCCCTTTGGAATCTTTGTGGAATTTTGACGTTCACGGAAAATGCTGGCCTTATATGGTTGTTACAACTGGCCCGTACATTAACACCAGTAAGGCTTCGTATTTCATATCAACCAAGTTTTGCTAACCTTTTTCAGGTGTTGGAATTCTAGTAGACTGGATTTTTGTTATTTTGCCAATCTATCTCTTATGGGTACGTTGCCGGGGGAATTCTATACGAGTTTAACTGACCATTTGATAGAATACTTATATGGATACACGAGCCAAGATCGCTGTCAATTGTATCCTAGGGTTGGGGGTATTGTAAGTAGTAGAGAATCTAAACAGATGAAGTTCTCAACTTACACGTATGGACAGCACTGCGACCATCTCTCTTGTCAAAATCTTGAAACTCAGGGATCTTTTGAGTTTCGATCCAACATTCGCCGGTGTTGACTTAACAAGATGGAGCATTATCGAGCTTGTGAGCCCTCCACCAATTCCTATGTATCATGCATTAGCTAATGTTCCCAGAACGTCGGTATCATCGCGGCCAGCCTTCCTTCTCTGCGGCCCCTTTTTAAATGCCTGAACCGAACGGCAATAGACGTCTATACTCGCAGCAGGGAACGTCGAAGATACTATGCTGATGGTGAAATGAACTTCGTCCCGGACAGCAATAATGCACTCAAGACTCCCGGCTACAGCGATAGTACACTCAAAACTCCCGGCTACATCGAAATCCACATTGACTCTCGGGAATACAACCCATACGGAATGTACAGTCCCTATGACCGGAATTCCATGAGACGCGACTCTGTCGACCATGAATTAGAATTGTTAGAAGCAGGGTACAACGTAACTCCTATCAAAAGCCCGCGAAGCCCTTTCGAAATGGCTTTTATGGAAGACGCGTTATTGGAGCCTGCACCACTGCACATTGCGGCTCAGCACTCGAGGAAAATCAGTGGAAGTTCAGTTGTGAGAACAAGTCCGACTAGTGAGGCGATTATTCTCACTGATGAGATGGATATGGAGTATTTGGAAGAGCAGAGAAGGTTTCAGATTGCCAAGGCCAGGCGGCATGGAGGTTCAGGTGGTTCAAACGTTTCGTTAGATAGACGGGAGCTCGATATACTACGGCATGAACACGAGAATATGATTTGAAAATGCTTTTTGCTTGGTTAGGAGTTGAGGCGCGGCTGAAATTTGGGTTGTATAAGGGTAAAGAGAAGTTTGATGAAGGATACAGCCAATGATACCCCGGAGTGCGGCTAGCAGAGCTTTTGAAGTGTTATAACATAGTTGAATATCAACTGATTTCTGAAAATCTGTTCCATTCTTGTGTAAATCAAGCATTGCTAGAGACTTTATTCAAACCTGGGAATAAAGTAGAAGTAGTGAAAAGATTTGATTTTCGTCTCATATTGTTCTTAGTGTTAGACATTGAACAACGGATTTGCATTGCGGACAAAGTACGAGCGTAGATCTGTTGGAACTTGGATCTAAAGTCTATTGTCATTTCTAACTATCATTAATATATTTCCTCAAATTTACATTTCATTTCCTTGTAATAGATTCGATTCTTCCACATCACTTAGAAGAGCTTCTTCTTCTTCCAGCTTCCCCGATCCTTCAGGAAGCCTCACAAAACACAACCCCAGGGTAGATAAAGCCGAAAGTGTTGCAAGCCAGAAATATGGTAGCCCCAACCAGAGTCCCTTCAACTTCATCCCTGTAGTGAAGAGCCACGCAAGTGCTGGCCCGGCGTATATCATACCAATCGTCTCTACCACACCAATCAAAACATAAAGACTTGATGTGTGCCGAGAGTCGACGAAGGAGGTAGCAAGCGATCGGCACAAAGGAGATAGGCCATCCCCAAGGGTGGCGATGATAACACCCGAGATAACGGTCGGAACGTTGTTGCCTCCTACAAAGGCGGAACCAATCGTGATGGCGAGCAAGGAGAATTGAGCCAGAGCGAGATCTTTCTTGGGGACCGTCATGCCAAATGATGGTGAGAGGAGAAGCTTCGAAATTCCTGGAAGGGCTACTAGGAGCATGAAAATACTGATTCCGCCACGTAACGCCAGAAGATATCCGGTATTCGCTAGCTCCCAGTCAAATCGCTTGCTGAAGTATTGCACGAAGAATTGGCCCCTTGCAAGTACACCAGGCCAGTGAATCAGGTAGGTGAGCATGACCAGGACCAAAGATATAGACTTGAGCATAGACAAGTATCTGGCGCCGTGAGTGAAGGCCTCCTTGACCTGGGATTTGAGAGAGGATATCAAGGTGCCCTCCCCCACAGATAAAACCTTACGAGCTTTCGGTTTTGCTTGCAAAGTTTCTGGGATGAAGATCATGACGCTCGTTCCCAAAGGTATCATCACGTAGGCGATAAGGAGTGGAGTCCAAGCAGAAAAGATCGTCATGAGCTTGGAAGCTACGAGTGTTCCGACCATATTTCCGGACAAAAATGCAAATGACATGAGGAAGAATGCAGATGCTCTGGTGGAACAATTAGATTCTAGCCTTAATTCATGTCTGGTGTCAACGAACCTGTGCTCATCTGATTCTACGTCTGCAGCGATGGAATATAATACAGCGATCACGACTGTATATCCACCACCAATAATCAAGAACACCGGGGCAACAACAATAAATTGAACGGGTATTGTGCGCCAAAACCAAAGGATGGCAAAAGTCCATGTTACATTTATCATAGTGCCTCCTAAGCAAAGGAAGAACACGGGTTTGCGTCCAATTCTAGATCATTATGATGTTAGTACTATCTTTTGGGATGTAAAATTCCAATTACTCCAAGAGTCGCAGCAATGTTTCCAAGCTCAATCGTGACACTGGTAGAAGAAAGCCCAAGCATACCTGTCAGAGAGAACACCATATGGAAATGCAACAATTAACCCTACCCACATCAGTCTTAAGCATAATAATAGAACCGGACATACGAACCGACAATAGCTTCCAGCATTGAGATGAGGCCATTCAAATAGGCAAGCTGCGACTGAATCGCATCATCCTTGCACAATTTCTCATCGATATCTGCCGTTCCGCTCACATCATAATGTATATGACACAGGGCGTCCTCTAGGATTCTGGTCGTTGGTACGGTCATCAAGGCGGCTGCCACGCAGAGGAGAAAGATCAGAAATGATAGTAGAAGCGCAATCGTTCGCGGTCGTTGGACCTGAAACCAATACTTTGAAGGTGGGGGATGGTCTTCATCGCGTTCGCCCAGCATAGGAGCTGCCTCCTCCAGAATAGTGTGATCGCGAGCCATATCCAGAGGCTGCTGCTGGCGATTTGACGAAGTCGAATTTCAGCGAGGTGGCGCTGTTATCGCAGGAAAAGAAACCACGGACCAAGTACCCAAGTATATATTCGTGCCTGGAAGTCTGTCGTAAGCTCGCGCCGTCATGCTCTCATCAGTGAATTGGCGTTCCAATACTTTGCTTATTTCGGGCAAACGCGATACCCAATTACGAACCCCAGGGTATTCTCACACAAATTACGCCTTCCGAAATCAGCAATTTAAGTGGATTATTGGTGATCTCACATAATCGTAAACCTTGTTGACTGCCAAGGTTACAGCCAACGATGTTCTAGATTGGTGAGATATTGTCTCTCGCTTGGCTCGGGTCGGTTCGGGTTACTCGGTTATGTTTCAGGGGCTCAAGGCTACTCGTTATCTATAGGGCTCAGGCAAAGACGATATTGTCAGAAGTATGCGAGCGCAATAGTCGGGATGAAGGCTCCATGGAGGAAGAGAAAATCAGCAGACATTGAGAAAGTGATGGTGACAAGTTCTTATCGACAGGAGCGCCCATTTCCGGTAACACTTGCACAGCATGAGAGCGGAATCTTGCATCAATCAGGTGGCAGATCGAGAATCATGAGGTCAAGACCCCCTTGACATCTTGGCGTCTCGGTTCTGCAGACATGTCTATATCTGGAAATCTTTTATCGAGTCTTCATTACAAATTGTGGAGTAGCCGCTGCAGTCTTGCCAACTCCCATGAAGTTTCTAATCTCCAATAGGTGCAAGTACGTTGCGCACTCGACGAAGCGCACTAGAGTGCAGAAATTAATATTGATACTCAGAGCGAAGAACTACTACGAAGTCTTTTTTAATGCCTGAAGCTTACCTTTCAACCCGCTTTTTGGGCGGCTTCTCTGCATTTTGGTACGCTGTGTGTAGGTGATCACGTGATCCACCCCTTTCAACTATTCTGGGTTCTAGATACGCTGCCTGGCTATATCAGCGCGGCTCTCAGTGAGGAGGGTCACAGCCGGTACTAAATAATGTAACACATAGTGGTAAAAGGGTCGAGGGAATGTATAGAACGTACTATGCGGTTGGCTCATTTAAGACTCTTCGTTTACGTACAGAGGCCTCGGATAATAAGGGAAGCAGAAAACTAGAAATTGAAGACGAACAAGAAACAAATGCTGGAAAAGAGTAGATATTATGACTATATTGCGAGTTACGCTGCCTCGAGGGAGGTTTGTTTACTTCGCCTTGCGGAATAATTTCAGCCTTCCCCCTTTGGATGGTTTTATTGCTCTAGAGCTGTTCAAATGTGAACCCAATGTCTTGAGCAAGAGAAGATATCATTGCGCTTTGTTTGGGATTGTGGATTTGGCAAATTTGGGTTGTAACGACATCGCTTTGGAGATTAATTTGCGGTAATAAATCTTCCAAGGTGCCACCTGAAGTCGTGTAATTTGCGCTTTCCCTGACTGACCTCTTTAGAGCCTGATACATGCACTCCATCCAATGAGTTGCTGCTACATCAAGAAACTCGAATGTTTTTCAACCTGCTGTGAGAACCTTGCAAACCCTGGACTCTAAGGTGAAGCGTGTAAAATTTCCCGGGTTCCAGAGAACCCTACGTTGGTAACAATCTAAAAGACAAAAATCATTGCCTGATAAGCTCCAGCATATCTCGAAGTCGGTAATCCAGAATTGGGGTGTCCCAATCATCCTCGATAAGCGAATAGCCTTCCTTCTCATTCTCGTGAGGCTTTCTCGGGTTGATAGCCCAATAAGCAAAGTCAGCGTTAACCAACTTCAGGAATTTTAACAAGTTGTTCCAGTAGTGAAAATCCCCCTCGCTCGGTTCATGGGGTCCGCCAAATTCACCAACCCACACAGGAGCGATATTTTCCTCGAGAAGATACGCCCAATTCTCCTTCATCGACTTAACAAACGATAAGAACGGCCGCTTTGCGTATATACCCTCTCGACTACCCCATCCTGACCAACTGTACACATGAGCGGAATATACGACACGATTTGGAATATCAAGCAGAACGGGCCGTTTGCGGACGCCTGAAAGGTCGTTGGACGACGAAACTCCTTCAACGAACATGAGCCAGTCCGGATTGATGGCAAGCAACTTGTTACCAACACTCTCTGCAGCAGTAGCCCACTTTGCCCATGGCATAGTTCCCCAGAGGCCTCGAGGCTCATTGCGCAGATCTGCACCAATGACCAGAGAGTTGTTTGTAAAGAACGACATGACCTGCACCCAATTCTCCATCCATTGATCTTCTGTCTGGCTGACTCGACAAACTGGCCCAAGGTGATTGTTATACCAAGCAGTATCGCATAGGTTGATCCCACAACACCAAGCTGCCTGGGTAATATGGTTGTTTGGGATAACGGCGATGCCCGCCTCAGTCAGACTCTCAACCACAGCGACATAGACGTCCAAGGCCCGCAACCCAACGAGATCTTGATTGGCAGAGAGCAAGTCTGCTTCAATCTTTGGGTTGCTCATCACCAACTCATCGGAATAGGGTAATCGCACACTGTTGAAGCCAAGGTGACGAATGAGCCTGGCAATCTCGGAGCGGTGCTGTATGTCGAGGCCGCTGGGTATGAAGAGTTCGTCACTGCCACCGTACCAATTGACTGACGAAAGCTTGACTCTCCGGTCATTCCTGTCCACAATATCGCGGCCTTTTGTTTGCAGTGGAGTGTGAAATGGATAGGGTGATTCATTAGTATCGAAGAGAGGAGGAAAAGGTCTCGAGGAGAATAAATCTTTAGCGGGCTTTTGCGACGCATCAACAGTAAATTTATACCACAACAGGAAGAGCAGGCCACTTACGGCCAAAAGATAATGGAGGCGCTTAATCTTCATACTTAGGCAAATGAGAAAAGACAACTACCCTATTGTTGAAGCCTGCGATCAGATTCGTAGTCCATGCTGTTCTGGTGACCTGAGCTCCTCTCAAGCCTTCATTTTGGGGAAGTGCGGATACGATGCTGTAGTGCTGGCGGTGCATGTTTAGGTAATAATAATAGATCAAGGATGGTCACGCCTGTCCGTGATACATATGCAGGAGCGGCTTGCGTTGCACAAGGATACGACCTCCTGCAAGCACTGCCAATAATTCGAACTGCGCCTCAAACACGGCGCTATTTTGCTTTGCTTGTACCAATGACAACCTTCGACCCCCAACTTCGGGCAGCCTTACCCGCTTTACCCGGATGTAACAAACTTCAAGACTCATAATTACATCCCACCATCGGCGATCATAATGCTCTCCTGTTTCATAAATCGGGTTTTCCTCTCGGCCGAGTCGCCGAAATTATGCTTAAAGCATTGATTCTGGCCTCAGAAAATCTGTTCTCGAAATCTAGGATCAGGATACGCGAACATGAAATCAATCACCCATCACGGTGGGCGATCGCTCCTTTTGTTAAGCCTCCAAGTTATTAGTTTTGGGCCGCGCTCACTTGCTGATGTTGTTTGTCCATCCGAAATAAACCTGATATATTCCCCGTTCACTCCATTCAATCAAGCCGAATACACCGCCCTCAACAATGACACCAGCAATGCTTGCTGGTGGTGGGCTTCATGCTTGCTTTCAAACGCAGACCCAGCGAGGGTTCAACAATTCTCTGCAACCTCTTTGGTAATGGGATTGGTTCCCCTTACGCTTAAAGATATTGCCTGGCCAGAGCGCCGTGTCGTGTCAATATCGCGTCAACTTCCGAGGCTACTCGAAATATTCGTACGGGCTCTAGGTATTGTCCCTTCGATCGATACTTTTTCCCCAAAGAAGCACGCGATTGCCTCCACGACGCTCTACGGATGGACCCAGAATCTTACTCGCACGCGCTTGATACTTATGGTTGCATTAAGCGCCTTCAGCCTCCTACTCTCGTATGGTGTACTCGCTGTGGCGGAGGTCTACTCAAAACGATCCTCTCTTGGTTGCCCATATCCAATATTTGTCCTGACGTGGAACCTAGTAGCGATCTTCCCTGCTGCTCTAGAGACAGCATTTCGAAGACCTGAGCGAAGAGGGAATGCTCCAGAAGCTATATCACAACCAAACGCGGCCGGTGACATCGAGCAAAACAAGCAATTACCAGAGGTAGCCATCGGCGAACCTTTCATTTCCCCCTTCGCCTCGCAGTCTGAAAGCGAGATTCGACAGCGCCACGTAGCTCAGACACAGCAACTAGACTCTGTACCAGCGGGTCAAGAACGGCTGGGGATTCCTCTAGATGATGAATCTCCTGTGCAAGGGCGTGGCAAGCCTTGGCTAATTCAGCTCGTGTGGGCCATTTACTACATTGCAGGAACGCTAGTCTACAGCTCGATCATGGCGGTGACGGTGATCGAGTTATTCGTTTGGGTTATAACTAGTATCGCTCTCACTGCCGCTAGTAAATTCCTCGCATTTTTCCTTTGCATGGCGGTTGAAAGGAAACCGAGGAAGACATCGAACTCAAGCTAACCCAGACAATTGTTAACTTGAAAGAAAGGAATCGGTGGTGTTTGTGGTGTTCGGGGTTAGGCACATGCAGAGAGGCCAGAGCGAGGAGTTAGGGGTACGCTGGAGTAGCAGACATTTATGATGGCGTTTAATTTTCGATATGGGATTTAAGAGTGCTCAATTATTCATTAGGGAAACTTCAATGACAGACTTCATATTCAAGCTTCCTGCTCTTGCTTCTTCCTTACATGATCACATTATCTCCAAAACCTTGTTCCCCAGATCCTCTCAGATGATTGGATTTATTGGTAAGTAACTAGTATTCAGGGGACAACTTGGTTATTTTGATCTCCTGGAACCATCTTAATTCACGGATGGGAGAATATAATAAGGTGAAACGGTAGCTCACGAGCTAAGTCCTACATATCAACCGACCTACACTTTAAGGTATATAATTATTCGGTTCATTCATAAAGTATATTACACGTTTGAGTGCAAAGGTGTGTTGATTTAGCTTACTTAATGCTTTCGGGTTCGGCTCCAGAGGATCTCCTCGTCCAAAATAGCTTTGAACATAAAACCTTCAGTCTCTTTGATATGGCAGAAGAAACCGTATGTTTGGTCGTATCAAACATTTTGGATTGTCTTAAATTCATTAGCCAGCTTTATCTCAAATCAAATAAGGGTGTGTTTGAATTATTTGAAATGTTTTCGACAACATCAGCTGCCTAATCACATGATTATGGTTCTGCTAAACCAGAGTATAGTGGTCTATATATGTATCCTATAGTTATACTTGGTAGATTTCCAGCAGAGCCATTGAATCTCACCTAATACTCGAAACAAATCACGGAAATCCAGGAGCTAGATGGCAACCAGTTCAAATTATCGAAGGCATTAATCTGCAATCTCCGTCTTAATAGTTCTACTAGAATTATTTATTCTTTTGATAATAATGGCCGCTATCTTAAAAAGAAGTTTGTATTTCTTAACGCATCTGTACATATATGTACCTGAAGAGGAGGGTCATAGTTTAGCCCTAAAACTTCCACAGACAAAACAAACTTCCTTCAATTGCTTACAAACATGAGGTCGGAAAACATTCCATTCTCTTCTTCAAAGCAAGCCTTACTTCCTTCCACCTGGCCATTGACCGCGTCCATTTCTACTTTTTACAAGTACTTCCTCCAGATTTTCAACATAACCGATTCTTTCTTGTCGATTCCTAAATCCACATCTCACATTCTACCGGATCCCCTAAGCAACCTTGGTAGTTATTACGTAGTGGAAGCAAATAGTGTATGATTCTTCCTATCGTCGCATCGTTGGCCATCAATGACTTCTGTGCCCTTGCCTCTAAACGGAAAATTTTCGCATTAGACAACAGAGATATGGGCTGGATGCTCAATCTTCGGAAGGAGGCTGGGGCGATTTCGGTGCTGGAAAAGGCTCAATAAGAGTTTTAGTTGTGGTTTGGGCGCGAACCAGGCTACCCTCTGTAGTTCGCTCCAGCGTGCTGCTGCGGTTGACGCTATTGTGTTGTAAGACACAGCCTGACGGGGTGACTGGTTGGACATTCTGTTTTCTGACTGTTGGCTGTAGCCATAGGCGCCGGCCAGGATAATCATGAGCAGGGGTAGATGGGAGCAAAGCAGCCTCGTGAGCGGGATCTGAGCGTGTTGGTTCGTTTGAGGAGGAGTTTGTTGGCTGCTCTGCTGCTGCTGGTGAATTTTGAGATGCTGAAGGCCAACCAGCACTGCCAGCAGCATCAATTCGCCAGGTTGGGGCTGCTTGGTAGATAGGTCAGCGTATGAATATTTGGGATACTGATAACTTACTTGAAGAGGGATGAGGAGGTTTCTTGATAGTTGTATGATTGGTTGGTATTGTAGGTTGCCTGATAGTTGTGTGAATGTTTGGTATCAAAAAAAGCTGGCTTGGTTGGACTCCGTTGCCAAGAGGGTGGCTGTGTCCTGTGCTTCCCGATGTCTCAGACGGTGGTTGGAAGTCAGGGACTTTAGGTGCAACACCGTCAGGAAGAGGTTGATGTTGTTCTATCGTCTGCCCACGCAACTCCCTTTTCTTTTTTTCTGCTTTCTCCCTCTCATGGGCTGGGAGTACCTTCTTGGGCTCCACGCGAAGCTCCCTTCCCAAGATCTTGGTCCCATTCAGACAACGTATCACTTCTTCAGCGTCTTCCTGGCTATGATAGTTTGCGAAAGCAAGACCTCGAAAATCGCGGTTGAAGAAATGATAGTTCAAAGCATATGCCTTAGGTAGCCCCATGGTGTTGATAACAGCCTCCAATTCTTCCTTTAACAACATGAAAGGAATGTTCTTAATGACAATTGCAGTGGGAATTGTCTCTTCCGGCTCCTTGCGCTCCGTTAAGACCGGAGGACCTTCTGGGACAGAAATCATAACTGGAGAGTTATTATACTCGTTATCGTGATCTCCTATTCTATTGTTGATCGGTGGATCATGCATCATTGGAGTGTTCGTTGGGCCGCTCTCATAGAAACCGCCCACATTTTCGGTAAGTCTAGAAGCACTCGTCTGAGCACCGATGTTGTTGACAATGTTCGTAGGCCCATTTGCTGTGTAACTCGTTGGGCCACTCGCATAGAAATTACCCATGCTTCCGGTATGTCGAGATGCACCCATTGGAGCGCAGGTTTTACCGATGTTTTTCGTAGGGCCATTTGCCGTGTAACTCGTTGGGAACTCGGAATTCAAAAAGGGTAAATCCGTTTCCTCCGCCTTGTACATAAATTGTGAATTATTTCTAATTCCGTTCACAAGTTCTTGATCTACTGGTGGGTTAATATAACCGTTAGGCTTGTTGTTATTCGTGTTATGTCCTGAAGCCATGAAGTGCGTTCCGTTGGTGTCCTCTTTTGTTAGCAGTCTATTCGTATCTCCATATCCAGGAAGTTGTCCCAGAGGCTTTTGGGAATTATTGTGAAACCAAGGGTCAGCATAAAAACCGGTTTGTTTATGCATCGAGAGGCTTCTCATTTGATCGGAAATATCGTCAACTTGGCCATTCGTTCTAGAACTTTGGATGCTGTCTATGCCACTGCCTCGAGAGGCTGGCAGGCTTGTTATCCCGTGTGCGCTGCTGTTGTGCAAGTTGGTAGCCAAGTTACCAAGAAGACCATGATCTCCTGCCAGGCTCGCAAAGGCAGCCGTTGGGACTTTGTCAATTGCATCAGTTCCGTACATAATCGGTCCGTGATTGTGCGTGACATAGTTCAAGTGATTCTGAGATCCGTGCAGTGCATTAGATCCCCCGGAGTCGGCAGCACTACGCGGATTTGGCTGAGTCGAGAAGCTTCCTCCATAGGGATGAGCGGAAGCACCGAGACTCGGTCGTTTAGGCCCGTTGCTGCTTCTGCCGTTATCCATCATGTTGTTCTCCTGATGAGGGTTGAAAGTGTTGCTAGTTGGAGTGTTCATGTTCTCATTTGAAGAGTGCTGCGAGCCGTAAAGATGAATTGAAAAGTGTGAAGTAATTTTGGTAAGAGAAGTGCGAATTCTTTCATGGAACGAACGGGTGCAGGTGCAGGATTTTATATGTCAATTCATCATACTAACTGAACGCCCTTTCTGGGGCCGTATTTTAAGCTTGAAGTTAGCATAGCCATTGGAAGTAATTGAGTGTTCCCCGTGGTAGGATTCGAGCTCTTGGAGCCTATTAAACCTTGGTCATACTGTATGAAGTCTGGGGTGTACGTTAGTCGGATTAAGGATTCTGAAGCTGACCTATGAGAAATTAGTTTTGATATGGGCTAGGTTTATGTCGGTGTGACCCACATCACCTACCTCTAAGATCGGAACTAGTTAATAGTTCCCGCTATTCCAAAGCCGCTAAGAACGTCACACACATCTGAATCATTTCAAAAATGGTAAAGTCACGAATTTTGGACCATGAAAGTGTTCAATTGCTCACACCAAGCAATTTAGTAGGGCGAGAGCTAGTGTCTGGTTTTTCGAACTATGGTTGAGTACGAGGCTCAAACAAGTACACGCTGGCCATAGGTAAGCGTTTGAAAACGTAGACTGATGAATGAACGATATAATGTGAGCATTTGGAAGGAACTGTCGCCGTAAATGCTAAGTGCGAAGATATGTTGAGCGCAAGTCCAACAAATACTTCCTGATCCCCCCGAAGAAGCGATAGCACGGAGAATAGGGTAGGTTTTTTTTTTAAAACCAACTTGGAAAAATGGCACGCCATAATCGGTCCCAAAAATAGCGAGGAGCAAGGGCCAGATACCATTTTGGAACTCCTTCTTATCTTATGTAAAGAATAAAGCAATTCGAGAGTCCTAGCCATTATAAATATCACCATTGTGGAAGATATCACGTGACTAAACACCCTTAGGACTTCCCTTCCTGTTAAGTGGCAAAGAAACGCACATCAATGGTGGGCAAGATCTTATAATCAGCGCAACGAAATTATTTGCGAGAGGTAAGGCCACAAGCTCTCAAGCCAACCACCATCTTCCTCAAATGAGTGTCAAGGCGGCTTCATTGTGCCGTAAGATACTTCCAGACCCTTGCTGTGTGGCACTTGTCAACCAAGCTGGAAGAACGGTGATGAAATAACTCTTTGATGGTGGTTGTGCAACATCAAATGAGCTCCTGCACTTTCATACACACCCCTGAGCAAGAAAGAACTTCATATTTCGATCCTACATTCATATATTCACTGTAAATTTTTATACAACTTCAAGCACCTCCTCTCTAATCCCTTCGCAAATTTCACACTCGGCGCATCAACCCATCTCTCCGCCTGCGCCGCCAAGGCAAACACCACCACTGTAAACGTCCAGAACCACGTCCCACATACAATCCAATACACCAATGTCCCGCTTTTCGGCACCACGCCCGTGATAGCCATCAAGATTTCAGAAAATCTTAAGCCGAATAGAA
This sequence comes from Stipitochalara longipes BDJ, assembly GCA_009732865.1. Lineage (NCBI taxonomy): Eukaryota > Fungi > Ascomycota > Leotiomycetes > Helotiales > Hamatocanthoscyphaceae > Stipitochalara > Stipitochalara longipes. The sequence continues at coordinate 1,634,001 of ML769346.1, read as the reverse complement.
TCAGACAGAACTCGTGCATTAGGTAGAGCATGAAAGAAATCTTGCCGAGGTATTGGCAAAAGTTGGTTTCGAACATGGCTTTGATAGGGAGCTGAGAAATTGATGCGAGTAGGGCCACGCCTGACAGGGACCAGATGAAGCGCGAATGGTCTTCCATGGCCAAACTCGTGGGGATGATTGCTCTCAGGACTTCGAAGCCAGGCATGGGATTCTGCTTCCCATCGTCGTAGACAAGCGTTGGAAAACCTGCGGCATAGAACGCAACTGCAAAAATAGTCGTCCAGATGAGTCGGAACCTCGATGGGCGGTCAACTGTCGGGACGGTGTTGGATTCTTCCTGGCCGAGGTTGAAATCCGCGATCAGCATGCCGGAGGCAAAGCAGAAGAGATTCCAACTCCCCATTTGCATGGAGAAGATGGCGTATATTGCGACCAACAACATTCGAAGACGGTTGCTTGGGATCTTTGCCAAGAGGAGCAAGAGGGTGTACACCACGAAAGACCCCCAGAACTCGATTGGAATGGTCCAGAGCACGGCGTCGTATTTTGGATGAGCGATTATTCCTTGCATAGCCTTTTGGAAGGTATGGAAAGGGTTGATGAAGTAATTCATGTCAGTGACCCAGTCCACGAACTGGGCTGCAAGAGTTGGCTCCGCCACAAAAGTGAAGTTCAAGGGAGGCGTGAAGCCAAAGCGGGTGGCCACCATTTCGCAAAACGTGAGAACCATTGGAGGGAGATACAATCTGAACCCTCGGCGGAACATAGAGGAGGCGACGGCGGGGTAGATTTTGTCCCTCTGCCCTGTTCGCATACATTTGAGAGATCTGTACGTGAGTACATATCCTGACAGGGCGAAAAATACTGCTACGGCAGCGCCTCCGGAAACGAATATCGTTCGTATGAGAGGAAGTTGGAAGATGTTGTTTTGATTTGAGTCTGCATGCCAGGCAGGGACAAGGGAGGCCCACGGACCCATCGCGTGGAAGATATATACTCCCAAAGCGGCCACTCCTCGGACGCCATCGAGCCATGAGGTAGATTTTAGTTCGAGTGAGCCTGGGGCTGGATAGCTGAGGAATTTCTGGATCACAGTTGACTCCTCCAGTCTGTCAAGGAAAGAGGAGGATGAGGTATCGAAGGCCGAGGTAGCCTTTGGACCTCCATTGCTTTCTTGAGCTTCAAGATCTTGAAATGCTTCTTGTCCAGCAATCTTCTCACTCGTGCTGGGACGAGGGCTGGTGGGTGACATGCTACGATGGGCCTGGCAGGGACCTCAGTGTCATGACAGCAATGCAAGAAGCCGCCCCTTTTTTCTTTGGCGCGTCGGAGACGTGGCCACTGGCGTCTTGGCTGTTGGTTGAGGATTCCGGAGGTGACAGAGTCCGGAGTCCTAGGTCTAGTCGATTTATATTGCCGATATACAGTCAAGATACGGAACACAATACTTCGAGGATGATTGGAGTTGTGTTCCCGAAACGGTCAATACTGAAGTGTCGCGTTTGGGACACTGTGCCGTAATGCAGCACGGGCCACACCCGTCACGCTGGTTTTTGCACAGTCACCATGTGAAGAGCCGAGGTGTGGAGCTGTGATTACGTTATGCTGCCTTAGTCTTTAGACAGGCCAATAAGGAGCGAGTACACCCCCCTTTTCGTTATTAGTCCTCTCTAATGCTGCTGTCTTTTAGAGTTTGGGCGAGGGAACATCCTTACCCCTGGTGCCGATCCACCACTCTTTTGCCTGCTTTAGTTTCTGTTATTCTATACCTGCAATGTCAGATTTGGTTGATCTTGGTGAGAAAGAGTTCTCAGTTTTACGCGCCCTCGAGCTTTCAAACACGAAGCTGAAAGTTCAACATTACAAATGATTCTGAGCAGAATACCCCTACCCTAGATGCAGTTGCAACATTGGTTGATTTCGTTATATCTCTGGCTGCAGTAATGTAACGCATAGGGTCGAGGAGATGGATGACATGACGAGTCGTGCAAGGACAGCATGGATTGGCAAGAATCCTTTTGCGATCGAGCCAACCGCGATAGGCAAGGTTGTTCTTGCCATAATGGATATCTTAGATTTTCTTCTTCAAAGACGGCCTCTAATTAAGTCTCTACTTTCCAAATATCAATCCTCCTATCGTCCAGGGAGCTCGGCGGAATTGTCTTGGTATCCAGAATTTCCATGCAACTCAGCAGGATTTTGCCACTGCCCTTGTAACTCTACAGGTTGAGATGGATGTCCAGGAGGCTTATCCACCAACTGTGTTCCACTATTTGTACCTGTTGCAGCACCTCCTTCCGACTTCAATCCTCTCTTCCGGCCTGCCATAAAGAAGAAGTAAATAAGGGCTGCTGCGCCGAGCGCTACGACCACAGCACCGACAGCAATACCAGCCTTTGCTCCACCGCTCAAACCACTGGAAACTGGATTTTTGTTCGTCAAAGAAGTTTGAGCAGCCGGTGTGGATGTTGTGGGTGATGAACTCGCAGTTCCCGATGTGGTTGGAGCTGATGTCGACGCGGAGCTCGTCTTCGCAGCCGGCTGGAGAATGAGGAATCCAAGGCTTGAAAGTTCGTCGCTATTTGGATCATAGGTCGGGTTTGCGATCTTGAAGCGCAGTACGTACTCGGGTGTAACGGCTAAGTCTGCAGCTGGGATTGAAATAGTCCATTGATAGGTTCCTCCTGAAGCTGTCAGATTGATGTTTGCTACATGAAACGATGGCATGTCAGTACAACTTGGGCTGTTGAATATACTGAACATGAGGGTACCTACAAGTCAAAATTTGGCTGAATGCAGCCACTGAAGCAGGCAGGCTACTAGTAGGCGGCCATGCAGTGACCCACAAATCAACGAGGTTGTTCGTGGTGTCAAGATATGGAGTAGTTGCAAGCTTGTTCCACGATACAGGTAAAACATCTCCATTCGTGAACGATGATTGCAAGTCCGACCCCTTTCCACTTGGGACGTTCCATAGGTCAACCTGAATTGTTTGTGCCCTAATCTCGAGGGAGAGAATGGAGACCAGCCAAATAGCAAGCCGAGGCTTAAACATCGAGTTTGCCATATTTCTACGATATATTTACGATTTAGAAGTAAAGGAAGAAAGCCCGCTTCGCGACCAGAACAACGAAAGTGGGAGTGCGCGAGGCTCTGCACCCTGACAAGCCACTTTCCGATTATTGTAGCATTGGGACCCGCTCCCTTGCTACTTCTGGATTTTTCGGTCAGCTCTGCAGCTTAATGGGACGCTTTGCAAGGATATCCAATCAGCTCTTGAAGATCATTTCCTGTCCGCCTATCACTCCGGATAAGTTTTTCCGGGGAGGCTTTCTGTGGAATAATTTTAAGGCTGAGGTCTGCCGTCGGGAAGATACAGGGGTCGCAAACTGTCCTATTCGAGATTCAGGACCTCTAAGGGGTCAACGCGGGGTTAAAAACTTGCTGATCTCCTGGATCCTCACTCTCTTTCCTTTTGTATGCAGATCTTTCTTTAGGCAGCAAGACTTCAAAACGACACAACCCACTTGACCCATAAAATCTAGGGCGCATTTGACATTACTACTTAGATGCGGTTTAACAACTTTAGAACATTCGTCCATAATTCGGCTTCCTCGCATTATCCTCGAGACAGCAGCGGCCGACAACCCATCATGCGTCAGCCATGAGAATCGGAAAACTGAATGAAGTTCCGGAGTGACATTTAATGCAAAGAGTATTCGATCAGCATTAATGAAAAATTACCCCTATGTCCAACAATCTCTTCAGTGGGAAAAACCCCTCGACTCTCCCTCCCATTTAATTTATATCACGTGATACCGCCCATTGAGGTACCTACTCCTAACAAGAGATCCCAGCCGGGTGGCATTTCATCAAGAGCGTCAATTTGCTGTCCGAGATTGGTGTTTTCAGATGAAATTTTTAGTATTGTGAAGCGAGTTACGAGTTTCCAGCCCCTCATTTGGCAAGAATCACTTGATCGATTTGTAAAACTGAGTAAAATGTGAGTGAAATAAAGCTAGCAAAAAACGCTTTTACATATGATGATAGATAAATAAACTCTTTTATTAATTACGAGGATCTAGAACTTCGTCTACTCTGTCGCAATCTATGGAAAAGCTGCAAAATCAATCAAGAACGAACGAGACAGCTCCTACAGAGCATATTCTGTGGGCAACTCTCAACGTCCTACATCGGCGTCATAGATCTCGTCGTCGTCGTCCGCCTCATTAGCAGCCCTAATGAACCCAGACCAGTTAGTAGACCCTTCACTTGAGCCGCTATTGGAAGTGGCGCCCGGCGGCGGCGCAGGAAACTGTTCCAGAAGCTCATCATGCTCTCTCACCTGATCGTCCACTACCATTAGTCCTACTCCACTGTTCATCTCTTCTTGCTGTTTTTCGGCGATGAACTCTGTCAGAAGTCTCGTCTGCACTTCCCTGCCGTGCACTTCGCCTCTCTGCTCCTGTCTCTTGACAATCCTACTTTCAATCTCGGACCCTTCGTCGATTAGGCGGAAGGAATAAGATCTCAAATTCCGTTGCCCGATACGATGAACTCTTGCAACTGCTTGCAGTTCGCGGTAGAACTCGTAATCAGGCTCCATCAGTACCAGGTTAGCTGCTCGGGTAAGCTGCAATCCTGTTCCGATGAGTCTTGTTGTGCCGATGAGGATCTGGATATTGTTCTTCTGCTTGCGGAGACTGGTATCTTTGTCGATGGCGTCCGTGAAGGCCTCTAGAGTCGCGGTACGGTCACGAGATTTCATGCCTGCGCAGACGAGACCAACCCGATTCTTTTTGTCTCTTGGAAGGACCAATCTCTCGATGAACTATGTTCTTGTTAGCAATTATTGACACAGGTTAAAGGGAGAGATAACGTACCAGCTTGAGGATTAACGCAACAGGATTGAATTGAGTCATGATGATCAGTTTATGGTCTTCCCCATCAATGTCCTTAGTTTGAAGCAACTCGAGGATATACTGCTTCAGCCAAATGCATTTCGAACTGTTCGCCGTAATATGCTTCAAGTAAAGCGAGTAAGGCGACTTGTATACCTCTATTCCCTTGTACCTTTTCACTTCCTCCGTTGTCAAGGCCAAGTGGTGCTTGTGATGGATACTTGAAAGCGGCACCAAAGCCGGGAAAGTGGCAATGATCCGCAGTCGCCACTCAACCCTACACCTCTGATTAAAAGTTAAGTTTCTCGGCCAGTCAACTCTTTGGTACATCGGATGGTTGGCTTTCCAGGTGTCAATGAAGTCGGTGTATTTCTCGTGTACTTCATCTTCGATGACCTTCACCAAGTCGGCCAGCTTCGCGTCGAATTTGGCATTATGTGCAAGGACGACGTCTTGGTGGATATGTTTCTTCAGCTTAATAAGAGGGCGATCGAACCAAGTTGAGTCAGCGGTACGTCGGATCATGAATCTGAAGAGGAATGGCGTAAAGTCGTCTTCGAGTTTCTGGGCTACCAGTTGATTTCCAGAGCGGTTCTTGACGTGCTTTTCAAAGTCTTTGCAAATAATGTCGAACGCTCTGTATTGATACTGACTGAGAATTGGATCCTCATCCCAGCCTGTGGTCTTAGAATTCTGATTTTTTCTGGGAAAGTGCTGTTCGATAGCCCAGAGAACGCCTTCAAGGCTTCGTGGTGTAGTCCCGAGAGGAGTGCCGGAATATCCCCAGATGAAAGGGTTGTTGATTAGTGGTAAGTCGGAAAGGACTCCTGAGCGTCCTTTTTCTTTGATATATTCTTCGTGGCACTCATCGATCATGGCCAGACCAAAAACAATACCTCTACTCTTGCCTTTAATCCAAGCGGGATTTTCAATTGATTTGGCGTAGGACAGGAAGAATCCTTCATACTCGAACTTCTTTACCCAAGGCCTATATGATTGTGGTGTTGTCAAAACGAGATAACGATCTTGGTGACGTCGAGCGCTTTCTGTGTTATACTTGTTGGTCTTGCTGTCGAACACGTTTCGCTTCGCACGCACCTCATTGAGGTTTCTAGCGTGCCGTGCATCAGCGTTGCCAAAAGTAGGAGCGGGAATTGGATTTGCAGCATCATGAGCGACGATCAGCCTCAAACCTAGGTTTTCTTCCGTCGTATCAATGTGTGTACTCCATTGGGAAATCCAAGATATGACCAAAGACTGCGGTACGCAAGCAAGTCTGACACCCTTCTTGGCAGCCCATTTCGAAGTGGGACTAAAAGCTGAGCATGGACAAGCGATCCAACCCGGACGTTCGTGACTACTTGGACAAGAAACACCTTGAGCTTGTCCGTCCTTTTTGAGATGTCTCGGACCATTTACCTCACGAGTTGCCTCAACTTCATCCCAAAGCCAGCTTAGCTGTCTTTCTGCTACCATGTAGGCTAGGAAAGAAAGTGTTTTCCCAAGCCCCGCTTCATCGGCTACGAAGCCACCGCCAACAATTCTCGACGTCTTCATCTGCCAGTACACAGCATAGGCTTGATACTGATATAAAGGCGTTTTCAAGCCTACAAGCTCAACAGTACTGGCGAGTCCTGTTTCCCCGAGCTTTATGTCAAACAATCGGCAGCAATTGATCCATCGCGCAGAATCAACCCTTCGTCGGATTTGGCACAATTCCTTCACGCTCTGGAAACCTTGTAACCTGACTCACAGTTAGCACACTCTTTTTCATATCATTAGATTAATAATGGACTTACCGAGTAACCAAATACTCATCCGGGTTATCAAAATCGGCAGCCTCTTCCGGCTCCTCTACTTCAATGTCGTCTAATTTTTCAATGTCGCTAATCTCTTTCAATCGCTGGATAGAAAGCTCTGGTTCTCTTTCACCTCCTCGAGTGAAAGTTTTCCTTGACACCTCCGCATAGAAGTCTTCGGCTGCGTCAATCTGCTCATCAACTGGCGTTGCATCTTTGGAACCGCGCTTGAAAATATTCTTGATGTTAGGTAAAGGAGGGAAGGAGATAGATGTTTTGGCGCTGACTATCGAGGCAATGGTGCTTCTTCTCTTTACCGCTGGCGAAGGTGCCTGCGGGTGAAAGCCAGTTTCTTGTCGTATCCTGTGCTGCTCCTGGCTTATTCGCGGTGTGACCGATCTTGAAGTCTTGGCTTCCTCATTCTTCTCTAGACTTCTCTTTTCAAGAGCTGGGGTAAATAGAACGGCATTTTCAGGCTGTGTAGAAGTTCCTCTTATGACAGTATGGAGCTTTTTGCCATTGTTTACAGCTGTAGAAACTGCATTGATAATGGCTCTCTTTCTTCGAAGTGGGGGAGGAGCTGTAGCTCCTGGATACAGGGCACTTCCATAAGGTGAGTTCAGCGGTATCTTGTCTATTGCTGCTGGAGATGAGACATGAGGATAGGGCCGAGTTGGCCTGACCTTTGTAGCTGCGTTACGCTGACCATCCGGAAACAACTCAGCGCGTGTTTTTCTTGACCGTGTTGACTTTGAGACGGGTTCGGAAAGACTTCCAGGGGATGGATCCAATGATTCTGTAGCTGCTTTTGAAGTAGATCCAGTCTGGGGAACATGACTTTGTGCTGGCGCTGCCCTTCTTCTCCTTGGATCAAGCAGGAGTTTACCCTTGATTGGTCCACCCCATATTTTCTTTTGAATTTGACTTTGTCCTGGCATTAGCTTTCGATCACCTATTTTACTTAATGAGGTCACGAGCGAAATCGCAGCCAGTTGTTCTCCTTTGGGGTACACTGCAGCTGCCATTCTTGCTCCATATGACACTTTCCGTGCCGAGCCTAACGCACCATGCTCCTCATGCTTCAGCTTTTGAAGCTCTCCCACCATCGACCCTTTCGTCCCATTTTTGCGGCCCGACAGTCTTCTTTTCTTTTCCTGGTTGGTTTCTTGGAAAAACGTAAAAGTCAGAGTGTCTGTCTGTGTACTAGTCAAGAGGTAGGCAACACCGGCTTCGAACTCTTGTTGGTTGGTAACAGTCCGGCGAGTGCCTCTCCCAATTCCGAAGAAATTTCCAGGTCTGTTGTAATAATACATAAGTTTGCCATGTGCCAGCTCGTAAGGTTGCTTGTGAATTTCTGCGTTCAGAACTACCTCAAACTCTTTGATGAACAAGTTTAGCTGATAACTCTCGACCAGTTTTGGATCTCGCCCTTTGGGGACGCATCGGATGGACATAACCTCTACAATCAACGGGCGGAACAAAGTCAATTGATGTTCATCAGCAGGGTAAACTTCAAGCCCAAATATTTTTTGCTCAATCGCCGGCGGAGATGGCTTCTTTGGCTTGATCGACGTTGGGAGCGTTTTGGGCGATAGGTGAAGGGGGGGTTGCAAGATTCGCGGGGCATCCGCCCCAGTTGTAGGACTTTCTGCCAAGGCAGGGGAAGGCCTCTTCCCTTCTCGTACTTTCTCCTTCTTTGCTCTGTTCTTGTTCCTTATATCAAGTATCAGTGCCTCAATCCAAGACTCCAACCATTGGGCTGGAACTGTCTCGAAGATTGCTATCAGCGCAGTCGTAACTTCGGTCACGGTATCCCTGAAGTCTGGACCGCTTGGCAACAAAGTCTCGTTTTCTAAGCCGTTATTATCATATGCTTGAGTAATGAGTTCTTGAACCGTGGTAAAAATCTCGTCGCTAGCCCCAAGACCTACTTTAAAGTCTTCATACTCCAAGTGAGAGTGATCGGGCTCAAGACTCGTAAACCATAGCAATCTCTCTACCTCCGAATTGGATCTATGCTCCTTCTGTTCAGCCATTATTACTGTTATTCCAATAATTGACGGAAACAAAAGTTGTTGTTTGGTTTTCGATATGGCGCTTCCGTATGTTTTGAGATAAAAATTGTGATCTTGTCTCTGAAAATATGTGATATAGGAGGTTCGAAGCCAGCCTTTATTCAAGAATTGAGCGCAAAATATTGCCAAAATCTGTTCCGACTTCACAGAGTTTTGGAAACAAAGCTTCATTGATAGTTTATCTCGAGTCGCCGGATTTGGGCATCTCGTCCGAATTAATAAAGGAAACTCGACGGTATCCGTTTATTGTGTTTTCTTATGAAAGAGAATCAAAACATGGCATAGTATAGGCATTCAACTTCAAATTTCATATTAAAAGGATGTACTTAGAGCCAAATAGTGATCAAAAGGATCTAATAATAATGCCACAAAGAGTTCAGAGCATGTACCGCAAGCTTCGAGGCGAGTCTATCAGATTTGCTGGTAGAAGTCAACAGAAACGCCCACTTCACTAGTTCTAGGATGCTTGGAAGTCGGCTTATCTCCATAATTTTCGTTGCATGATCAGCTAATATTTAAGTATAGAAACACGATCATGACAGATAACTTATTATTTATTTCGCTTCGGGATTGATACCCCGAATATCGAGTTAAACCACGTGACATCGAGAAAACGAGACGTACCAATTGATAACTTTTATCTTAATAGCAGCAACGGTATTGACAATCACGCTCGTTTTTTCTGATCTGAAAGTAGGGAGTAGACCCTAGGGAGTATGCTTACACTAGGATTTTTCACCAGGAGCGAGAATTTGCGAACTCCAATGTATGCTTTCTGAATACTCTTCAAAGCTTTCGACGAAGCTACATGTAGCAGTCATCTTGTGCTATTTTGTGCATTCAGAGAGTCAAAATGGTGGTATTCTTTTTTTCCAACAATCCCAATATCTCCTGGCAATTTGTACGAGGTTGAAAGGTCGTTGTTTGAGAATTAAGTTGTGCTTAGAGCGAGAACCGGACGAGCTTGGATATTGGAGTACGAGGAGTGTTGTAACTCTGTACCTAGAATAGGCAAGATTTGCAAGATTCAGAACTTAGTGAAAGTATTGGAGAAGAGAAGCCTAGTCAACATTGCTCTCCTTTGTAATCGGCCGATCGAGTCACGAGACATGTCATTAGGGGGAACTCGCTTAGAAGTCGCTTACAAATCCCTGCTCTCACGACACGACTCTACAAGCACAAACGCAGTCAGCTTAACTCCGAACCCCGCCATATAACAATACAGCACTATATAACATCTTCCCCTCTTGGCCCTTTCCCCATCTACTTCTCAAAAGTAGTAGAGACCCAAACTCCAGTTATCTAAAGCGGAGAATATACAAACCCAATCATGCTCGATCATATCTTCTTCCCCGTCTCCCCTGCCAACTTCGACGCCATGGTCGACTTCTACGTCCTAGCCCTGGCACCCATCGGCTTCACCAAGCAACTAGATAAACCCGGCTACCGAGTCGGATTCGGGCCTGCGCCGGGAAACGCGCCGTTCTGGATCACGGTGGCGAGTGAAGATCAATTAGACTCTCAAGGTAAAGCGGGGCGAGGAGTGCATCTGGCTTTCAGAGCGACGGCTCATGCGACTGTGGATGCTTTTTATGAAGAGGCGATCAAGGCCGGTGGGAAGGATGATGGGAAACCTGGGTTGAGACCGTTTTATCATCCGGATTATTATGCGGCATATGTGTTGGATCCTCTTGGGTGAGTGTGTACTTGAGTCTGAACAGAATATTTGTGTGTTGACGAAATGCCTTAGGAATAGTATTGAAGTTGTTGATTATTCTCCGCGTGGAGCATGAGCTAGACAGACTATATTCCTATAATGAGAAGGATTCTGGAATGTTTGTTTAGCAAATGAGCCTCTGACATCGGATCACGGGTTTTGATTGATATTGTTACTTCTAATGGGACGGAAGGGTTTTCGATTATACTAATCGTCGAGGGAAAATATGCGAGATTTAGTACCATTGTACCCCGAGATTCGGAATATCGAGAGAATAGCAAGCGCATTGCAATTCCGTTGTCCTAAAATAATAGGAACATTGGAGCGCGACTCGCTGGAATTACTATCTTTCTAATTCTCCGCCCTCTCGCTAGAGGGCTTAGAGCCGTGCGCTAGCCCAAAATGGATATTTTGTGCCAAGACTCTGCTAAGACTTTGGGCTTTACTATAGTGCCACCTTTTTTTGTCCTAATTGCTTCGCGGTAGCAGGATTACTTCTTTTCACTAAAGCAATAAGAAGCATAGTTGAAATTATGTATTTGAGTTAAGCACGAGGCTTCTATCTGCTAAGGAAATACAACTGCTTATATAGAATCCTCGTTCCCTTAGACCGTTATAGAACAACGAAGCCCCTTCATGGACCGCGTTCCTCAGCAGTCCATCACGAGATGTCGAGTCCCGTGATCTCCACTATGGTTCTCTTGCAAGCCTCGCTTGCCGAGCCTCAGGCCATAGCTGTCATGTGTCGTAATATCTATGTTGTTTTTAGCTCTAGTTTCATAAAGTCGCAGAAGTTGCAGGAAGCTATTATTACCTTTTATTAGAATGCATCACAATAATCACAGCAATCTTGGCACCCAACATGGGCTACACACTCCATGTGACAGGCTGCTCCATTACAGCAAATATTTGGTTCGGATGGGTTGCAATTGTCGCCGGCGGGGATGCACTGGCGTTTCTCAAGCGGGAGGCCTAACTCGCGAGGGTTTATAAGCGAAGCTGTAGCTAGAAACGGCGTCAAGGTAAACGCAAAAAGTAAGAGATTAAAGCGCATTTTGAAAAGCTAGCAATGCTTGCAGTTTCAGAGCTTAGATGGTAATCACGCAATTGCTAAGGAGGGCTGCGTGCTAGGGCGGTGTTTATATAGGCTCCACTCGGAGGCGTAGCAAGTATTGGCTCTCCAAACTTTGGAGTCCAAAGGCAGCAGAGCGGGGTCACGGCGAGATTGACCCAGATAACTTCTGGCCATGGCCACATGTTGCTCATGTTCCCACGTTAGGGGCGAACCGCGTCGATCAACCAGGATCTATCGGGCGCTCATGCAGCCATGGGCAAAACAGGCAATTTCTAAGTTCTGTGACTATTGATAGCGTTATCAACGATTTCGAACCTTATTGGCTTGACCTTGAGAAGGAAGGAAGACAGAGGGTCATAGAGTTGTGGTTGAGATAATGGAGTCTTGATTCATTGACTATTCTAGAAAAGCTTTGAACTCGGTTATATAGTTCTTAGCTGTCTTAATTTAGGTCACTTGTACCCTTCCTTTTCTCAGGACAAAGCTCGATTCCTGGCAACAAGCTTGAATTCTAACAGTCCCCGTACGAGTTGCTGTGGCTCGCGATGAGAAGTGGCTGCATGTGCGTTTGCAAGTTTCCGTTCATTGCATTTCTTCGGCCAGTATCGTGTCAAGCTTTTGAGGCACAGAATCCTACCCCAGCTGCATTGTACCAGCCCGCTTTCTGGCCGTTGCCATTTCCGACCTGCCATGTCCGACCTAGCGCCAAGCCTCTCCAGGCAAGAAGGCGGCGCGGTGTCTAGTCTCCTGCGCAAAACACGAACAAATCTGCACCACCATTATTGAAGGCTTGAAGCATCCAGTTACTAATGTTCCGCGCCTCTCCCTACGCGCCGACTTGGATTCCCCTCGTCCCAATGACGCAACATAAGATTTAGAATTAGACGCTTCAGAGCTTAATCCCTGTGTTGTGGAGTTTTCAACATCTGCAAACAGGTGCCGGGAACCGTTAGGCTCGGGCAGTATACCACAGGGTGCTTCTTGATGACTAGGCCCCGTCGATTAGAATCGCGTGGAGGGGCGACTTGTGCAGGACTTCGGTTGTGCAAAAGACGATGGTCTCCCTTGGCCCTATCACAAGTTTTGATTCGGACTGCTCCTTCCAACTTTGAATAATGGCAACAGCAGGGGACTGAACTCGGACAGACTCTCTCTGCCTGTAGTGACCTCGCCTAGTGGCTTTCAGAAAGCCTTGCGAGATCCTTAGTCCACGCCATTAAGGTACCCATTGAGGTAGTGCAGGAACGCTGGAGAATACATCAAGCCCTTTCGATAGCAAAGCGTCCTAAGTGGTTTTTCGACGTTGACATATATGAAATCTACCAGGGCAACGCTACCGGGAAGCTCTTTCCACCAGTTCTGTAATTCCACCTATGCTGATCGTTTCACCGTCGCGGATTCTCATAACACCCTTTAACAGCGGGTGCTGTCGCATTTCCCTTCGAGGATCGTCACGCTCCTCCTTAGTTCTAAGTGGGTGAGGAAAACGCGTCTGGGAAAGTGTTTGAATGAGTTTGTTCTGGCTCTGAATCACGTCCGCAGAGGAATATCCCGCCGTCCCGGTTACATTCCGTCAGCAATCCCGGGGGAATGGACGAGTTAAAGCTCAAAGATCAAAGATTTCTCTGCTCTTTAAGTTCTGAGTCCATGAGATGAACTGGGCGTATGGACCTCGAAAGTTGGTATTGAGCTCCTTGAGACGCACTTACCGTTCCTCTCTTGCGGGCTTCATCTCCTTCGGCAGCGATCCGCTTCTTCTGCAATCCAACAAGCGATCTGAGGTGAACATTCCACGCAATGTGACTCTAGCAGATGACCTTATCGTAAATATCGCCTGCGCCGTACTTACAAAGCTGCTGCATCTTACCCCGCTATAGAGTAGTAATGGGCCGAGGGCACCGACTGCTTGTGCCGCACCTCATCGTATACCTTTTTGGCACCGGAGAGGACGGCGATGACGTCTCCGAGGCTGGCGGCCCTAAAGCGTGCAAACTTGTTCCACAGGAACTCCGCTTGCCGTCTCAGGATGGTGAACATGCGAAGATAGTTCTGTCGCTTCTGGTACTCTTTCAATACGTCCTTACCGTCTTGAATAGCCAGTTCGAGCGCTTCGATACTCACTCTCCACGTTGGAGGGCATCGGAGTGGTCTGCCGAAAAGGATGTTTTGCTAATAACGTGGAAAACATTTTCGTCTTCTTCGCGACATTCTCTAGAAGCCCGATCATGGACGTGGCCTCTGCTAGATCAACAATCGTGTTTTGTTTGCTAAGGTAATGTCTGCCGATACGTCTTCCACGAAGCGAGCGTTCTCATCATTAGGATGTGTTTGTTGTTTCATTCAGTCGCTCTGCTGCTTGAAACTCCAGGCGTCAGCTACGGTGCTCAGAATAAAGTGTTTTGAATCTCCGGGAATCCTATCGTTACTCTCAATCATCCATCCTCGCAGCCGACTGAAGGGGACTGTCCAGTCCTCGCGAGAAGCGTTGAAGAAGGAACTGGAAAGTTTGGATACCCTCGCTGAACACACTCCAGAAAGTCGGGGAAAGCCAGAGATTTCTGTCTTTCGGGTTCTTTCAGGATACCGAATCCAAAGAGCTCTTGCCATTCTAGTTGACTTATCATGTCGCCCTGATATTCCTCCTTGGCCCACGCCAACGCAATCTCTACGATGTTCCTCCAAAGATGAGGATGTTGTGTACCCCCTCTTGGATCCGCGTTACAACTTGGGCAGCTAAAGTGTAATTATGATCATTTGGTTTATTCTTTCAATGTCGCTGTAGGAGAATATGCTTTCAGGTAATATTAGGTTTAATTTAACTGCGCAGCATTTTGTAAACGAGGGGAAGCCAGGCCTAAGTAAATTAAGTGTCGGTCATGTGAGATTGAGAGTAAGAAAATATGAGCATTTCTATGGTATAACTAAACCCTTGCTCTAGTCACCAATTACTAATTAATTCCTGCCTCTACCTTTTAAAGCATATCGCACATCACACATACTCCCAATCCACAACCCCTCAAGACTCAGGCACTACAGCATCCTCAATCCGCAAGCCATTGTAGCCTCCTTTCGAGGGTTCCTGCCATATTATCATCCATTTAACCACCCACCCTTGCGAATCCATTCTAACGCACAAACCCATCTAATCTCATAGCTCACTTTCCGCCCCTTCCCGTAACTAAACATTTACCTTTTCACTACCGCATTCCTAGCAAAAATACCTATTATTCACTTGACCATTCGCAGGGGTTAGTTTAACATACCTTAAATACTTGTATACCCGCCTTTATGCCGAGGTGGCATGCAACACCAAAAGAAGCGAGGCACAGGAGGGGATGCAAGACTGGCAAGACTAGCCTGGATGCACTGTATGAGTGCTGTGAGAAGCTTGGGTTTGAGTGTATTTTATTATAATCGCAGAGGAGAAAGTGTGGATGAGATATCATGTGAACTAGGGAGGAAAATTGGATGATAATATAAGTTGACAATAAAAAAGTCCTTGACAATAATAATTAATAAATGCTTAAGGGACGTTTGCATGCCACTGACTTCCCAATATATGAACCCTCACTTGAGAGCCGAGTAGCAAAACTCGAACTCACCACTGTGCTGCAGTTTCCCGGGCACTTAGGAGCAGCAGGTGGCTAGACGACCCGTGAACTAACGAAGAGATGCAGTTTCTCCAGAGATATTAGGGGGGCTTTATATAGCCTTACCTCTCAAGCGCAAGGTAGCCTTGGGAATAAGGGGTGGACTGTGGACTTGAATATCCCACACCCATCAGGTACATTAGCAAAGATATTGATTCAAACTTCTTGTTTTCCACATTCATTTGATCTGTGTATCTACATCCCATTCTGCAGCTTAAACTTATCCCAGCTCTCATTCAGCGTAGCAAAGACGAGGGAAGCAATCATGCGGACCTCGGTACTCGCATCCTGAGGGAGCTGTCCTCATCATTAGCATCCCCCTTGCCAATCAAAAGCAGATAAAGGGGTAGAGTAGAGACATACCTTATCCGGATGCGTCTTCCCAATCGCCTTCATATAATGAATCTTAACCTTATTATTCTGCACCAGCTCATGCATGCCGACTTTCTTCCAGCCAGCCCCCTCCCACATAACACTATCCAGACTGCCGATCAGCGCGCGCAGATTATCCCGCTTGCCATCGCGCCACAGACTAATCCTCGTCTCGACTTTATCGCTCAGCGCGAACTTCTCGTCGTCTGCTTTCTCCGCCTCTTTATTCTGTTCACGCAGTCTTTTCACAGCTTCTGAATCTTGCCCGCCGAGATCCGCGAGCGCGGATTTTGGTTTGGGTTTGGGCGTTGGGCGCGGTGTGGCGGTTCGTGAGACGGGTGGCTTGGGAGCGAGAGCTTTTTCGCACCGTTGGCGGCCTTGGATGGAGGTTGAAGCGCCGACGCCGTGCTCCACGCATAGTTTCCATACATCGCCTGCGTCCTTCCATCGCTCCATCTGCTCTAAGGCTTCGGCTTTCCGCATCAGTGCTTTGCCGTAGAATTCTTTCATTTCTTTGTTACCGCCGCCTTCTCCTGGGCCGAGATCGATGGTCTCACCGTCACCTCGTGAGAGACCGATGAGCTCCAGAGCTGTGTCCGCATCTGTTATGGTAGACTTTGGGACACCGGTTTTGAGGCCGGTGAGGGCGCGGTTGCAGAGGAGGATGATGGTTATTGGGTGACGGTCGGGGAGGGAAGACAGAGAAGAGGAGTAAGATTGGTGTGCTGCAGCATAATCGCCACGTTTAAAGTGTTCTGTTCCTGCAAGGCGATGCTTGGTAGATTGATCTCGAGCGGATGCAGAAAGAGGAGGGATTTGCCGGGTTGGTGCTTTAGGCCGAGTCGGGATTGGAGTCGATGGTTTGGAGGGGATTGGAGAGGTTTTCTGGGATGTGCGAGCTGGCTGTGCAGGCCGAGAGGGGGCTGAGGAGAACAGAAGGTCTGGTTCAGGTTGTACTGGGGTTGGTTGTGGGGTAGCTTTCTTTCGACGAGCCGGACTGACGTATGCTTGCGCAGACTGCTCTTCGATAACTTGCTTACTTACTCTTGATCGTGGATCGGGGGCTGTCTGTTGCCATCGTGGGGCAGCAGCCCTCTCTGGTGGTGGTTTTGGCATAGCTGGTGATTGATCACGCGAAGAATTTGAGCTTGAAGGAGTAAACCGTGGTTCAGGAGCCCTTGCTTTCCGTGGCGGTGGTCGACCTCCGCCTTCAAGCATGAGAGCTTCATCAGTGACGTCTGGGATCTTTTCTTGCGGACGTCGACCCCGCCCTTCCGCAGCTGCTCTCCTTTCCGCTTGTTCTCTTTCGGCTGCCTCTCGCATCCATTTCGGCTGACCGGGGTCCCCTCCCTCTTGCTGAAACTCAGAAACTGCCTTTTGAACCTTCTTCTGTGACGTTTTCCATAAGGAGTTTGCGGTCTTAAGAAAATTGGTTCCAACAGCAGCGGCAGTTTTCGAAAAATCGCCATCCCCGCTTGGCGAAGAGTTCTCTTCTCGTCGAGGCTGTGACCGATCTCTACCCTCTTCTCGCATCCAAGCCGGAGTATTCTCCCGTCGAGGTCCATCTCTTGATATTTCTCTCCGTTCTCCATTTGCAGCTGAACCACTTCGACTTGAATCTTTGCCTTGCTGCTTTTGCTTCGCTTGTCTATGTGCATCATTCAAAATCCACCCTACAGCAGCTTGAATATCAAGACCCGAACCACTTTCTGTCAAGGCCCGCCGCGATTGTTCTGCTGAGAACCCCATATCCACAAGCTCTGCCACCGCTTTATCCCAAGGATCATCTGATTCTTGATCGGAAGATGGCTCCGGCACAACCTCTTTCCGCAGGGCGGGACTAGGCCTCCTGACTTCTTCCACTGGTTTCCCGAGGTCTCCCAAAAAGTCGTCATCGTCGTCTATACTTGGTATAGGGGCAGGCACAGCGCTGGTCTGCTTCATTTGCCCCAGTCCGAACGGATCATCATCGTCTCCCAAATCTACCCCTATTGATCCTGATTGTGCCCAAGCTTGCGGCTTTGTCAAGTCTGGGGGCTTGCTTGTACTAAAACCTGGGGTATTTCTGCCGCTGCTGGGCACCGGAGGAGGAGGGTAGTAGCTGGCATTGTCGACCTTGGTATCCGCATTGAACGCCGCAAATAGATCATCGTCTCCGTTGTTGGCAGGAGTGGAGCTGCCATTCGTAGCTGGCGAAGAAGTTCGGGCGAAGTTCGAGGGTAGTGGGAGAGTCGCGGGAGTCGTGCTTCTTGAGGTTACGGGTGGTGTGGCAGACTGTCCTTTATTCCCCAAGCCATCCCAAGCCTGCGAGCCCCCAAATTGCGCCTCATATTGCTTTCTCTTTTGTTCCTCTTGCTTCCTCTTCTCCGCCTGCAGTCTCGCTTGTTGCTCTTGTAGCGTGAGAGTGCTCTGCTTCGAAGATCCAAAGGAGACCAAGTTGGAGAAACTGTCTGGAGTTGACGATTTGGGCGGCGCAAAGGGGGAAGCCTTCGGAGCACTAGAGCCTTGCGCAGATATTGGCGTGCTTCGTCCGGAAAGCTGAGGAGGAGGCGTGGGCCTTAATGCTGGGTAATAGTTCCCGCTGCCTTGTGGTGCTTTGTTTGTGGTTGTGTTCGATGTTGCAGACCATTCTAGACCGCTCAAATCATCCATCGTGACGGGAATAATATAGAAATTTTATGCATCTAATGTAAGCGCAATTTATCGTAAAAGGCATTGAGAGTCGTAGAGCTGAAGAGTGGCAAGTGATGTTGATTTTTGAGGGATTCCCTTTCCATGTTTCGCTGGCATATCAAGTTGCGCTAAGGTTGTAAAGGGCGCCCGTAGTTTGCCGCGCGGTAATTTGTCAATCACGTGCATGTACCTTGAACTCCATGTCGATCTCAGTGGGAAAAAACATCTTATCCGACCGCATACGCCATTTATCTACCCATGCCGTATCTCGATTCTACCTTATCTTTATCGCGTTATATATGAATCTAAAGTATTCCTAGAACAACAGTTTTCGGCTTCGAGGCAAGGATTTTTGTGACCAGAAGTGCAAATCTCATCCACGTGAGGAAAAGATGACAGACCAGTCCGTCTCTCAGACGATTCTCGTAGGTCAACAGTTGACTCCAAGTTGATGGTCCAATATACTGAATTAACTCAGGACTACATACCTAGTTTTCTCAAGCAACGAGAGATCTTCGTCCCGCTCATTGTTGGGTTCTATGTCGTTATTCTGGGCCTTGCTTTGACGGGAGCACTTCGAGTCTCCAAGGGACAACAAGACAAAGCGCGAAAAGAAAGGGGCTCTCAGTTCTCTATGCTAGATGAGAATGAAGACGAGGATGAGGGGAAGGAGTCTTGACGGTTGACTGAGGCCTGACCGTTGTGAAGGGCAAGCAGATACTGTGTTGGACTGGATGGATTGGAGGCTCACGGAGAATTAATTATGCGTTGAGCCGGCTACGGCCGGGTACTTTGGATGAAGGCCGAAGCAGCCTCGGTCGATCACAAAAGAGGAGTAGATTACCTAGTTAGGTGCCGGGTGAACCGGTCACATGACTGATGTCCGACATCTTCCTCACAACATTATCAAGATCTGTCTTCCATTGCATACAGATGGAACGGCCAGCATATATTCAATTGAGTATATTGTGTATCTTTCGAATTCGAGAACTTTCTCACCGTAACATCCGACCTCTTTCAGAGACATGACTGTCGTTGCAAGTAACCTCAACAAACTTAGGCAAATTATTTTTGCACTTCAAGAAAAAAAGAGTACCCCCCAAAGCCTACACACGAATCGACAAGATCTTATCTTGCCGAGCAGGTCAGATCTTTAAAGAATTGCGTGAGGTCGGTTGTCAGACGAGGTCAATGCAGAGCACCAGTTTCCCGGGAAATATATCCTCCTTCCCACTTGAGTGTCTCACACCGGGTAAACCCAATGAGCGGCGGCGCAAAACCCGTTTCTGGCATACCATGGACCTGGGAAGATGGAGCTCATCACATGACTGGGGCTGTTCGCATGGCACGAACGGCTGGTAAAGGCGCCTGTGACGTCGGAGGTCATATATGTTTAATTATCACGACACGTTTATCCCCTGCGGTGGAAGCTTGTTGTGAAAGATGTGGCGTATGGTGTGGATTGTGTGGATTGACTCGTAGCGTGGCATATTTCCGGCCATGTGCCCGTTTAACACAGCCTTCACTGAGTCGGGAGGGTCCTCGAACGGGATCGCGACGTGAACCGTGAGGGACAGAGACCGACCGGATTCGAGGATCGCCAGGGCCGTCCCCACCACCATCAAGGCATGGCTATCCGTCCATGACCACCGTCCACCTTTGTCTGGAGTGGGTAAATGCCAGCACCGCCACGGGCCCAAGCACAATCGTTGAGCACCTCCCAAAAAGTCCTCCCACGTTGGCCCTTCCCAACGGTTGTGTTGGTCGTTCGATGGTTCGAGGGGTTCGTCGACGTCTCGAAGCTCCTTCGACACTGGTACTGGGACTGGTACAGGGATGCTCGGAGCGATATTCTGTTCCTGCAGCAGGTGGTCGCATCGGTAGCACCCGCAATCACTGGATCCCTGCCCAATATCTCCCAGTGGGTTAAGCGCGTCACATCGCTGGGAAGAGGTGCAGCAGTCTGAGCCAGACCCAAGTGCCCCTGGCCGCGCCCAAGCCTATCAGGGCGACGTCCGCAAGCCAGAGCCAGCGGAAGGTCCAGCGGGCTTCCGAGCAGCAGAGCAGCCAGGCAGAACAGCCACGGTCAACCACCCCACCGGTCGGTCGCTCGCCGGATTGGCGTCCGGCCCTGGGGATTGGGGAACCAGAGGCGACCCCTGAGTTGGGCCTTGGACCTGGCCAGAAATTGGGTTCTGGTGGGTTGCAGCACCATCTGCAGAGAGGGAGTCAAGAAAGCTCCTATTGGGCAGGCCGGGACATCCAACTTAACCTTCAGACCTGGTGGACTCAAGTGCGTTCTCAACTGCTTTCGTCCCATCTTTTCACACTCCTTCACACTCCTGCCAACACCCTCCAGCCTACACCAAACTCTCGACACCCCCTCCAACACGCCATACACAGTCATCATACAGAGGCTTTGTGTCGACGCCCTCCAATCGGCACAGCTCCAGACCACCCGCCCGCCTAGCTTGACAAGTGCACGAGTCACACAAATTCTCGATAAGCTCAACATTCCTCGATAAGTCAACCACGACAACCATGGGTCTCTTCTCGCGCAAGAAGACGTCCGGCTCCACAACCTCGGGCGGCTCTCGCAAGAACTCTTCCAGTCTCGCAGACATTGGCTCCATGTCCTCACAATCATCACTCAAATCGCCCGTCACCCCCGGCACACCAGGCTTCTCGAAGATGACCATGGCCATTCCCCCCCCCTTTCCCAAGGTCAACCTCCCCAAGGCACCAGAGCCACACGTCGACCCAGCAGGATATCTGCGGAGCATTGGCGCGGTGCGCGAGAGATGTCAACCCGTGCTGGAGAAGGCAAAGGCCAACCAATTGAACCATTTCGATGTCGACATGAGCAAATTCGAGGATACCACCCGATTCGTCGTGTCAATCATCAAGGTATGCATTCCTGCTGTGGTACAAGCATGTACGGGCTAACTGTTGGTCTTGTGCAGCGCGACTTCGATCCCGATTATGCAAGTATCCCTCCGCACGGCCGTTGGCAACATTTCAATGCCGGAGGACGAGACCGAATCGCAGAACTGCTGTCCAGCTGGCCACACGAGATAGACCCCTCGGAACGCTGCCGGCGACTCCTCGATCTCTTCCTCGTTTCTGTTCTCCTTGATGCGGGTGCCGGAACGGCTTGGTCGTATAAGAGCAAGCAGAATGGTCGGATATATAAGAGAAGTGAGGGGTTGGCTATTGCGAGCTTCGAGATGTTTAAGGATGGCCTGTTCAGCAGTAATAAGCAGCAACGACATCAAGTCGATGCCGCCGGATTGAAGGAATTGACTATTGAGAAGATGGCGGTTGGCCTACAGGTCACAGAGCAGAACCCAATGTCAGGGTTAGAAGGACGTGCTAGTCTTCTCATCAGACTCGCCGATGCTTTAAATAACGATACTCTCTTCGGTGCGGATGGCAGGCCTGGAAATATGCTTGGTATGGTTTCCTGCCCGGGAGATTTGAAGCAGAACTAACATATCCAGACTATTTGCTTTCACACCCCACAACTCAAGCCTCCTCTGTCCCCATCGTCCCCCTCCCAACCCTCTGGTCCGTCCTCATCGACGGCCTGGCACCGATCTGGCCCCCCTCTCGCACAGCCCTCGACGGGACCTCTCTCGGCGACGCATGGCCACTAGCCCTCCTCCCTCTCCTCCCTACAACCCAGCCCTGGGAAACAATCGTCCCGTTCCACAAGCTGACGCAATGGCTCTGCTATTCCCTCATGCAACCCATGTCAAAGCTGATGAACATCCACTTCGCCGGCGCCGAGCTCATGACCGGACTCCCAGAATACCGAAACGGAGGTCTGTTTATCGACACCGGTGTCCTGACGCTCAAGAGTGCGGATGAGAAGCGAGGGCTAGAGAAATTCAGAGAAGAAGGGTTGAAGAAAGGCAGTACCGTCGAGGTAGTACCGATGTTTACCCCCGACGACGACGTGATTATCGAGTGGCGAGCCGTCACAGTCGGCTTCCTGGATCTATTGCTAGAAGAAGTGAACTCCGTGCTCGGCTTCCAGTTGACTCTACCGCAAATGCTTGAGGCGGGTAGTTGGAAGGTGCGTCCCCTTTCCCTTCCTCCTCCTTCTAATCAATCTCTAACGCAAACAATAGGGTGGCAGAGAAATGGCCGAGATCTCCCGTCCAAACACCCAATGCCCCCCAATCGCCATCCTCTCCGACGGCACCGTCTTCTAACCTCCCTCGCCTCTACCCCTCCACCCACTCCGCCTTCGTCTGTACCTTTACCCCCAAATCCCCCTGGCATTAAATTGCAGGAATGGAAAATGGAAAATTTACTTGCCTGAAAAGTTTTGAACTTATAAAAGTTGCTGTGCTGTGGAAGAGAGTATTGGAATGTGGGGCTAGATGACTCGATCTAGTGAACGGGGATGGTGAGAGGGAGAGGGAGATTGAATGAGCAGCTGGGGAAAGTTAGGGAGATTGCTAGATACCCTTGATGAATGATATGCCATATTAACACACACCTTTCTACCTTTTTTCACGTTTGCTGGTTCTTTCGTGGTTCTGTCTTGCGTTTTTCGTCTCGCTATGTGTTCTAACCCAGGGAAGATGATCACTTGTTTTGTGATGTGGTCATGATGAGAGGTCCTCAGGTCTCCTGGTTACACGAGCTTTTCTATATTCTTGACCGGGTTCTTGACCGGGGTGGTGTATTGACGAAGAAAGGGGTTGACAACAAAAGTTTGGATGGCAAATTTGTGCCCCTGTTTACAAGCAAGTACTTAGATGTAGCTTTGTTTATGTATCATTTCTTAATGGAACGTTTATAGCCTTTTTTATACACATTAACGTATTATGGAGACTTTGACTGAAAGTAGAGGTGGCAGCTGAGTTTCATGGTATCTTCACTTCCTCTGTTTGCCATCTAGCTTTCTCTCTAATGGAGCTTTCGGAAGAGGATGGTTTGTTATCTACTAGAAGAGTGGGTATGTTGGCTTCTTGCTAGTTGTTGCAAGGAAGTTTTGGTTGAGTAGAGTTTGCTTGAAGGTAGGTTGGGTATAATTTGTGTTGTGGCGGTATGATAAGTATGGCTTGAGAAGAGGTTATATAAAAATTTACCCTGCTCACACGGGAAGGATGCAAGGGTGTAGCAAAGGCAGGAGTGGGCTCGACAAGCCGAAATGGAGCAGCTTCATGCTAAATGTGCTCAGTAACGTGACTCATCATATTTCGAACTACCTGTTGCTACTCGCTGAAGCAGCTCGTTGAAGTCATAACAATAACACAAGCTAAGCTCGGTTTGGGCACTTAAGACATTCCTCTGAATACGCCAACGGTTTCAACTTTAAATTTGAGTCCTCTCATAACATCAAAGTCCCCACCCAAGCAACAACAGCCCACGTGCCTATCTGCACCGCACTTGCTACTCCAGAATGCGTTGATTTCGGCGTCGTAGACGTGCCCGTAGCAGTCGGGGCACTCGCATAGGAGAGAGACGTGCTAACTGGAGCTCCAGTGGCCGTTGCCGTGGTATGATTGCACCCCTGACTCATCCACCAACGTAAGTATACACAGAGTGCCGTAAGTTCACCATGAACAGAATTGTAGCGCTTACAAGAGGGTAGAACGTAGTGCCATTAGCCGCCGTAACAGCAACGCACTCGTACGTACACTGAGCATCACCGGCTGTTGGGGACGACTGCCAGCACGACGCGTATTTTAGTCCAACTGGTGGTACAGACACGAGGCTGTATGAAAACCAGAGGTTAGCTAAGACTTATCCTCTGGTGAAAGTGGATTGATCAGTAGTGGAGACTCACTCATCGTTACAATTGCCTGGCTCAGACTCGCCCTGGTCATAGACACATCGAAAAATGATACTGTTGCTCGAGACACCCGAGACGCCCGATTCGCAGAACGCCGTGTCGGCTTTTGTGCAATTAGGGTATTGTGCAGAGACACATGCAAGCAGCCCCAGAAAGAGGCAGAATACGCCGGATGCTAACATCGTGCGAAAGTTGCTGATACAGGTAACAGTCCCATGGGGATTTGGGAGCAGAGATTCGTTTATTTTCGCCCAAACTTCGGATATCCAATTTAAATATATCGATGCTGCGGGCCCCTCCGTCCCGCGTGGGATCCAGGGGCTGAAAGCCCGAGCACATGCTCGGCGAGCTGTTGAGGTATTTTTTTTTTACCCGCCCTGGCAACGGCGTTTGCAGGGTGATTGGCCACAGCCCCTGGAGGCTGAGACATTGGCTTGAGGCTTCCTCTTGAGTCTGGACTTTCCTGTAATGGGATCTAGCCCTTCTTTCGAATTCTAGTGGGGCAGTTCGGGGACAGCAGAAGCGCACAAATGAGAATTTTACGCAAAACATGTTTGGATCTGAGGCTCGTTGTTTGAATTGCTTCGCGGAGTTCCCTCCGAACGTTTTTTTCGTCAATGCTTAGGGCTGAGACATGGCTTGCGGTTTTTACATAACTCTATCCAATATATGCACTGTCACGTCAGGTGGACCCTTTCGGAACCTGTGGCTCTGAGCTAAAAATAAGGGGACTTGCTTCTACAAATTTGTGCCTTTTGAAAGGTCCATCTCCTTCAGGGAAAATGGCACAACCACCCTCACCGGAGCTTCCTAGCAATGCCTGGGCCGAGGATCCGGGCACTCGTCACGTACCGGAGCATCAAGAGCCAGCCCCCAGTTCGGACCCTGTATTACCAATCCAAAGACGGCCCCTGAACAACCAAAATGTTCAGACGGATCTGCAATTCGACGAACCTACAACAGATCCAGTAGAGAAAACACCAGACAAAGCACCTCATCCAACTATACAGAGCAGCAACGAAATAACAATCGAAGAGCAGAAAGCTCCACCTCCAATTTCGCTTTATGGAAAGTTGGGCGCATTTGTATCTGCAATACTCGTAGCAGGCACCATATGTATTCTCGCAGCAACTGGCTTTCTCTGGTTCCTCTGGCTGGCGGATTACCGCAACTCAACATGGCATCAAATTGTATACAACAACTGGTTCACACGATGCGTGTCCCTATCAGCGCTTGTGATCCGGACCGCAGTCTCGCTGCAATCTAGCGCTGCGACTTCGATGATTGCGAGTCTAGCTCTAGAGCGCACTGGTGTCCTTCTGTTGCACTTCGCCTCAGTATCACTAACACGACACGCAAACGGCGGGCCCTACATGTTAGCATGGTGGCTGCTCAAAACCTGCATTCGAAGCCCTGAGCGCTGGGCAAATTCGATACTCCCCGCGCTCATCACGACTTTGACGATACTTACCATCGCCATCCAGTTCACGACCACGGCGCTCTTGTCAGATGTCAACTCGATTGTGATCCCAGGGCCTTCTGGCGGGATCGCACTGGCTACGAACTTTGCTTACAATGCCAATGGAAACATTCCCGTCATTACCCGAGGCACGACTTGGACTCTGAAGCCTCCCTTCTATCCAATCTTTGCAGAGTATCATGAAGACGCCCCTGAAACACCTGATGGCGTCAGTGATACCGGCTTGACGCTGAGAGCGTTTGTTCCCCTACAGAGTCAACAATCCCGAACACAGCTGAAAGACTACGAGGGGCGAGCTACCGTCCTCGACTCACGAGTTATTTGCATGAGGCCCAACCTCACCTCTGAAAGAGCCCACGTTTCTGATAGCATGCTTGCCTTCAACGGCAGCTTCAACGCCCCCTTTAATGCCTCCCGCCTCGAATACTTCGCACAAAATAACACCTTTACTGGACCACTCGCAGACTGGAATGCCCGTAATGATATCCAATTCTCATGTCTTGCAGCCCTCAACTACACCGTTGCAGTGCTCGGAAACGTGGAGTCAGACCCGACTGTCGATGCTCCTCACTGGCGGCTGAGTATCTGCCAGCCCGAAGGCCTCAACTCCTCGGGCGTCCTGCTGAGCGAGTTCCGCACTCTCTCAGACGCCCCTCGGCACGAAATTTACGGGGACACGAACTACGCCAACGGCAACGCCTATCTAGCAATCAACGTCTCCAGTGGAACAGAAGTCGAATGGCTCAACGGTATCGGCTATGAACCATCGCAGTTCGGCATCGTCACGGGTCCTGGTGCTGCACCGCTGGCTTACAGCGACCATGGCGAGTGGCTGGACTTGCTGTTCAGCGACGATGCTACGTTGAGACTAAGTGTCAGTCTGTGCTACACAGCCTTCGACACTGCGGACTTGAACGTCGCCATGTCTGGCGAGCAGAACCGCACGGAGCCGGTGCCGAGCTATGATACTAACACCTCGGGCTACACATACGGCGCGATCCGCGAGCAATACGGGCAGTTTCCCGACGGACGCATCTCGTATGCCAGCGACGATACTACAGCGAGAGGGATCCTCACTCTGCAGAAACGCGCCTCGTGGCTTCCGGGTGCGGGTGACTACGTTTTCAATGGAGAAACCGCCAGCGGTGGGACGTCCTGGATCACCGACTTTGGGAACATGGGAGGGCCGATTGTGTTAGGGGCTACGAACGACAGACTTGGATGGGACACTACTGCGTTCCTGTACAATGCGTACCGTGATTCGGGCGACTGGACAGACATCGACTCTATCAACCCCGACCCCTCGATGATCGCGCTCGTGCAGGAGATCGTGCAGAGTGGTGGGACGATCGCATTTGCTTTGCAGAGCATCATCACCAGTCTAGCAAGTGTGGCTTATTACGATCAACTACAGCAATTCAACGATGTCAATTCCATCACTTATTCGGAATTCATTGTTGCTACAGCTCGAGCCAAGTTCAGGGGCCTGACAGGTGTGACGGTCGTTATTGCCGTTCATCTGCTGCTGATGGGTGGGATTGTTGGTCTTTTCTTGCTCAGGGCGAAGCTGTCGACGGTGGGGAACTCGTGGCAAGCTGTGGCGCAAGTTAATGGGGAGATGACGCGGCCGTTGCTTGAGACGGCGGCTTTTTCAACGGATGCTAAGGTCAAAGGTGTTCTGCAGGCTAACGAATGGGGGAGGAAGGTGGTAGAGATTGCTGTGTTGGAGGATGGAAAGGGTACGAAGATTGTGGGGATGAGGGATAAGCATGAGACAGCTGCGTCTGTGACTGGATCTGAAGCTGCTGGGTAGCAGTTAGCTACTAAGAATAGCTAGCTCTGATATACGCTAGAAATCGATATTGATAGCGAACACCCCACCTTAAGCCCCATACGATGAGTTAATAATCAATTACTACGAAGACTCTGGACCGCACTCTCTTATTAAGAAGTAACCGATGTGACCTTCACCCTTAACCCTTTCGAATCTAACTTTGGGGAAGGCAGGAAAAAGTCATGCGCCAACTCGACATCAGAAAAATCAGTGTCAAATAATTCAAACGTGAATCGACGGAATACAGTGGCGAGCGCATAATACAGTTCCGCATGTACTAAGCTCCATATAATATTAACAAACACCCCTCTCACCGAGACTTAAAGGACTTACTTGATTCCAAGGCATGACCTAGCGCCTTTGCCGAGCGCGATGAAATAGTGATTGAGATTCTCTCCTTCAAATTTTTGGGTTGCCCAACCAGCGTTCTGGGATGTAGGATCGAGAGTTTAGCTAGATGTGCTCGTCGTGGTGAACATCAACGGCTGTCATTGAGACTAGCGTCCCGGCAAGAATGACCCAGTTCTGGTACTTGGTCCACCAGTGGCTGCACGAATTGATGCCGCATGGGGCAAAAACACTAAAATCGCAATACACTTAATATAGCCCTAATTACGCATTATACAAGTCGAATTACACCTCCTCCTATCTCTACTAAACGCCTCAAAGCTAATATTACTAAAAAAAAAAACTCACTTTTATTACTTAAAAATACTTCGAGTTATATAATTAAATTATTAATCTTAATTACTTTACTTAAAGCCCTAATTTAAATCTAATCGAGGCTATTATAATATAATTAAGTAAAGGCTATAGTATAGAGTCTACTATTTTAAAGACCAAGTTAAAGAGGCTTCATAAGAGCAATAGAGTAAAGTTAAAATAGAAGAGTTATATATGCGTATAAAAGATATACGTGGCGAATACGCGCGCCTTATTAAAAATAATAAGAAGCTTATTAAGACAGCATTATAGTAATCAACTTGTATAATAGTCTCATTAATTAATTTCTAAGCCTCTCTTGATTTTTGGTGGTAATAGCCCGTGCGCCATCAATTCGTGCAACCACTGGTGGTTGGCTTGTCTGGGGAGATGCGGGGGTTTCGGGCTGAGACGCCGTAGGACAGCCGAACGCCTTCTCGAATGCACGCTGAGAGATACGGAAGCTTTTCGAGGGTAAGAGAGTCCAACTTTACGTTCGGATTCAGAATCGCTGCCTGAAGTTCTGCACGGAGCTTCTTCGAGATGGTAGTGGTGTTGATGAGATGGAATGAGGTGACGGCTAATGCCCACGATGTGGTCTCTAACCTAGCTCCGATCATGAGTTGGGCTTCATCGGCTAAGCGATTGATTGATTTTTCTGGTGGCGGGAGGTCAGTTTCAAGTAGTTCGTGGAAAATGGTGGGGTGCGATGACTGGTTATGAGACAAGTCTTCGCCGCTAATGATTTTCATGATTATCACACGCAGGTCCTTCTCTCGTCAGATCGGAAGTAGCAATGCAATGCAAGATACCTTTTGTAGGACCAGTAGCATATGCAGATCTGGCGTCATCTTCTTGGTCATCCAATCCGTGAACGAGTTTATAATCTATGATAAATGAGCACCGATTACCACTTTTTCTTTCTTCTACTTACTGGACGCATAAGCGGAAACTGCATTGCAAGATGCCCAAAAGCGCTCACAACCATGAAACCTGGATGAAAATTATCTTTGAATCTATCTGACTCTAAGTGGTTATAGCAAAACCCAAAACAGTACTCCGTAGTAAAATCGCCGGCGAAGGCATCAAAGGCACTGCTGAGTACTAGAACGCCGCTATTGTTCTTGGCTTTAGTGATACCCTTGACCATGCTCTACCTTTTCTCTGATGACAGGCTCGAACTCGGCGATGCTCCGCTTGGAGAACATGGGATTCAGCGGTGCTCAGCGAATAGCATGAAGGTCACTTTTGGTAATTGAGCTCTGATCCCTCATTCTTCGCACCCCATTGGGTTAGTAAGCTTGCCGCTCTTGCTCAGGCGCTAATCACTCTCGGCTCACTCTCGGCTCGGCTAGCTCATCTGAGCCACCTCAGCTGTCTGAGCTGTCCCTGAGCACTCCCGAAGCACTCCCTGAGCAGCCCCTGAGCAAGATAAGTAACCTAAGCAGAACCTACCTCATCCTCCTCTCTCTTCTTCTCTCTCCTTAGCTTTAGATCCTCAGTACAGGGACAAACTTGACTAGGAGCCTAGACAAGTTGACTTGGATGGCCTGAACTCAGTTTGGCGTTGAGTTCCCGAGCAAAAAAACCAAAAGAAAAAAAATATAACTATATTCCTCCTTAGGAGTGCAAGTTCACCAGCTCATCCTTAGGACGCATGAAAGCCTTACGCACGAGAAGTCAATCCAAGCAGCAGGACCGGGATTGTCTGCACATCCCAACGCTTAAGTGAAGGCTCTGCCGCAAGATCTTGAGAGGTGACAAAATGATCGATCAGGCAGGGGGCAACCCCTGCCTGCAAGGGGAAGGTGGCGTCAGCCCGCTCGGTAACTTGCGAGACATTACGACCACTGACCGGCTTTTCCCCAGAAGTACCTTGCACTTCTACTTGTATTCATGTCAAGGGGGGAGGGGGGCTGGCTCTGGTTGGTCTGCAGCTACCAGGCTATTTCGCTGGTTGAATCTTCCTTCTTGCGCCCCAATCACAAGCAGCCGGTGAAGGTACGCTCGGGCCTCCATTTTGGTACTGTAACCGGCTCCTCCTCCTCCCCAGTTTTCTCCCGCCTTCCCCCAGCAGCTTTCCGCAGCGACTCTACGGCCGGGAGCCAGTCGGGAGCCAACCTTGTGATGTACCAGCGGGGAATCCCCGCCCATTTAGCCGGCCGCGGAACGCCATCCCATGTGGCGGGCCGGCTCACGGACTTTTCTGAATGGATCACAAGCAGTCCTGACCGAAGTGCCAGTGTCCTACTTGTACAAGTAATAGACCCCGTCATGCATCGATGTCGACGCTCGGAATGGATATCTCCGGAAGTTGGAGGTTTGAGGTGCCGTTCTCAAGTTGGAGAAGGGAGGAAGATCTCTGCATTTATACAATAGGTTCCCCGCCAACCGCTCTCTCCACTCACCCTGTCGAGGATTATCATTGAAGGGAACTCTTGTCCTTTAACCGGGCCATTGCGGCAAGTCGTCGCATTGCACCTTTAGCACTCCATCCTCCATCCTCCATCATGTCTCAAAATGCATCGGCGGTCCCTCCAGGGCCTCCCATGTTCACGCCAGAGCAGTTCGCCATGTTATCTCACGACGACGCTGGCTCAATGCTGAATGCCGTATTATGGTTTCTAGTCGCCTTCTCCGCTGTTTTCGTCGCTCTCCGAGTGTACTGCAAGCGTATCACAAACCGGGCCTTGTACTGGGACGACTACATGCTACTTGCGTCATGGGTAAGACTATCCCTCTATTGATCGAGAAGGGAGCTTTGTTAAGCTAACCATGCCTGGTGATCCGGCATAGATTTGCCTCGTCATTGACTGCAGCATTTGGTCTGCTAATATCCATCTGGGCTACGGAAAGCATTCGTGGGATGTTCCACCCGCCAACTTCTCCAAGATCATTCTATATGCCGAAGTTGCTGGAACCTTTGCCATCGTGGCTGCGATCTGGAGTAAATCCGCATTCGCCATTACGCTGCTCAGGCTTTCCGAGGGCTGGATGAAATACTTGATATGGTTTTTGTTAATTTCGATGAATATATTTCTAGGCTTGAGTGCTGTGTTTAACTTTGCCCAATGTGTTCCCATACAAAAAGTGTGGAACCCAACAATAAGTGGGCGTTGTTGGCCGACCAAAACACTGGTTGCCTATCACATCTTTTCCGGTCGTGGGTGACCAACCTGCTTTTGATTTTGTAAAGGATGATACTCACCTGTATTAGTTTGGTCTGCTGCTATGGACCTCACGCTCGCCATCCTGCCATGGAAGCTGATCTGGGGTCTCCAGATGATGAAGAAAGAAAAGTTTGGGATTGGGATTGCGATGAGCATGGGCCTTTTGTAGGTTCTGCCAGCTCCGATGTTGCAAAAACGAACCTGATAGTCTTGGTATAGTGCCAGCATCACGGCGGTTATCAAAGTTAGTGCTCTGCACTATCTAGAGTCACAGGATATTCGTAAGTGGCGTCATCTTGTCCCGATATTCCTTGGAGTGTAAGAACTAACTTTTCTAGATGATGCCATACCGATTGTCTATTTCGGCGCCATCGAAATTGCAACCACCATCGTGGGCGTATCTATACCCGTTTTGCGCGTTCTGATCCGACATGCGACGTCACCTCCTGGGAGTTACTACAAGACCGATGACACAGCAGAGAACAATACGAGAAGGAGACAGGAGAGCCGCGGGTTCATAAACACCATCACCAGCAGCCACACGATGTCTGGAATCGAGATGACCTCCACATACCAGAGTAGAAGGACAAGATAATGTGGACACAATTTCATTGGCATGAATAAGGATTGGCGTTTTGATGCATTATGAAGCTTGGAAAAAAGCGGACTGTTCGGAGGATGGAAAGGATGATTTACGCCCATACTTTCTTTGGTTTCTCAATGAGAATATTCTGCATCTCGATATACCCATGTTTGTTAGCCTAGCAGAATCTGCTGCAAGTCGAAATCCGATCCAAAAACTTCTCGGCGCTGAACTCTCACATGTTGAGTGAACTATGCTGGAGAGTGCTAGCAGCGCAGGTCACGAGTCAGATCACTCATTTTCCTCGTTCATTGGAAGCAGGAGAGTCGTTTTTTTATGATAAAATACTACTGGTGTTTTGAAGCACGTACTAAAAATAGGGAGCTGTAGGCAACAGAGTGATAGAAGCAACAACCATCCAGAGGTGAATTCATTCTTATGCCGCCTACCATAATACCAAGGGGTCTGGACAGCTCACCCATTATTCTAAATTCCGTACGTATCTTGTCTCGTATTGCATTGAATCACAAGAAAAATTTCATCTACACGTAGATATAGCATAACCCAGGTCCTCCAGGATTACCAAGCGTACTCATCACTCCGCCGATCTCTGAACTTGGCCCTAGGTTGAACATGTCGAGATTGTCAGTCAGAGTGCCGTTTCTGCCTGGTGGTTGGTTGAAGAATGTGATGGTGCCTCCGATGGCGTTCAGGCGGTTG
Organism: Stipitochalara longipes BDJ; assembly: GCA_009732865.1. Lineage (NCBI taxonomy): Eukaryota > Fungi > Ascomycota > Leotiomycetes > Helotiales > Hamatocanthoscyphaceae > Stipitochalara > Stipitochalara longipes. The sequence goes on along the minus strand of ML769346.1, from coordinate 1,601,441 downwards.
GCCGGGTCTTGGTTCTGCCAGATCCACCAGACACGGTCGATCATGCCGTGGTGCAAGAAGAACGCGGGGTCGCCAGGCGAGGCGAAGAAATCTCCGCCTGGGTCGCCGCCGATGGTGTAGTGTCCTAGTTTGTCATCTCAGCGAGAGCTGGGAAGGGGACAGCTGAGATACATACCGCCAGCGTGGACACCGAAGAAGCCGCCAGGGAATCCGTTGCCTTGCATCACGTTCTGGAAGGTCAGGATGTCGGGAGACTGGGTGATGAGATTGTAGGTGTCGGAATCTTTGGTCCAGTTGCTAGAGACCCATGGTGAGACGTCCCGCTTGAGGCAGCGCGGGTTGTACGCGAGCAGGGGAACGGCCGTGTCTTCAGGCTCAGCAAGAGTCGGGGAGAACGGGCCCATGTTGACCACGTATCTAAGTGAGACGAGTTAGATGTTTGCAAGAGTGCTTTGGGAAGGGTTGGGTAATACTTCTTGAATGGCCCAGTTTGGACGCACCCGCCTCCTTGTCCCGGTGGGATACAATTCACCCCGGTAGGGATGGCTTGAGTGCAGTTGTGGGCTTCGAATACCCCATTCCCACCCATGCTGTAATCACTTCCATCAAAAATAGGGGAGTTGATTGGGTCGAATGCAGACTTGCCCCAGTTCCAATACTGCGGAGTGTCAGGAGGAAAGGGTCTAAATTAGGGATGCCTTTACTGGTTGGGTTCCCTGGTAGCCGCATTCGTTGCGAAGGGCTTGCTCATAATTCCACGTGAAAAGACGATGCCAGGAGAGAAAATTGGCCTAAATAGTAGTCAGCATATCATGTATCTAGAAAGCAAGTTTGAAACATACTGTGCCGTGGATAAGCAAGGTCTGGTTCATATGAACAGCGAGAAAGTCATCATATCTCGTCTTGGCTCCGGGAACGACGCCAGGAGCGAACTTGGAAGGCTTGGATTGCAAACACAAGACAGCATTTGTATACTCTTGCCTCTCGCTTGGAGCCATCTGTGTCCTAAAAATCAAGCATCAGCTGGTTTCCGCGGGTTCAGGTCGTTGCACTTACCATTCTTGGCGAATAGAGATATTGTCCAGAGTGCATTGGCCAGGTCCTCTGTGTCCTGCCTCATATGCTGTAAGCTTGACAAGGCCACTCGCTGCCAATAGATCGGTGGCAATCGTTGACGCAGGTGTCCATGCTGACGTGGTGGACAACACTGTGAGCATAGAGGCCCAGGCCAAAATGCTGTTGCGATACATGTTGGATTGACTTTGGGAATGTGACCGCGGAGAATTGGAGAGGATTGTTTCAACTCAATGGCCTGGTTCGGGGTATTTAACTCATCTCGTCTGGGGGGACCTCAGCCAGGTGGTTGGGCCTCCCGGCGCGCTATTCAATCTAATAGGGAGTGGGTTAGACGAAGTACATAGACAAACATGCAGAGTTGCAGGGTATCCTTCGCGTTGGAGCAGTCAGGCATCCAACAGAGGTGCATTCGCTTGGAGAGGCGTCGGTAGTGAAGAAGAATGCTGTGCCTGCTTTGATTGGACCTCTCTGTATTTATTTATTGAATGATGCAATGCACCCTTTTCAGGCGGATTAACCGACCCGACGGCTGCCAGATCGTTCTACCCGCCTTCTAGGCGCCCCAATAGGTGCCAGATGCAGACCCATTGCCGGGAGTGGCCCCTCTACTGTATTCTGAGACGCCCAAGGAGCAGGGATGGCACGTCGGCGTCGATGGCTGACTACTCGTATGCATGCTCTGGGACTTGGTATCCCGCATCTCCCTCCCCGGGCGACCATCCATTGCGCGGGCTGCAGTCCCCAATGTTCGGTATGCCCCACCTCATCTTGGTGCTTACTGGATGCTTCATAGCGGTTCACTAAGCTAGAACATCTAGTGGGTGCGGCACGCCGAATGATGATTTGGTGCTTCCAGCGCTGCGCGCGGCATGGTTGGAAAAAGAAGGCGGCGGCACTCCTCGGCTCCGCCAACTGCCGGAACGCATTGGCGGGGACTCATTTTCGAATAGCAGCAGGAGGCATTGGATGTTGTGTTTTCGTGACGGCTAGGCATTTGCTCTTAATAAGAAGGATCCAAAATTGCTCTAGCAGGGACCCTGTAAAGGAGCAGAAACGGATTTCCAGGTATACAGGAGGCCAAAATGGTGCTACATTATCCGTTCCGCTGCGGCCAGGATCAAACCTCGCTTAAATCAAAGGGACCTTAATAGTCGTACTTTTCCCACTCTTCTTTTTTATAGAACCTCTATAAAGATTAAAATAAACTCTATATAGCGTTATTTTAAAAGACTAGCTATTATTTGATATAAGGAATTTGTTTATTTTATATAGAAAAATATTTGAGTTTAAAGTTAGGAGAAAACCTTTAAGTGAGGTTTGATCCTGGCCACAGCGCAGCGGATAGCGCGCAGGCTTACTCAGGCTCTGCTCAGGCTCTGCTGAGGCTCTACTCCAGCATGTTCACCCTCAGCTCAGGTTAAAGCAGCAGTTGCTCACACCCGCAGACTAATGAAACCCGCGAGGATGAGATTAGAGTCCGATTTTTGTGGCAGTCGTGAAAGTCATGGTATTAGCGCCGAACCGTCCCGTCATCCACTCATACTTATCATATCAAGCTTTTAAGCTATAAAATTCATCAAAGTAGGAACTATCCTCGATGTGAAGTTCCTGTGGAGCGATGCGGACGATTGGGCCTGTATAATTGGTCAGAGAAAGTTCAGGATGAAGAATGGGGGTGATCTGTACCATATTCGTTGTGCAATTTCTGGAGCTGAAAGGTAAACTGGCTCTGGGCGACGACATCGTAGTAGAGTTCATACTTTATAATTATCAGTGTGCCTCTTTAAATAGATAAGGGAGAAAAATCGGCTTTGTGTGACTATAGGGGAAGAAGTATACTAACTATTTGGTGAGGACGGCGAGTTTTGGTCCCGGGAATTTGGATAGAGGGTGAAGCATCAGGCGGTAGAATGCCAGGCAGAGCAGATAGAGTACAACTCCAATGATGGCCGCCACCATGACTGCGATGGACGGCCGTGCCGCGAAGGAGTAGTCCATTGTTGCAATGTCTCGAATTTGGAACAAGGCCGCGAAGCTGTTGGAAGTTGGAGCTTGGAAGAGACAGCCAGAGAGGGTGGAAGACAGGGAAGAGGATAGATGGTGGCATATAGCTTTTCAATTCCCGAACCTCGAAGGGAAGAAACGGATCGAAACCCGCTGGGCAGGCCGATGTACGGGAAGGGCAGGTGGTGCGGCTAGCCTCCATGAAAAACTGTGCAACCGACAAGAGTCCGGAAGACTCTCTATTGGCTTGCTCCTCCCTCTCGAACATTTTTCAACAAAAGCCAACTCTCAATATTATCTATAGCTGTTAACGAGGCATACTTATATTAATATTAATATACTAATAATGTGACTAGAGTTATTGGTTTCTTTTTTATATTGGCGAATATTACTTAGTGTAACACCAAAAGAATTCTAGATATAGTACTATTAATCCTAATATTTACATGTTGGTAGTATATTTAGAAACGAGCACATATAATTATGTGCCTTAATCCACTACGAAGTGTCAATGGAGCAGGAGGAAGAGAATAATAACAGAGTATCCTGCCAACAGGTTCTCTGCTCTTCTTTCATATGCTGCTTTCTACCACAGAGAAGCCAATCTTAGCTTTACTGTCATTGTTGTGCTTTCAAACCCAGAAACTATACCAGCGTCATTATATACATTTTGAACCGATCACTTCAACACTATATACGCATCACACCATGTACATACCGCTTTTAGTGATCGTTGTGAGCTTTTCATTCAATTATGGCGCCCCTGTTGGTTGGCGCCTTAGATGTTGAATCGTATAAGTCTAAATCTCGAGAGGATTAGGAATTTTTGTTTTAACCAATTTATACAAGTGCCTTGTCGCTCACCGATGCCTCAGCATCTCTTTCCTTTCTTTTAGTGAGATATTTGTCTGTTACTCTGAATTCTTCTTCTCTACCTCTCGCTTTAGCTGGGCCTCCGGTATGATATTTTGCCTATTTGGGAGGCAAAGGAGAATAACATTAAATAAGTAGCTTAAATTCACATAGTTAAAAACAGTCCCCAGGATTTGCAATAAGATTTAGCTTGCATGAACACGAATAAATATAAAACATCTGCTATATTGGCCATTAATTTGAATGTGTTATGTGAAGCCACAGCGGGACTCTATGTACAGCTGTAACTTGATTCTTCACTGTACGCAAGTACCCAGTCCTTCGCACCATTGCTCCGCGTCATACGTTCTAGTAAGATTGCTTTACTGCTGTAGGTAGATTTTGCACACCAACATAGCGTAGAACCACGCAATTCATATATCGTTATCAAACGAAGCGACTTGTATGGTTGTTTCCAGTGCGCGCGTCGACGTACCATATTTACCCGGAGCCAACAGTAATATATTTACCCGGAACCAACAACAGCATATAGGAGCCAACATTTAATACAAATAGACCTAGGGACTTCGCCCAAGCTGATAAGAGTAATTTACTGGTGTAACGGAAAGAGGTCCTACGTCCGGCTCGGCAGATAGGTGCATAGGGGGGCTTTTGGCCGCCTACTCTGAGTTTGGTTTCCTGTCGTGCTCTCGTAATAGGAGGGCAGTTTCGCCATCTTGCACGTCGCTGATTCTTAATTTTTATCCTGCCTCCGAGTCTTTTCCCTTTTTTGCATTACCCCCTTAAATTTATACACAGTAATCCCCGGGAGCATCTGCTAAACATCTACGTGTCTTGCCAACAGAAGAAAAATCATGCCAACAGACTCAACGACTACCTACGACGTCCAACTGGGAGCCTGGACTGACTGGTCAAGAGGCCGCGTATTCGGCGCTACCCTCACCTTTACTCGACAAGACGGCAACTTACTGATCGCCTTTCTGGCCTTCTTCGTGGCTCTTGTCGGCACTCGCTTCTGGAGACTCGTGTGCCTCATTCTTCACCACATATACTCGAAAGAAAACCCTAGTGATGGTCTTTATCATCAGCGTCAAGTCCTATTACGCAATACGCCTAATCCCGAGGCTGCTCTTGTGACGATTGCCAATATGGGCTTTTCCTGGAGGCGCAATGCCAGACGAGTCTGGGCTCGGTTGCTTCCATTGTTCGGGCTAGCTATGGCTTGTCTTACTGGCTCCATCCTCGCTGGTGGTTTCTCGTCCCGTGTTGCCACCCTTGTCAGTAGCGAGGTGCTGCTTTCGGGGGCGAACTGCGGCTTTTTAGGAAACAACAATAATATGAGCACATATGGTGATACCGTGGGCTCGCAGATGTCAGAAAGCATGGTAGCAGCGGAAAACTATGCTCGCCAATGCTATAGTTCTGCCTCCGTCGGGGTAAGCTGTGGCACCTACGTTAAGAAGCAGCTACCTCTGGCGGTGGTAGATACTAATGCAAGCTGCCCTTTTGACGCTAGGATTTGCAACCACACGGCTGGAAACCTATTCATTGATACAGGACTTTTGGATAGCCACTATGATTTTGGTCGAAACACTCCAACCAATAGGAGAGTTCAGTTCCGGCGGACAGTTCATTGTGCACCTCTCGCTACCGAAGGCTACCGATTCCGTACCTACGATGTAGCTAAAAACCAGTCATACACCACCTACTATTACAGCCCCTTAGAAAATGTCAACCAGAGCATGACCGTAAATTATACTACCCAATTCTCAAACAATGTATATCCTGATATTGAAGAGTTAACACACAATGGTGGAGACACTGTGCATGACTTCAGCGTTCGGTATGTATCGCACGCTCCTTTACTTGACCCTATGTCTACAAGCCCCTAACGCGATATACATAGGTATCATTATTCCTTGCATTGGAACGGGAGTATCGACCCTGATTACTCTAGCTTCTTCCCCATTCCAGAGCTCACCCCACAAAACGCCAGTCTTTTCATTTTCTTCTTAACATCGGGTGCTCTCCTATTTACGCACCCATCAACTGATAGCTGGTATGGTGGGACTACCAACACCACCGAGATTCACAAGCTCAAAATCAGCGACTGGGGTAATGCGACCATGTTTCGCCAAAGTGAGCCAGGATCCCCCCTGGCCTGTAAAGAGCTAGAGCAATACTGTTACTCCGGTGTAAAAGGGCAACGAAAATGTACCCCGCTGGAAAGCCTGTCTAATTCGATGGTAGATTTTGCTGATCTGCTTGACGAGGAAGATAAGGCATGGATCTCTTGGCTCTTTATGACAACCTTTAATATCGCCGTGGGGACGAGGATCCCTCTTTCGCTACTAGGCACTCATGTCTTAATGGCCAGGAACAAGCTAAATGGACCGCTGCTAGGTTCTTTACCGGAAAATCAGTGGCAGCTTGAAGTACAACACTGGCATGCCACGGCTATGGCTCATTTGCAAGCAGCTTTCCTTGAATCGATTATCGGATTCAAAGACCCTAAATTTTCACCTCTTATTCGATATCCAAATACAACAATAGAAAGAGACTTGTGTGCAAACCAGGTATTTCCACCTTGCCTATAAATTGAATCATAGTGTCAACTAACAAATGCACTCAGAAAATCCTTGCTGAGGGTTTTGTTTCTGTTAGCATCTTCGGTCTTATCTGCATTTTTGTAGGAGGGGGCCTAATTATTATACTCTCGTTCACTCTGAGTCCAATGCTGTCGTGCTATTTACCTCGCGTAAAGAATTATCGGTATTCGACTCTTGAGTGGTCTGTCAACGACACCTTCCAACAGCAAAGACTGGCTCATGAGGCAACTGGGCTTAGTACGTGGTCTGGCGGGACAGAATCGGTGCCTGTGACCACTCCAGGAGATCTATTGGCAGCCCTAGACATTGCTGATCCTACCCATCCAAAGCTACGAACAATGGCGATTGATAGTCATCAAACAAGCCCCCCTAGCGAAGATGAAGACGCCGAGAAGAAACCGTAGATATACCTCAGCGAGACATTCTCGCTCCCAACAATCCCGAAAGAAAAGAGGCGGCAGGCTTAGAAAGTATACCACCGAGACAAATACCTCAGAGGCGGTGCGACAGAGCAAGCTGGGTTCATATTGCCGCGCGCGTCAGCAGTCGCTTCAACCCAATGGTCTAGTTGACTTTACTGCCCACGAACCTCCACTCCACAGCGACGTCCCAGCAGATACCCCTCCCAAAATCGGACTTCGAGCTACTATACGAATTCCTCGAGACTCCAATACCCAACAGAACAATTCTTGAGGCTCGACCGTGGCCGCCGCCAGACCCCCAGCCGTCTGCAGGACAGCCTGCTGTGGAAGAAGACGCGGGAATCAACGAGCAGATCATGCATATTCAAACATAGGTACACAAGCTGGTTATGAAGAAAAGCCACAGGAAATTTTGTTCTGTTTTGGCAAGAAAAAGATACTCCTAAGTTTTATAGTCGTTGAGAAGCTTAGTACCAAAGCCATGGTTGGAACCAGTTTTGATCGTTTTTATGTTATCGATGACTTTCAAATAATAAACACGAGTCGGAAAGCATCTTAATAGTGAAGAGGAGCATATCGAAGCCAGTCATACAGCGTGCTTGCTGGAGCTACGAAAAGGGCCAAACACGTGACTTGGAAGTGCATGTAATATAGGTAGTGTTGGTTATGAATATTTTAACGTTACAAGTAATAGAGGTATTCCCTCCGGTCATCCCGCTACGTGCAATCCAGTACGATATCAGCATAGTACCTGCAAGCCACACTTCAACAGATCGCGGCTTCTAATTCGGCGAACAACCTTTTAACCAGACCTTCCCAATTTTGCCCGCCTTCCCCCTTGATCGTGTCATCTACGCTTTCCCCTAGGGTAAAGTGGTAGACTATAAGACGAAAGAGGAGAATTATAAGACTCGCTTCGTCCTCGTTTTAGCCTCGATGCCAGCACATCCTCGATTGACCGTTTCAAATCCTCCGTCTTATCCAATAATGCTTCTATGGTACCATACAGTGTCTCGTTCACAAGAAGCGACTGGTCAAGCTCCTCTTGCAGGGCCATGAGAGTCATTTTGCTGCGTTGACGGAAGGCGAGCTGGGAGGTGCGGTTCTGTTGCCTACGTCTTTCTGATTTGTCGACTGCTGGAGGGGATCTACTGGTTTCGTCTAACCTGCGTCGACGAGTTTGTTGATCACGAACAGATGTTGCTGGCGCAGGAACTTGGGAAACGCTGTTTGCTACTGGGGGCGAGAGTTGTGACCCAGATGGCTCCGATGTTGTGCCGATTCCTGTATTTTGGGAGCTGGGAGAGCAGACGTATTGCGAAGGCGTATAATTTGTCTGGTTAGACCATGTTAGCCGAGGGTATCCCTTCTGGATAGATGCTTATGACTTATTAAGAAACAGGGGGTCATACCCAAAATTGAGGGTTAGGGGACATTGATTGACTATTCATCTGGTAGTCATTTGTTCCTTTTGTAGCGAGCGTTGCCGGGTATTCAAAGCTAGTGGGTTGAGTATCCCAACCGAAGTATTGACCGTAACCATCAGTCATGTTTGCAAAATTCTATCGCAGCAACGAAGACAGCACAACCTCGAAACGGAAATTCAGAGGATAACATAGTTTCTATGCATTCGCTGTCTTGAGCTCCACCGACCTAACAGTCGCCGGCCCGGCACATCAGACAAGTTCGAGGTATTTATACAGTCAATCTCGTTTGCTCTGAAAATTTTGGACATCCTAATCGGCCATAGCCAAGAGCCGATTGTGTTATTAGGTCATCAAATTTGGGGAAGTTTTCGTACGTCTGTGATCAAGTCTCAGATCACGACTCCTTCCTTCGAATCAAGACCAACGCCGGAAGGATCAAGATTTATGGATGCCCCTAAGTGGCAATTTTGATAAAAAGCAACTACAAGGTGCATTATTCAGCGACGCGCATGAAGAACAGTGGCTTAGAAGCAACGCTAGACGAAGATGGAAGTGACTATCCCCTTTCGTGAGGCTTTCCCGCAACCGCAGTCAAAGTGCCTGAGACGCAACAAATCAGAATATACGGCACGACCCACCCAATGATATTCTTGGGAAAAAGAAACATTTTGAGACGTCACACATAATCTGGGCTTGGCAGTTCGCTGCTCCATAAGTTTTTGGGGCCTTCGCATGACTCCGGCGTTAGTGTCGCTGCCGCAACGTATGCAGAGTTCTTAGTACAGCCTTGACCAAACAGGCAAGCCAGCAAACATCTTTAATGCTGCCTCATTCTGGCAGCTCAACTAAAAGGAGAATGCTTCCATCCACCTCTGTGCCATTGCGAAGTCCTCCACTGTCTGATACAGACGAGTCATTGCCCGAAGGAGACATTGACGAGCCTTTACAGCACTTAGAATTCATTGCAGAAGAATTCCATGCAAATGACCCAGCCATATTGTGTATGAAACTTATGTATTCACATGACTGAAAAGGCAATGCTAATTCTCATGCTTTGATGGGACAGCGAATGCTCCAGTGGTAGGTTTCGAACTCTTCGTCAGTTACTTCACCTGCAGTGAACCTGATCTATGCTGCATTAGGCCAGTGAGCTGACTTGAATACCCAGAATCTACATTTCGTTCCCGAAACAGGGACAGCTCGTCCCCGTGGGACGTTGCGAGATCTAATCCGTTCCAATGCACGGCGCAAGCCACGTCGCCGACCGAAAAAGGCAAACCAAGCAAAGCTTCATCCACTCGTTGTCAAAGAGAAAGACATTATAGCAGCAGACTCACTTCAAGCCAATGGGCGATCAAATTTCTTGGTCCGCCGCCAGTCAGAAGCCACCGAACTCCCCTTGCCTCGCACTCCCGAAGGCAATGCGACGGATCCTTTCTATACCCTGCCTATTTCAGATACTGGTCGGTCTCAATTTTTAACCTATCATTGTGAGTTTGTGCCTAATATTTTCTTGGAACCGTCTGGGGTGGGATATTCTCTCGCCTTATGCCGTAATCGTGGTAGTCCCAATTAGCTGAGGATCTTTCTTTTACTAATGCGAGAGTGATGCATCTGTGTTAATGTAACGTTTGATATCAGATCAAACGGTATTCGCTGAAAGCGATTGCCCAGTAAATCCTAGGAAAGATTGGATTCCATTCGCTATGACAGACCCCGCGCTGATGCATGCAACTTTACTATTTTCAGCGTGGCAGCTCGCGACCCTCCATGGAAATCTGCCAACCCCAGAGGTGATATACCACAAGGGCGAATCAATTCGCTGGCTAAATAAAAGTCTTTTAAAACCAAATCATATTCCTACAGATTCAACTATCTCGGTAGTAGCCTGTCTGACGAAGTTCGAGGTTGTGATTCCAGTGCTCTCTTCCCCCGCTTCTGTCGCTGACTTTTGTCAGAGCTTGGCTGTAAACTTAAGTGGCATCAAACTTCATATGGATGGCCTAGAGACCCTGGTAAAAAGTAGAGGTGGCATAGACGCTCTGCCGGATTCTAATCCAAGAAGGCTAGCAACCTGGGTGGATTCTGAAGGTGAGTCTTCATTTCTTGGAACATCATTTTCTTGCTGCAGATGCCATGCAGTCTCTATACGTCTATAATCTCTGTTTAATAGCATATTTCAAATTAGATATCGTCACAAATTGTTGTTTTGGCGTAATGCATTTCTGATCTGACACTAAGAGCTCTAGCTGCTATTGTCCTGGAAACACCACCACGATTCAAGCTCCCTACACGCGAGAACGAAGAACGACCGGAAAACTGGGGCTTATACAGTTCGCTTGCCATGCTGTACGAGGCCAGACTTTTTCATCTGACGGGCTTGCAAGATCTCAGTCGGGAAACGATGCAAATATACTGGGGCATACACAATCTGTCTGGGATGAAAGACGCCGCTATCCACCTGACTAAAAAAGTTGAGTTCGAGACATGGAGCTGCATGGTTGAACGCTTAGAACGTCGGGCAAGCGCGTTGCTCCAGTCCCAAGTGATTAAGTCCGGCAAGCCGAAACTCGCCATATTTGCTCTTTTCGCCAGAGCCGCCATTTTCCACATTTACATGTTCATGCGAGATCTGCCACGAGGTTTACCCTTCTACAAGCTTCTCTCGGATCGATTTCGTGCCAGTATAGAAGCCGTGGATCTGACATACCTGCATAAAGAGTATCCTGAGATGATGCTTTGGATTCTGCTGATGGGCGGTCTGGGAAGCTCAGGGACGCCGAATCGTGGCTGGTTCGCTGAACGTTTTGCGGAGACATGTATGAAGGCTGGCCTTCAAGGGGGGAATGCGATTTCATATGCATTGGCTGAGTTTCTGTGGACGGAACTTTACCGTACGCCCGTAACTATTGGGTTCTGGAACGATGTCGCCAGGGCTCAGGGCGTCGAGGGGGCATACCATGTGAAGGCTCTAACTGACCATATCTCTGTGGCTGTTTTCAATGCGCCTCCTAATATGTCCGAAGAATGATATATCCATAATGGCCTGCAATTCTGCTCCTTCTTAGTATAATTGCTTGTGCACTTCCTTTTCTTCGTAAGCCTATGAACCTAGCTGTACCTCTTTTTCGCTCCTCGAGATTACCTAGAGATAGGGGCTCGCTGAAAACAAGCGAGACCACTGGTATCTTCGGGATCAGCGCAAACCTTGCCGTAGGATACGGAAGATGGCCACCGAAACGCCTTCCAATATGGATAGGAATTCGAAGCTTTTGCTTGGCGGAGTCTTGCTCTAATTCCTATAGGTCGTCTATTAGCTGATTGTTATCGCAATCCATGCTTATTCGAGTCTTCACTATTTTTAGGAGCTGGAAGTTCTCCTGACCCTCTCAAATGTCTCGGTGTCTAACTATGAACTCCTGGATCTGTGAAATCATGCCAGAATCTTGGTTCCTATCACGAAATTCCTGATTATGGGAGGTTTCATCCAAAAGATCGAAACTCCACAATTTGTGAAGGAGGGGGCCTCATGCCAGAGGAGTGTGCCAAGATATCCTGAAACAGGAATTGATGTTCTCATGGTTGGCGCAGGTGTTGGAGGTCTTATAGCGGCTCTAGAATGTTATCGAAAAGAACACAATGTTTGAATATTTGAACGCGAGTCAAGTATCAGCACAGCTGGCGAGTATAAGATGATTACTGAGGAAGACTACTGGAGCTTACGCCGATTAGGTGACATGTTCTGTCTCATACGTGTAGCCAAGACATGACAGAACATATAGTTCGTATTGGACTCTTGATCTCAAGTCCTAGCCCAAGACTTTTCCAATGCCTCAGATAAGATTTCTTCGAACAGAACTGTGCCTGCTATCTGCAGCTGACGACCTCCTTTTATCGGGCCCATCGCGCCCCTCACCTCCCTCCTGAACAAGTCTTCTTGACAGTCTTGGATTCCATCGGCCTCCAGAAAGATTTCAGATGTCATCCCTATGAAACCCGTTTCAACCCCACCATCTTGTGGAGCGATCAACGGGTGTTCGATATTCATCTCTCTCTTTATCCTGTTGCGAATATTGAGGAGGATTTATTACATCTCTTTACTAGATTGATGTAGTTAATGTTCAACGCTTTGAAATTCGTCGGGAGATAGCTTTGGATATGAGATAGAAGTTGGAGCGGAGTAACTTGCTTCTGGCTGACCTCCTTCCCCGATCCAGTGGATGCAGACTGTGACAGCATTTCAAGTTGATAGAGACACTGCTGCATAGAGATCTCCTGAGAGAAGTATGTTCTAAAATTACCGATACTCTAGTTGGCAGAGTTTCCGGGCCCCAATGGCGCAACTTCTTCTTCCCAGATTTATTTCTGTTGTCTTTTGCAAATTCAGTCGCGACACACCGGCTTGTATGTAGACTCGTTTGAGACATTGCTTAATTGTTTTGGAAGCTCGCCGGCGAATAAGACCCCAATATGCTGCTCGATCATCTCTTCTAGTGGAACCCAGCGTATTGATAGAAGGTCGTTTTGAAGGCAGACAATGTAAATATGAAAGACCAAAAAAAGACCTGGATGATGTTTGACAAGAGCTAGTCCTAGCATCTCAAAATAGACAGCAAAACGGAAGGCCTCAAATCCACAGTAGATAGGATCATGAACAAATATAAAGTTCAGTTCGCGGGAGGGCTCGGTGAGAATCAGCCCAGCCATGGCTTGCGAGCTCTTTTGGACCTCGGTTTGTGTTGGACCCAAGCCCTGGAACGACGATGTGATTTCGTGACTGGGACTACCGATATTTTGTACTCGGGTATAGCGAAGTACAGCATCCTTCCTTGCTTGGAACCCCCCCGCCTTTCGGAAGACTTGGTGATTTCAAGCCTTTGGCAAAACTCTCCTGCAAGTTCTCCACCACCCTAAGGCGGCCACCGCTCAGCTGGCAATCTCAACCGGCTAGCCTCCCTATCAAATTTGTAGTCTATTGTAGAGCTCTGTTCAGAAACCTGTTCTTGAAGACTGCTCCAGCCTTGAGAAACCTTGGCACCCAGATTATCATGGATATCGAGAAGAATTTGGTGACCGAAGACCAACCAAACATTAATCTCGCCGTCTTTCAGAAGTTTCGACCGGCCTTGAGTCAGAATATCTGCGACCTGTTGAACAACTTCTTTCCGTTTACCAATAGCCTTGAGAACAGGATCACCGAGAATAGTCGGTAAAGCCTTCTCCCGAGTATCGTCGCATAGGGAGAAGTCCATTAAGAGCTGCGTAAGGAGCCTATCGTCGGATTCCATTTTGTGATGACGATGTGTGATGAACAAAGCGGGGTTCCTGAAAAGATTTTTATGTGATGGAACTTCTTGTGGGAACTATTATTATCAGCTTAGTTACGGACTCAGCTGGTGAGGAAGAGATGAGACTCACTAAGGCCAGGCGGAAGGATTCGAACTTGGCAAGAGTTCTCGCCACCTGCATGTAAATAAATTCATCAAAAGGCGTCAGTCTAGAATTAATATGGGATATCAATTCAGGACGGCCATCTTGTGCAGATGAGTCTGCCTTGAATAGCATCTCCACCAACTTTTCGTACGAAAGAGGTACTTTCACGCCAGCCGCCGAGCCCGGGAAAACAAAGCTCGTTACTCGAGTCTCTTCGCAGTGCGCAATGTCGAAAGCCGCATCGGTAATCATGGCTGCTGTAATGAGATCAAGTTCTCCAAGCTTATATTTCGTCCATGTGTCCCTCAAGAATTTCTCAATGCGATGCAGATCCTCGAAAAAGCAGAAGACACGGAAGACACGGTTAATAGAAGGATCTGTCTCCTGCTCATAAACGACGACTGCCTGGCCCTTGGCCGAATTTTTGGCTTTTGTATTACATTCTGGAGGTGGTAAAGTGTCGCCGATGATATCGTCGATGTCTTCGACCTCGAGTTCGCCGAATCGGTTGCTCAACTCATCATTCGCAGACGATCCGCCTCCTGTGGGTGTAGCTTTGGCGGTCTGATGTCGAACAACAGCCTCTAAATTCAAGATTTTCAGAGCCTGCTCCAGAATTCCGATGAAATGCAGGTGGCTATCTGTCGATTGCCCATCATCCGCCCCAGAGGTTTGGAAGAATACCGTACACCGCTTTCTCGCTCGAATGGTCCGATCCAAGATATGCGCCATTATGTTTGGGATGCTGACCTTTGAATTTCTTGCAATTGCTTCTGCTTGACGAATGATTTCTTGAGTTCCAACACTATACGTTATGATTGGCATTTCACTCAGGCTTCCTGCCGAGGCCCCAGATTGGCCGAGAGGTTGAGAAGACTTCGATGCTGGGATTTTCTTCATCTCCCTTTTCTTCGCTGCTTGAGATCGCAACCGCTCCGCAAGAGTTGATATATTTGGAGACGAGATCGTGGTCGGTAATTCCGAAAGTAGCTGTTCGGGACGCTGGCTTGATGTAGCGGTGTACCCACATGCCGCCGCTGCTTTGGAGAGCCACTGGAAAATTGACTGATCAGCATCGTCTTGAGTTACGGAATTTGAGATAGACTGAGATCCGAAGTAAGTTCCGCGGGGCTTGTATGAGCAGAAAGAGCGAGATGTGCGGAAAGAGAAAGACTCGAGAACCTAGCAGGTTCCGACGGAGTGATTGATCTCACTGTTTTGAAGGTATCCTTGTCCTTCTTATATCTCTCGTAGCTACCCGTGAGCAATTTTGGAAGCATTATGAACTATGATAAGGAGAAATTGAAGTTGTGCTGCTAATAATGAACGTATTGTAGTCAGAGTGCGTTCGCTTTCTCGCGTTCTGTTTGGCGCGAAAAGCTAAACGATCGTAAGCGCGGGGAGGACTCTAGCAAATTTATCGCGCCAGTATTCGAGCATAGCGTCCCCCTCAAAAGCATATGCACGGCATGTGGAGAGCATGAGTATAATGAACAATTGAGTTAATTGGATAGGGAAACCATTTCAAATTTCAGTTGAAATAAATTTTTATAAAGATCGGAAGTTAGGATTAGTAACTCTGCCGCAAAACATAACTGCTTTATACTTACTCTTAAATCCTTTAGTAAGTAATTACTTTCTAATAGCTTCTAAATAAATAAAAGTAATAAATTAAAAGAGTAGCTAGTTCTTAATTAAGCGAGAACCGGCCGTTATTAGTTTAGAAATAAAGATAAGAAATAAATATAATAACTTAAGAGAATAACCGGTCTTTAACTAGTTATATTAAATAGTAGGTAGAGATTTAAGAGGATAACGGGCTAGCAACCGGTTCTTAACCGGGCGAAAAAAAACGGCCCCCGAGCTATTACCAGCACACATTAAGCGAGCCGTAAAGGGGTGGTTCTGTCACGTGATAATTTGCCCATATTCACCAAGCATTATTTAAATCAGTAGCAATGAATGGAAAGAATGGTCTCCGAGAAAACGGTTTGAACACATTAAAAATTCCCTCGCCTATATAATGTCAATTATGGTTCACTGAATTACATAATTCAGAGCAAGAAGGAGTATTAGAGAGGATACGTAACATGACAAGTTCGAATAATAACTAAAAGAAAGACAGATGAGCTTTTACAGGTACCTATCTTGAGACTTGTAAAGCTTCTCTTTTAAGCAATAGCTTCGGTGGCGGGTTGCAATAGATGTTCACTATTAAAGTATCTTTTTCCGACAATACTAAATCACGAACCGCAAGGCGGGTCTTTAATGTGGAATAGCATCAGAGTTTTCTAATTACCATCGTTCATTTTAATTAGAGCCGAATCTTAAATAAAACGTATAATACGATCCTTCTATGCAATAGGCTTAAGCTGTGGCCAGATTCGAACGATTCCACAAATCGAAAGCATTGCAGATATATGCCACAGCAGTTCTGATTGAAATTCGCACTTCGCGCTCCAACATGTTTTATGAACAATATGAGCACGTCGCAAAAAAAAATCATAGCTAATCTTCTAGAAGAGGGCAATGGGATTTGTCGCATTCACGGGCAAAGCTTCAACCACATCCCAGTGTTCCTCCATACAAGTCACATTGAAGCGCCATAAATCCATATACGCAAGTGGCGCTTGGTTGGCAGCCGCGTACTTATAGTGAATCATCGCAAATGGGCTGTCAAACATGATCTAAATGATTGTAACATTCACTCCGTTGGTGAAACCACCGTTGGCTGTGAGCACAGATAGAGTGTTGTTACGCCCGCTGAGAAGAAACGGGCTGTGTTGGATGTAGTCTGGGCTTATGAAGTTGTCGAATGAGGTATTCACGCCATTCTCTTCGAAGAAGATCTCGCTGATGAATTCGTAGAAAGCGGAGCGTTGCCACTCTGGAGATGCAGGGCGAGATGGGCAGTATGGTGGTTGTTGTATTATATTAAGTATCCTATCCGCGAGGGGGATGATTGTCTGGGCGGCGGGAACCCAAGCGGCGAGGGTGAGAGTGGAAATGAGGGTCTCTATGAAGATACGCATAATTAACAGGCACCAGTGAGCAATTGTGTTGTAGAACAGCTTCCAAAAGTGGGAACTTGTGTCAGAATGCAGACCTACTAAAGTGGCGGTTGACTCATTATATATGGCGAAGATACGGACTCCCTTAACTAAAGCTCACGGTCATGCTCCGAAGAACTGTCCTGGTGTTTCCATATCTTCACCTTTTTGGTAAGAAAACACTATCCTTGTTCTGTCGCATTGGGTACCTAATCAGGGGCTGACTGCTTGAGAGGCCACCAACAATGCTTTGTCAGTCATTGGTAAATCCAAATGCAAACAGGATGCTGCTTCGACAGGCTATTCTTGAGTGCACCGGCTTCTTCCCAATCTACCGATTCTGCTGTCACATTGCACGTACTATGCGGAGTTTGGTAGATAATATGCTCGTTGATGTTGGTAAGGATATTGGAAGTGCTGAGGTAGCTTGGTAAGGTCTATGCGTCGTAAAGTAAACTGCCGAGGGCGCCTCGTTTCTCGAATGCATGTCAGACTCAGGTTTGGTACCCAATATTTAAGGTAGTGCAACCTCATGCAGCAGGTCAGAATCTATGGAGCGCCTTGTTCCGAGTATACATTGTACTAAAACAGGTAGAAATTGGGAACTCACTGCCAGGTGGAATAGCTTGTCGCGGCGCAGAGTTAAAACTGGGGTTCGTTGTGCTTTGAAAGTATAGAAGCGATTTGCCTTCTGGCTTTATACTTATAAAACTCATGGTTGGTAGTCAGAAGTGAGACGCCCAAATATCGTATATTGCTTGAGATATATGCCAGCAGTAGTATACGGGAAGAGAATGTTTTCTTTCGCCTTCTACGAGTGAGAAAGACTGCGCCAGTAGTCCTGACGTTCAGCACCAACTCCTTCCAACATTGGTTTTCGTCATCATAATCTTCTCCAGCAATCGACCTAGTCACTTTCTGCGACTATGTTGAGCCAAAGTATATTATCGTCCAGCTTTATAGAGTGATTTCAAGTATATTGTAGCCTAAAGTCTCTCTCTTTGCCTCTAGTGAAAACCTTGAAAGAGAGAATTGAAATACTAAAATGGTCTTTTGTTAGTTTTTAGTTTCGTGAGATACGTTGATATTTGTTATTTGTATGTAACTCATGACATTTATTAGACTATTAAACCCTCTACCCTTAATCTCCTGTGATCTCTTGTCTATCGAGGGAAGAGAATTGGGCTAAAGAGACGACTTATTCTCATTTCTATATTTATGTTGAGTATTCGATCTCAGAAACGAGAGCTGCTTTTTATTATATACCATTCCATAAAGCCGATATCACAACTCCGAACCACATCATCAAATTCGTCCCCTTCATAACGACAGCTCCACTCGCTAGCCCCTGAACCCACCCCTTTGCTTTGGCTTCCAGAAGTCCTCCATACCACGCCTGCGCCATAATCCCGTAACCCACATCATTAGGATGCAGACCGTCAACCTCCATTCCCACCGTAACGTTAGCCATGGACACAACTAATGTTCTATTCCCTGCCTTCGCTCTCGCACTCACAACTCCAGGCACCTGCTCGTTGTAAGCATCAATGTTACTCTGCGTATTGTCAACCGCAGATGGTGTCAAAGTCGCCACCAGAACTGCCGCTTTCGGCCACGCAGTGACTATCTCGTCGATGAGAGCATCCAATCTGTCAGGAGCTTCAGCCAGCGAGAGGTTAGCTTTGAACATGTCGTTCGTTCCAGCCATGAGTAATACAACGTCTCCTTCCAAGGGTCCACTAAGTGGAACTTCTGCAAAAGTAGCGATCTGTGAGATCACAGCCCCAACGTGGCCTTCATTTGCATTATTTGGTGGAGGGAGATTTCCTGAGGTCAAAGAGCCGATGTAGGTTATATTGTCGTTTAAGAAGGAGGAATTAGCGGCTGTAAGCAAATCAAGTAAGAAACCACGATAGCCGGAACCGGAAGTACTGCCGTATCCCCATGTAATAGAATCACCGAGGGGCAGGATGCGAAGATTTGTTATTGCTTGCGCAGGCGATAAGAGAACTGTGCATCGTTAGCGAGGTTTTTCTTAAGTAGGAGATATATCAACTGACAAGTTACTGCTAAGAGTAGAAGCAGGGACATGATTGGCGGCGAGTATGATACCACAGTGAATGTTCAATTTCATGCCTTAAGAAGCAATTGATGTCTTGCAAACAACTGCACGGGATGCTCGCAGCTAAGACATAGTTTCGGCTATGAACGAGAGACAACATTTAATGAGAAGAGACGAAGAAGGAAATCGAATGGAGATGAGGCGACTTCGTGTTCCAAATCAAGTGCTTGGTCAGGATTGCGCCGCGTGTTTTATGCAGTAAGTCTTATCGGGCGCAGTCTGTGCAGGTCAATGTGACACTGATTGCGGGCGGGAGTGGCACTGGTGGCATGCGCATTGAACTTCAGCTCAGGCGGCCCAGCCACCGCTACTGATGGAGCCCCAATAAGAACCCCACCATTGTTCTCTCATGGAAGATTTGATTTGTCTCCAAAGAAGAGGCTTGTGTACGAGTGCGGTAAAAACCAGTTTTATTCACAAGAATCTTTCCGTGGGCTCGTCCCCCAATGGTTTACCACGGAAGTGTAAGAATGTACGATAAGCGGTGAGTTGCTTTTGGCGATCCGTGACTCCCGTTCAGCCTGAACTCCCAACGCGCGTCATTGGCTTTATCGCAGCGCATCGCTATCGGAAGAGCAGCTGAAGAGCCTTGAGAAAAGCCTTGAGAAACGTCTCCAAGCCCTTCTAGGCCAGATGAGCAGCTACCAACAGAATTCCATACGATGGGCCACAACTTCTAAGTCTTTTCCCTCCGTTGGTATCGTCAAAAATCTCAGTGTGCCTTGACGTGTGTACAGATCAAAAGAAGTCCTGATTGCTCTCAGTCTTCTATGCTCTGGAATAAAACCACTCTCCTCACTCTCTTCAAGCTTCATGGCAGCAATGATCATTGTGCTGATTACTGTTGAGTCCCAAAGCCCCTCTTGTCTCGACATAGCTTGCAAATAGTCTCTTGCTTTATTTCGTATAGACTTCTCGCGGCATTTTGAAGCAATAAAGAACAGCGATTTGATTAGGATCGATGAAATGATAAATGTATGCCCTTTCCTGGAAACTACCATATTAAAGAGCGTGTCTGCCATTGAAAGAGCTGTTTGAAATTCGGAGACATAAAAATCGTAAGTGAGCTCTGGCCCGAGACAGCAACGCAAAGCTAGAGCACTGCACAAGAAATCAAGGGCAAGCGTCTTGGCCACTAAAAGATCCTTTCCTCCTAGTTTTATGGACTGGGTAAGAACAGGTTGGAATGCTTTGCGCCAGGAAGCGAGTCCTTCTTTGAGAAATTGCAAACGTTGTTGTTGGTGAATTGGTGGAACAATGGCGCCGGTGGAGCTGTCGCGTTGCAATGCCTGTCTCGAACGGTTCGACGGGCCTGAATAATCCCACAGCATCTCTTCGATGTTATTCGTAAACCTGTCAACCTGAGTTAACAGGATATCGAAAAACTTTCGTGCCATGTACAAATTGGCAAAGCCTCGAGTCGGGATGGCCAGGATGATTTTCGCAGCTGTTTTCTGGAGCTCTGGGTGCATTTCGATGAGATTAACCCCATGCCATATATATACATCACGCTCAAGACGGGTGAAAATAGAAATTAGTTCATCTTCTATGATGCCCTGGAGGAATTGTTGCCCGACGACTGAGGTTAGATGCTTGATACTCAGGAACCATTCATCAACTATACCAATACCTCCGTCAGCATAGTTTTCGAAAGACAACGAGTAGCTTCCAATCAATAGTATAGCATTCTGCATTGAACCGCAAGATAGGTTTGACATAAGTTTGTGAGGAGTACTCACTTAATCTAATGCCATTTTTGACGTGCGCTGTTGCCAAGTCTATATTCCCGTGATAATACTCGAAGCAGACGGCGAGCAGACAAGCAATCAGAATTGTTCTCCTACTTTTGCGCTGTTCTTCGCATGCTTTACGTATACCTTGAATAGAACTGCCGTAGTGGTGAAAAGCTACCTCATAATGAGGGGTGCTGGATATGAGAACCCGTCCAGGAACGCCTTTATTGTCTGTCATTACATCGTGGCTCTTGTTTAAAGCCCCAAGAGCAATTATCGCATGCTTGATAAAATGTTCTTGTTCTGAAGCTTGAAGTACAATAGTACTCCAAATGGGTGTGTCGAAGTACTCTGCGAGATTAGGGGCGGTCGTGCCGGCATAAACTTTAAAATAATTGAATTCCTGATCGTTGGCGAATAACGAGTGAGAAGGAGTGGTCGTTACAGGAACAACTGCTCTTGAAAGGTATTCAATCTTGGGAACCAGAGGGAGGAGACGATGGCTTGAACGCGTAGAGGGTTTTTGCTTCGTTTTGTAGCCCCCACACTCAAGTTGGAGATTCCGACACCGCAGGCAGGAGGGCTTTGTCTCGTCGCACTTTACCCGTCTAGCCCTATACAGCCATCAGAATGGCTCAGCGTTAAATTCGAAGAGCCTTCTCACTTACTTGCAGGTGATACATCCACTGCGGACCTTAGAACCTGGCCCACTCCTCCTTGATTGCCCCATACTTACTTACTTCCCCACTCTGCCCACACTAATACGCAATGGCTGTTTTATATCCGTTCGAATAGCGTTTGATTAAGCTTCTGGAAATGTTCGGGATGCGTGATCAAGGGTTCAAGGTCGTGTTGAGCCACATATTGGTTGGTGGAGAAAACCTCATGCTTCTCAAAGACCCCGGTAAGGTTGGACAGCCTCCGCTGGCCTATCGTTGGTTGTTGCGGGATGTGTCTTTGACATATGAAGCCTATCAAAGTCTTGGTGGCTGCGAACCCCAGGAGTGTATGCAGGTTGCCGCATGGGAAAGTGAAAAGAGAGGTGAAGATGTCATTTTTCAGTGTTTCGGTGGCAACCGAGGAAGGTTAGTGCTTATGCAGGAGCTAGATTAGGTCAGCCCTATTCTTAATTCCAAACAAATCCCCGCTCAATGATTGGTTTAAAAGTACGATTGGTCAGTTTAGAAGGTAACAGTACGTGACAAGGGAGAAAAGGAGGGGAAGGAAAGTTTGACTGGTGTAAATAAGAACAATGGGTATCTCGCTGCCTTTCCCATTTTCCTTACATCTTTTGGTGCGGAGCCCATCGTCATTACTCCACAAACACAAACGTCTACTTTTTGAATTTCACAAAGATAATGCAATAATCTAGCCAGATTCCGCCCTCCAAGATCATTCGGTTTCTGAATTTTTCCTCTCTTTCATATTAATTTAGCACTTCATCATGGTCCAACCTTGGGCGGACCAGCCTTTCAATTTGATCTCGACTTCGAAAGTCACCAAACCAACTGCAAGCCAGGATGCGATCTTTATTGCAGACGGAAGTAGGTCATCCTTCTCTAAGAGCCCCCAATGGCTGACTCTATAATCTGTCCAGTGGCCAACGCCCACAACATGTTGATCCGGTGCCTCAATTCCATTTATCTCCAAGCGCCTTACGTCAAGGAAGAAGCAGATATTCAAGATTTATTGCAATACTCACTATTCTGGGAGAAATGGATTCAGTAGGTCTTCACCCCCCCCCCCCCCCCCCCCCCCCCCCCCCCCCCAAGTGCTTGACCATTCGTTGATGCAATCTACAATAGCGGACATCATGACGGTGAAGAGCAAGTTTTCTTCCCCGAAGTTGAGAAAATCACCGGCGAGAAAGGTATTATGGATCGAAATATCGAGCAACACCAAGCGTTTCACCCAGGACTAGAAACATGGTCCAAGTACACTTCAGAGTGCATGACGAAAGAAGGGTCTAAAAAGTTCGACTCGACTCACTTCAGGAGCCTCATCAATGGATTTGCACCTGAGCTTGTCAGACATTTGGGTGAAGAAATTCCGACGCTGTTGGATTTGGACAAGTATGATATTTCTGCTATCAAGAAGGCGTTTCAACGTTGGGATAAACATGTTCAGTCGGAGGCCGACGTAGTAAGTCTTTCAGATTTCTGTGTTGGAACACTATTGACATGAGGTAGTGGAGCACTTATCCCTTAGGCATGGGGAATGTGGACTGGACGTTCGAAGGAGGGAACAACTTTCCTGAAATACCGTTCTTCGTACCTTATCTCGTACATTACGTGTTTGGAAGGAGGCATAGATCAGTATGGAGGTTCAACCCCAACACGCTGTTTGGGGAGAAGAGACCACTGGTATTCTTGCCTAAAGATAGTGGCGAGTGAATCATTTTGCCATTTTGACTCGGTTTCTGCATAAACTTCTGCTTTGATATTCAACCAAAGTAACTAAACTTGGGAAATATTTATCCCAAACTTGTTTCCTCATCGGAGTCCTCCAAGATGCTGCCCTAAACTACTGGTCACCGCCATTCAATCTCTGCGGATCACAGCCCTCCTCATGTACCGTCTCCCAACCTCCCTCTCCCTTCTAAATCGTAAGATAACCCTAGAAAGGGTCAGTTTGGCACTTTCTACCTTGAGCTAAAGTCAGTTCTTGTCCATTAAATCTTCGAAATCCTTCCCAGTACTTACACATCATATGGGTGTAACCTTTGTTCTTTTCGATTGGCACGTTAGACTTGGTATTTGGACATCTGAGAGCAGTTTGTTGAATTCTTCCCAGTGAGAGAATATCTTCTGCCTGTCTTCGTCTTGGGTCTGTCTCAGAACAACTCTGACCCGCATAACAAGGCCTATCGCAAATTACACAGGTGCAGTGTCCACAAGCGTTACGAATAAAAATCGCATCGGCTCCAGGGATATGCTCTTGGCCAGAGTTGCAATTCGGGTTCAGACAGTAGCGGAAATTTGGCAATGCTCCGATGACATCGCGTGTTGCATATTTCTTGTACCTAAACTAGTGAGCAAGCGTGTTTCCTCAAGTTCATGGTTTAGGAGCTGACTGCTGGAAGATCTTGGGCGTGACGATTCTTCACATATCTTCGTACTGGACGACCTTGTTACACTCAGGGCTTAAGCATGAGATGCGGCTCCAATTATTGCCGTTAAGTGTAAAAGTAAGCCAGGTACAAATATATCCTGAGTATGCCATTGACTGATGGATGTAGTTGGCTGTGATAAGAGGGAAGCTAGTAAGATGGAGCACTCTCTCTTTCCTTGTGGATTCTTTGTTGGACCGGTCTTGTTCGAGCAACTTCTTGTGATGGAGGTCGGTATGGCACAGGCTCAGCTCTTGGAGCTTGAGCAGCGAGTGACTGAGTACGGCTTGGAGTTGAAGAACGGGCCGGGGGTGGAGTAGCTCGTCGTGGAGTGTGAGCTGGCGGAGAAAAAACTCGAACGTTTGATGTCCAGCCTGGTTCTGGTTCTGATGTGAGTCGGCGCCAACGCGCCTCATTGCCCTTGCTCTTCTCAAACCCATTATCTCTTCTATAGACCCTACCGGCCTCTTTTGGCTCAGCAGCCATATCCGCCTATTGGCCTCGGAGCAATCGAGCCACTCCTGTCGACCCATCTCTGTCGAAGTTCTGTGTAGGAAAAGAACGTAGAAGTGGTTGGTGGACTTGAGAATCAATTATCGTTGGTTAGGTGATAAACAAGAAAATCTTCAATGTGATAGAGTCTCCAAGCAGAAAGAGGGTGCAGGAAGTGTCTGAATAAGGTGTTTCAAGGAGTGCGCGGATGTGGTTGAGATCGAGTATGGGTGGAATTGGAAACTGGTAGGCGAGAGCCATTATATATATACTTTGCACAGCATCGTAGTTGGTACCGTGAACTCTGCGTATATTTCCTCTCAAAACTCATGAGCGTGGGTAGTTGTAAACGATTCGATTGGTCTAAATGTTGGTAAATCTGGTCTTCCCCTATCGTGAAGGCACAAATAAATTGATTGAAAACAAATGGCTGAGCATTCTTGAACAAATTTAAATTAGACTTACTGCTATAACTCTCATAATTATTTATCGTTATGGATGTTTACTTAGTGGTATATAGGGATTGCGCCGGATATCTGTTCTGGCCGATTTGAAAAGAGTTGATCGGTTGGCTTGAATACCAAAACGTAGAGTGACGTTATTATTTGATTTCTGAATTTCCCAAAGACAGTATAGTATATTTAAAAGTCATTTCTCACGGAGAGCAGACTGACGTTTCTGCCAAATGACAATTGATGTATTCGCTTGTCAGTTTGCTTGTGCGGTGCATCGTCACTTGTTGGTTGGCAACTGCCACATGACAAGAATAATGAGTCATCTATTACTTTTAGATGATCTTGAAAGTAAGCAATTAGTAGCCGCATGGAAAAGAGATTCTTGTTATACCGAGTGGCTTCCCAATCTTTGGCTTGAGAAGATTTGTGAAAAGCGGCTTAAGCGAGTTCCACCCTTCCAGCTTCTCACCTTGCTACAACGCCTGCTGCAATTTGACAAGGTACCGTCCTGTCTACTCTCAACTTACCGATGGAATTCGCCTGGTTCATCCGGTGGGTGCAGACTCCGTTTGTTTGGTATGCAAAAAGTCTAAATATATGAACCAGTCAAGTGAGAGATGATTTCTTCCCGAGAATTATATTCCAGCCCATTTTTTGATGCTAACTTGCCTTACATTAAAACCACGTGGGGTTATCAGGCCACAGTCATTGGAGTATCATTAATTTATACACTGTAAGGCTATTGCACTATCGCAAGGTGGATGTAAACAGTCATACGAGCTGCATTTCTGCTTTGTTACAAGAGCTCTCGCCATTACTCGGCGTACGATCGCTTTACCCTCACTGGCACGCATAGCTCGTAGTTATAAATGTTCCAAAAACTCTGGGACAACTGAATTAAATTGAAAGTGGCAGTTAAGGATCTAATTGGTGGAAACCTCTTTGGACATTACGAGGATTGAAATCTATTTTGGGAAGATGTGGTACTGTACGGAGAGTAGTGGCTCGAGATCTTACTGTCCACCGAGCGTCTACATCTGGTCTATTTGATAATCGTTTGATAGGTTTTCAGAACAGATTCGCGCACCAACCCTTCCATCTCATCCAATGACTCTCGACTGTACACCATAAGTTTCATACTGTGTAGTCTGTATGCCTCTTGATTGAATGAATCAAGGTGGCTTTTTCTGTAAAAGGGTATAAATTCGAGTATAAGCTTGTCAACAGCACCTCGAAAGTTGTGGTCCGGAACGATTTGGGGAGAAATGCCTGTTTCTGTAGGAACTTCGATATAGCAGTTTTTGTAACTTCCTTCTTCCAATAAGTGCCATATACCACCACAAATCTCGAGATATTCACCGATATGTGACTAGAGTTGTGTGAGCTATAAAAAGGCACGTGTTATGACAATGTGAGATTTTACCTTTTTTGAAAGATAGTACGAAAAATCGCTGGAGGTTTTCTAGATGATATTAGATCAAACAACATCGATATGGTCCTCAAACACAATACCTCTGCATCTCCAGAAGATAATGTTCCTGCTTTCAATGAACTCGGCACTTCGTCCACCACAAAATCTATTGCAGCGCAGCTTGTCTCAGTGTGTGGATCCTGAATAATTACAGCCTCGAGTCCCCAAGAAAGGTAGACTATCCGGTAGTCTAAGAGGTCCAGATTTTGATTTTTAATCCTTGACAATAACCTCAGGCCTTGGTCCATTGTCTTGTCTCCAGTGGAGGATTTCGAAGGAGGCACCTGAGGATGGACCAACATCGTCCTAGAGGATCCCCCGTTCAAGTTGAGAAGCTGTGGGGAAAACTCGCTCTCCGTAGGCTTAGCTATCATCTCGTATGGCACATCTTTTGGCGCCAAGCAGGAAGCCCAAACTTTTGCTTTGGTTGCATCATCAAATATCATTTTTAAATAGGCGATCGAACTGGGCTCCGTCGAGGATGATTTCCAACATACGCTCACTTCTTGTCTCAGTTGAGAATCGTGTGTTACTAGTAGAATATTGGCTCGAGGTATCTCTTGCTGGAGGATAAGTGAAGACCCCCGTTCCCGAAACAAAAACATGTAAGTAGGATGCAACGAGACAACCATCTTCTTTATTCTCTTTTGGGCAACAGATACAGATACAACACCACGAAGGGTTGTTGCTTCCGCAAATTGTTTATACTTCAAGGTCCGCTCCTTGTCGATCCATATGTCCTCGTCCTTGATCAACTGGCTCGCCTTTGACATCGAGAACATCTGGCGCATAAGTCCTGGCAGCAAACCATGCGAGCAGAGCTGAGGATCCTCCAGGAGTGGTAACATATAATTTCGAGTCCCTGTATGGAAGTACCTGCTTGTTTCTATTGCACCGTAGAACAACTGTCTAAAAGGATACCATGTTTTGATTTGCTTCTGGGACATAACGTTCCCGACTGTTTCAATATCATATGGAGATTGGAAAGGAAGAACGGTACCGAGTGGCTTGGGGTTTTTGTAGAATGCAGGATTAAGCTGTGGCTTGACCTTTTCTCGAGCGGGGATCTCTCTTCCTAGCTTCATCAAACTGCATGCTCGGATTAGAATTTGAAAGTTAGGTAATAGTTAAGGCTCACATGTGCAAATCTGTCTCAAAGTAACCACCCAAGAGTGGCTTTAATTTACGCAAAAGTTCGTAGAGTAAACACTCAGCATAAGACATGACTTCAGCCATGGTTTTGTAATTGGCATCCAATGGAGATTTTAGCAACGGGACTTCTGTCTTATCCCGAGACCAGAAAGTGATATCTTCCTGTAGAGTATTGAACATAGGCTTTATGCATTTCCACATCTTGAAAAGATCGCACAAAGAGGCTTGGCAAAGATAGTCGACATCGTCAGGGGCGAGGAACTCCTGCGATGTCCAAAATCCTAGGATAGGTTGGAACTCAAGGACGGCTTCTTTCAGCTTCAGCGATGCGAGAAGTAGCAGCGAGCTCATATTACGGAACGAGCGGGCGAAATGTTGAATGGATTCACGGCGATTTGGCATTGGACCAAGAGCTTTCTCCTCAAAAAAGCACGAAAAGTCCTTAAAAGTGTACGAAAGGCAGCAGAGCATATGCTGTGCCTTCCATACATTTCGAGTTTCAGAAGGTTCCATCGTGGTGTCTCTCGATCGATTGGCAATTGTAATAGGTTTGATTGATGTGGATTCTAAAATTTAGACTGCGACAATCGTGTGGCAAGGCTGAACCAGGTTGCGCTCGAATTGCATCGTCTAATGCTTTTAAAAGGGTGATATGTAGTCTCGACAGCTGTGGTAGACGAGGAAGAAGATCCAGGGTTCATTTGAGGCCCTCCTGATGTTCCGAGCAAGTTCTTCAGAGGAATTCTACCCCAACAAAGTTGGTAAAGATATGCGAGGGCCTCCCGCTCCGTGAGAGGCCCTCCTCGCATCTAGGACCAATAGCATCAGCCGCACCAAGGAGCAACCTTGCACGCATTTCAGCTGAGGCGGAAATGTGGCTGGTGCTGGAGGGCCTCACGACCCCGCCTATAATTATGTCCTCTCACGCCGCCCCTTCCTCTGCTCCTTCCTCTCCTTGTTCACCACCGTTGAGCCTGGGAGGACAGCCTCCCCTCCAGGCTCTGCCCATCTGGTGACGACTAGAATTTCTCGGTGGCATTTATTCCCACGCCAGCCTGATCCAGGCCGGGTCATTTAGCCCGGCCATTGCGCAATCTCCTCGAACAATGGGCAAAATTTGGTAGTTGACGATGGCGGCTTCGATACCTTACCCGATTATTCTACTCTTCTTGATTGTTGTCCCCTCTGTTGTCGTCCTTCCGACCCCCAGTATGCAGATTATCTGCAGTTTCCTCGCGATCCTTCATTAGACAATCCACAACCTGTCTGCGCCTCAACCACTGCTTTGTCCTGGACATCATCGCAAGCCGAAATTGAGAACAGTGGATCGGATCTAAACAATGTCTTCTTTACTTCCGCGCCCTCTCACAGCGATGCAAACTCTCAGTCCAACCAATCAGTACAGCCTTCGGACTGGATCCTGTTCGAGGGTGACGACCTCTGTATCCCAGACTTCAACAACACGGAGCCACCTGTGAATCCAAGCTTCAATCCTTTTAGAACGAATGTGCTATCCATGATCGATGTTTCACACACTAGCGACTCCCAAATTGGAAGTGAACGACTCGATCTTGGTATTCTTCCAATGATGGCGGGGCTCGAGGAGTTTTCTGAAGTGCCGGTTATCACGTACAGCACCGCATCGTTTCTGGCCTGTGATACTGTTCGTATGGAAGACATTCAACCGGTTTCCGCTACAATATCTCCTGATACGCGCGCTTTACAAGTTCTCGATGAAAATCCACCTCATCTTCGCCCTTGCTCGGAAACATTCATTTGTCAGTGGAGGGGCTGTCAAGCTTCGTTCAAGAAGATGACAGAATTCAGGCATGTCGCTCTATCAAGTTGGGAGGCTGAAATGCTAATCTTTGGGACAATTTAGACTCCACGTCCGTTCGCATACGACAGAGGCACCGAGATGCTTGTGGGACGCATGTTCGAGGCCTCCCGAGTCAAGAAGCTCTCTTAAGTAAGAACTTCCAAGTCCTCCAAGCAAAAATCTAAACTAACATTTTCCAGCAAGCATCTTGATTCGCACACTAAGCCACACTTATGCCCACAAAACGGATGTGGGCACCGGGCCGCGAAACTAAGGGACATGGGGCGGCATCTCCTGTCGCATGGAACACCGAATGGCGCAAAGGTCTACTATTGCCCAGCCAGAGATTGTCAATACAGCGAAGGCCGAACTTCATTCTCACGAGCGGACAATGCAAAACGACATATCAGGCAGATGCATTCAAATACAACCGGAGAAATAATCACGAGAACTCACGATTCTTAATCTACAACACAACAAGGACGACACCCTTCGAGCACAACAGACGACAGCAAAACAACATTTCAAGAAGAGTATAAGTTTGGGTATAAATTGCGGCCGCTCATCTAGTTGATGACTAGCTAGCAGAATTTTGACCTTGAGCCCAATGACAGGGTAAAGTCTTTACATGAGAATCGTCATCGATGTCGTTGTTTTAGACGCCCTGTAGGCGGGCTTTTGTGGAAAATCTTCTGCTTGAGCTCGTGTCAACAAATAACTGCTGGTGGAGGATTGGTCTCATTTGTTGCAATCTAAGTCACGCAAAGTTTCCTAGTCAGTCTGGTTAGCTTTCTTTTTCCACCGAGTACATTCTGTTTCTTACCTGCAGCCTGCTTGGCAGATTTGCCCTCGTTAGGGTTGGAAGTGTTTCGGGACATCAAATATTGTGTGCGGCCTTTTTGCTTTATTATGGCAGTATGTTCTCATTTATTCTGATCTGATATTTTGAGAAATAAAGTTAGCATACATCTTCTCCTAATGAATTTTCTAAGAAGCTGGCCCAACTCTTTACAGTGTGCAACTCTACCCCCGAGCCTTCACGTGACATTCTTAGTATTCAACGAGTGCGTGTGTTCATACAATAAAAATTTCCAGTCTAAAGTAAAGGCCTTTTCGCGATCTCAAAACTTCAATAACTTGAAGGTGCGATAGAGTTCGCCAGCATCTCAAAATGGAATTCATGGGTTTCCTTACTTCGGGATGTGTTCCGATAGCGCCTCCTTTAGCACCCAAAATAGACCCCACTCTCGACATCTGTATCGGCAGGGTCAGTGATCACAAATTATCAATAAGCCCCGATGATCATCACTGAACGAGAAGCTAAGTGGTTTCTAATCGGAGTTTCGTATGAACATACAGCTAAACTGAACAGCTAAGTTTTTATTCTCCTCATAACCACATAGTTAAACACAAAATCGCAAACATATTTGAAGTTCAACCACCTAACTTTTATTACACCATCATCTCATAACTCCCTTCATCATGGGTTCAGTCGAGCCTACCCGTCCGGTGCGGATAATGAACATCAGCGGCTCACCGTGCGACAAAAGAGACACCATTGCTAAAGCTGCTGCAATGGACGAGCACATCGACGTCCTAGTCGGCGACTGGATGAGCGAGCTGAACATGCCTACTAGAGCATACAACGTTGCAAACGGTCTTGGTATCGGCTATGAGGAGACTTTCCTTGAAGCTCTCGAGCCCGCTCTTGAGAATATTGCCAAGAAAGATATCAAGCTTGCAGCGAATGCTGGCACTGTGGCTACGAAGGAGCTATATGATGTCGTTCTTAAAATGGTCAAGAAGAAAGGACTGAACTTGAAGATTGCTTGGATTGAGGGCGATGCTGTTCTGGATCTTGTGAAGGATGATTTGAAGAAGGAGCCGAAAAAGTTTGTGCATATCAGCACGGGAAAGTCACTTGACGAATGGGATTTTGATCCGCTGTTTGCCCAGTGTTACTTGGGCGGGCTGGGTATTGCAGCGGCTTTCAAGGGTGGCGCAGATATTGTCATATGCGGCCGAGTAGCTGATGCTTCCCCAATTATTGGTGCGGCAGCTTGGTGGCACAACTGGTCTCGGACGGACTACGACAAACTTGCCCAATCTTTGATTGCTGGTCTCAGTCTATGTCACCGGCGGAAACTTCTGTGGTTTCAAGAGCTTAGACTGGGCAGGCATCAACGATTTGGGTTACCCAATTGCGGAGATTGCTTATGACGGAGACGTTATCATCACTAAGGTAGAGAATACCGGAGGTCTTGTTTCCATCGAAACATGTAAGGAACAACTTTTGTATGAGATCCAAGGGATGTACTATCTCAACTGCGACGTTACTGCGGTAATCGATCGAGCTTGCTTTACAGAGCTCGCACCAAATCGTGTCAGACTCTCTGGCATTACTGGAAAGCCACCACCAGCTACGACGAAAATGGGACTAACAGCCTTCGGTGGCTATCAAGCCGAGTTACACTGGGCTATGATTGGATTGGATATTGATGAGAGAGTGAAGCTGCTCAAAGAGCAGCTTAGAGATAGCTTTGGGAAATCGAGGATGGCCAAATTCAGCTTGTGGGATATCTCCGTCTACGGTTCGACTCCTGAGAACCCAAGGAATCAGAACTCTTGTATCGTGGATATGCGCTTGTTTGCGCAGGCAAAACATGCCGAGGACTTGTCTGAAGCAAATTTCATCAGACCGGCACTTGATATAAACATGCGTAAGTAAATTCTGATCTTGAATGAAACAGATACTGACGTGGAGCCAAAGACACTTATCCGGCAGCCACTTTCCATGCTGACCTGCGAACTGCCGTTCCCAAAGTCTATACTGAATATTTCCCTACCTTGATTCCTCAACCAATACAGACGATCCACTTCTCAACTGGTGCATCTTCGATGAAGTTTTTGCCACCAACAGAGACTATAGTTCACCCAGCCTCCCAACCATCATATCCGCCTACAAATCTCATCAACTTGAGTTCTTTCGGCCCAACGAAACGTGTCCAACTAGGGCGTGTCGTATATGGACGAGCTGGGGATAAAGGATCCAACTGTAATGTGGGATTGTTCGCACGAAATTCAGAGGAATGGCCGTGGCTGCGCAGCTTGCTCACCACTGAGAAATTGATAGAGCTGATGGATGAAGAGCAAAAAGGACAAAAGATTGATCGGATGGAATTTCCAAATCTCTGGGCAGTGCATTTCTTATTGCACGACCACTTGGACCGTGGCGTAACTGCAAACGCAGGGTATGATATTCTGGGAAAGTTCATTGCTGAGTTCCTCAGATTGAAGCAGGTGGATGTCCCTGTGGCTTTCTTGGAGAAAGGTGTTTTGTAAAGTAGCCTGAAGGATTGCCAGTAGTCGAGTGATCACTCTCAATGTTCCCAAAATCCCAAGAAATCCCTGATCATGTGCGGTGCACGTGATCTCTCATTGAGGTTACTTCACCTCTATTTTTAGGACAATTTGATCCATTGTGGCCTAGCAGCTAGGCTATACTCCATCATGTCGCAGTATACACTCTCTTATACCGGATATGCCCTTGCAGATAGACTGCAAATACGATCATAGTGTGTATTGTGATCCGCGGATATGCGACGAAAGCCTCTCGATTTCGCCCGCCGTCTCAAGTGTGAGGGCAGGTTTTTGTGAAGCCAATTGACTAACTAACAAGTGCAGCGGATTGGCTACAAGAGGCAAGTGTTTCCTCCGTATCGTAATGCTTTGTATAACGAGTTGACTTCTCAGATACGTCTTCCTCAGGCGCGTGTGGTTGGCGTTTGGCTGGACGAGGCCGAGACTAGTGCTGACCAAACAACGTCCTTCTCAATCGCAAGGCTGACGTCCTACTTTCAATCACCACTCTCCACACCTCTTATCTCTTGCTCAGAGATCCATCCTCGATAAGGAATCATGGGGCACTACGAGATATATCTTGATCCTAGTGGATCTGTCTGTCACCATGCTTCCTCCCTTACTTTGGACCTCACAGCTCAACTGGATATCGATACGACGCGATGCCAACAGCCAACAACCAAAATCCGACCGAAGGCTCTCAATCCGAGAGTGGGGGAAGGCAGCTGGGGAACCAAAGCAATGGCTCTGATAATAACGCCGCACGATCAAGGCGTCCGCGTGTAGCTCTAGCCTGCCAACGATGCAAGAAACGAAAGCAGAAATGTGATGGACAGACACCGGCCTGCTCCAACTGCAGAAGCTTCAATGCCGACTGTCTATACATCAAACCTCCAGTTCCTCGAAGTCGTGATCCATATCTTAGAGCAGCGGAGGACAGAGTGGCGGAGCTGGAAAGTATACTGGTGAGAGAGGGTATATCAGATGAAGGCCAGAGTCAATGGCGTCAGTTGCAAGTGGCACAGCTGGCTGAGCTACCAGATTCCCACGAGATGATTGTAGTAGAGCCCATGCAACGGCCGCCGAAGAGACTCTGTATCGATACGTCCCCAAACTACAACGACGCCGATGTGGAGTGGGAAGGCAACACAAGAGATAAGAATGCCAATGCCGTGGTGGACATACTCAGAGATCTTTCGTTGGAGGCCAGCGGCGGTTACATTGGTGCTTCATCCAGTATCACCATGAGCCGAATGGTGGTGTCTCTTGTCAAGTCCAGAGTTGAGCCCAACCTTGGACTTCGGGCTGAAGAACATCTTAGTCCGAAGTCTTCCTCCGATGGCACATTTGACGACGACTCTGTACTCGAGGTGGGGAGTATGCCTGAAAATATTGCCGACAAGCTTCTCATGGGCTATCTGAAGCACATATCCACTCGATGGCCAATACTGCACTCCAACTATATTCGAACTCTTCATCACAGCCGCGATGCCTTGGTTGATACTTATGAAAAGTGTGTTCTTCATCTTGTTTATGCTAGTGGAGCTCGTTTCCTGGAGACTACTGGCGAGACTGGTGCTTTCTTCCCAGACCGACACCACTCTGCTGGTATGCAATACTTGGATCAGATGCTTCAGTATCATGACGTTCGCTCTGTTCAAATTCTCATACTGCTCGCTATCTACAGTCTTCGTGCACCAAAAGGACCAGGGGCGTGGTAAATGCTTCTCCTTGCTCTTCAGAGTCTATGCTGATCCGACGTTCAGGACTTATGTTGGTCTGGCAATGAGGTAAGACCAACACCTTGACAGTGTATCTTAGACTACGCTGATAGATGATCTAGAACTTGCATAGACCTTGGTCTACATCGGAAAAGTCCCGCAAAGAAATACCCACTTCTGGATGTTGAAATGCGAAAGCGAATATTTTGGACCTGCTACTGTCTTGATCGGCAAATTTCTATTATTCTGGGTCGGCCATTCGCAATTTCGGATCGAGATATTGATGCTGAGGTAGTGCATACCGGCTCTGCCTTAGACGTGTGCTGAAGGCTGATTTCAACAGCTCCCACTTGATGTGGATGAATCTGTTCAGGATGTTACACTCTTCGCAGCTGCTTTACGGAACCTACAATCAATGCCTGCAGATGAGCCTCCAACGCTATCCACCTCTTTAAGCTGCTTCATTCACATATGTCGATTACGACGTATAGAATCTCAGATTCAGCAAAGCATATATCGTGTGGACAATTCCACGAATGCGACTGAAGTTGAGGTTGAATCTTTTATCCGACAATCAGAACAATGGAGAGATAGGATTCCGCGCGATGCAAGACAGCACAATGCTGACAAGCCAACGACCACAACGGATACAAAATTGATTGATGGATATGGTTACTACGTAAGTTCACCTTGGTCACTTCGAGGATTACAATCTCTGACACAGTAAATGACAGATGGTTTATTATTACAAATGCATGAGATTCCTGCTCCATCCACTTCTTTCAGCAAAAGATACGAATCTTCGTTTTCTAAAGCTTTGTGCTGAGGCTTGTGGAGACGTATGTCAAACGTATAAGAAACTCCATCAAGGCATACCTATTGGATTTTCTCTGATGGCTCTACATTCTGTTTTCCTCGCTGGTATGTTGATACTGCTGCTTCTAAATATGTTGCTCTAACTTTGTCTAGGCCTCACATTAGTGTACTGTACTTGGATTTCTCCTCAAGAGGTATTCAGTATCAAGGTTTCCAATAATATGAATGCTTGTAGCATTGTCCTGTACATTATCACGGAACGATGGCCGGGAGCGAAAAAGTATCGAGATACCTACGAAGCGGTCAAACAGTCACTGCTAGAGTCTATTGAGGAGAATCAGTACGAGCCACGCCGAGCAATCAAAAGACTTTATCCAGACCTCCTTCCATCGATGACTAGCAATGAAGAAGGTAGCTCTGAGGTCACCCAAATTGTTGCAGACATGGCTGGGGAACAAATGCTGATCGACGACTTCGCCAATCCCGATCAAGCTGCTGGGCAACCTTCACTATCAAACACATTCTCAATCGTTCCGCCACTGGCCCAGGACTACTCAATGCCAATTGATTTCCAGCAACAGTCCGCTTTCGATGAA
Organism: Stipitochalara longipes BDJ; assembly: GCA_009732865.1. Classification (NCBI taxonomy): domain Eukaryota; kingdom Fungi; phylum Ascomycota; class Leotiomycetes; order Helotiales; family Hamatocanthoscyphaceae; genus Stipitochalara; species Stipitochalara longipes. The sequence continues at coordinate 1,565,700 of ML769346.1, read as the reverse complement.
TCTCTTTTCACTTTTGATAATCTCGATATCATCAATGGTTTCGACATTGGCGATTTTGACAAGAGTCGCACACCAATCTGGATTGGACTTCAAGAACAAATCACAATATCCATCGCAATCATGTAGCTCTACTCGCGAATCTCATAAGAAAGTGAGATCAATCCGCGATATTTTCCCTGGAGTCACTATCACTTCGGCTACTCGATTGTTTGCAAAATGTCCTTGATAGGCTGAGTCTCTCTCAAGGCCCGAAACGAATCTGGTCTCGGTGTCTCCCAACCCCCAAAACAGGTGCCATAGGTGATTCCTCCACCCCTCCAGACGGGTCTCAAAACCTTGATGTCCACCGTCTCCCTTTTCCCGTCAATGGCATCTTCCCTAGCATGGAACATAACTGCCTCCACCAGTACCAAGGTGTTGGCTCGCTCAGGGCTTCCATCCTCATTCATTTTCGTTTTTGAGAACAATGGCGTCACGCTGGGGAGCTTGCACTCCATACTGAACGCAGATTCTGCTACATGTGAGGGTCGAACCTTGGAGCTTTTCAGAGAATGTAAGCCGGCGAGTGGCCATTCCGATAGATGAGCAGGCGTATTGACTGAGGTGAAGTTTGCAGCCTCTAAGAACCAATCGCTAACTACGCTAATGCATAATTCTCCTATTTCCTCGATGTTTCTGAGAGTATCGATGGCTTCCTTCCCTGCGAATGCGATGCTATAAGTTGGCGGATCACTAGCAACGTTGTTGAAGTACGAAAACGATGCTAGATTCTGACGCTTTCCATCCGCAGATACCGTGCTGACAAGCGCAATTGGACGGGGCACAGTGGTGGATATCATCAGCTTATAGTTCTGGTTGGGGGTTCGGCCTGGTCCGTAAGGATCAATGGTAATCATAGGTTTCCCTTGCCAGGTATTCATTGAAGCGCCGTCTCCAGGTCTCCATGATGGTTTTGGGGTCTTAGTTGGAACCCAAAAGCTCGAAGGATCGTAGTTGGGTCTTTTCGCTTCAACCTCAGCAAAGTCAGCGTGTGGATTCCGTTGTACCAGTGCTTCTTTGTCGTATGCCTCAATCTGAGCTTCAGGCATTGTGAAGAAGGCCTTTGATTACTTCTTGGCAAGCAATCAAGACTTTCGAAATCATAATCTGTTTTGAATTCAGCTCGGACCCATATCAAAGGTGGGATCTACCTAGCATTCGAGGCCTACATCACGTGTTAGCTCTAACTCAGTGGGTGGATATTCCAAAGTCGATATGCTACCCCCACTCATGATTCTTATCTTTTCGTTATCTCCACTATTCGCCCATGGTCCATCCACCATCCATGTCCTCGGTACTTAGGCGCTTCCACTGAACCCTACTGAATCATGCACAGGTTCAAACACTATATCGGAACCCCTCCCGATGTCAGTTTGAGAGTATTCCTTGGCACTGGCATTTGCACTAGTTGCAGCCCCTATCTTGAGAGTCTTGAATAATGTTTATTGCCAAGCTGCCAAGAGATGCGTGATTACAGAACCTAGCTGGAGATCTTGAAATAAATGTCATAGCAGTCATGTCTTGTTTCGCTTTAAGATCAACTGGCGAGCCTTCCCTTTTTTTCGACTCTCTCGTGAATTTTGACCTTGAAATCCACTAAGTGATCACTATCGTGATGGTTTCTTTAACCTTCAGGGGCCATACTGCACATATGCCTCGCACCTTTACTTCTTGGGAGGTGAAAGAGGATGGCCAAGATGAAAAATCCTTCAATCGATGGACGAATCGAGATATCATTCCTGCACCTCCCGGAGAACGGAATTACACTGCAAAAGGCTACTTCGGTTTTTGGTGAGTTAAGGCCAGTGTTTCGAGTTTTGTTCAATGATTCTGACGGTCATAGGGTTGCTGCGGCGGTCAATTCATCCGCGTGGTCTTTGGGTTCCAGCAACCTTGCAAATGGACTTACAGCAGGTGAAGCCATTGGAATGGTCTTCGTGGGTTCTGTTCTTGCTGGATTAATTGCTTTCGTCTGCGGAGAGCCCGGGGTGCGATTGCCTCTTCGATCCCCATCAAACAACTCTTGCGACAGTCATTAATGAGGAGGTATAGGTTCAATATCACTGCGGATTTCCAATCATGAGCAGAGCATCATTTGGAATGTACGGCTCATATTTTGTCGTGATGCTAAAGTGTTTTGTCAACTTCATCTAGTGAGTATTGTGCCAAGCACCATTGAATCAATGAACTACACTGACCATAGACAGTTTCGGTATACAAGCCTACTGGGGTGGGCTCGCTGTGAAAGTGGTACTATCCAGTATCTTCCCATCGTTCCAGCACATGGCGAACACGTTACCAGCATCCGCAGCCATCACAACAAACAAGCTTATTGGCTTTGTTATTTATATATCATTTTCACTCCATTGATGCTTGTACATCCTAGCAGGTACCACAAGTACTTGTGGTATGCTTTCGGAGCATCCGTGGCCACAATGGGAGGTTTGTTTATCTGGGCTGTAGCTGCGAATGGGGGAGCTTCCGTATTTGGTCCGAGCATAGCAATTTCGAGCAGGTATGAAACAATTCGGCATCATATAACTCATAAATAAGCTGATAGCTCTTTTAGTACACGTAGTTTCCGCATGCTGCAAGCGGTGAGTTCCGTTGCTGGCGCTTGGACTGGCAGTAGTATCCGACAGGCGGACTGGACTCGATACTCTAAGACAAAGCGTGCTCCGGTTTTGAATCAGCTAATCACAGTGCCGTTAACAATTACCCTAACAGCCATGCTCGGAGTTTTTGCTACAAGTGCCGTCAAAAACATGTATGGCAAGGCGTACTTGCAGCCAATCCAACTTCTTGAGTTCCTGCTCACACACAATTACAATGCCGCTACGCGAGCTGGGTGTTTCTTTGGAGGACTGGGGCTTTTCTGGAGTCAGATTGCAGTAAGATAACTCCCTTGAATTCCCGGTCGATTCTGATATGAGGGGAGGTCAATTTAGCGCAAAATTCCGTAGCAGCCGGCATGGACCTCGCCTCCATAGCTCCACGCTGGATCGATGTAAAACGTGGTTCCTTGATCATGTGCTTCGTGGGCTATCTGATCAACCCATGGCGATTTGTCAATGCACCAGGAACATTCATCACGGTGTTGAACTCATTCGGAATGTTTATTTCGCCTCTTGCGGCCATCAATGCAGTTGACTTGTAGGTTCTCATAACTGAACGGTGTGTTCCTTGATTGACAAAATTGTAGCTGGCTGGTCAGAAGACGAAACTGAAAGGTGCCAGATTTGTATATTGGCAATAGCACTTCGATATACTGGGTAACCAACCTATTTCCCTGTCACCCGTCTCAAGCTCCCCATTCTACGGGCAAGGAGCATATTCCGGGTGCCGGCTTGCTCCCGGGCTTTTTTTCCTTCCAAAAAATAAGTTACTAATTCGTTGCAGTTCACTTTTGGACTCAATTGGCGTGCATTCCTTGGCTGGACACTTGGAATCTGGCCTTCTTTCCGTAAGTAATCCACTTCCCCCGGTCTGTGCCCTGGTATGCTCATAGCTCGAAAAGCTGGATTCGTACAAGCGATCTCTAGGAAAATCCTTGCTCCAGGATGGCTCAAATGTTTCCAGGCAGCATGGTTCATCGGATTCCTGGGGGGTGGACTAGTTTACTACCTTATCTGCCTCATTTCTCCGCCGCCAGGTCGTCCATATGCGAGGGAACGATTTGGAAATGAGCATAATCAGGTTATTGATGGAGTGGATGAGCGGGGTGGTGATATAGCGAATGATCCTGAGAAATCTAGAGTTGCTTCGTCTTTGAAAGATATCTGATATGGAAGGTATGGAAGGAAGATCTGTCAAATCTATGCAGAAGTCCAATCTGGTGGTCTTAGTCTAGACCTAAACGTAACATTCAACTCGAGGCCGCTGGTAGAACGTGCAAAAATAGAAAAGACCTGCTCTACTCGACATGCAGAAATCCCTTACCCCAAAGGCCAGCGTCTTCGGGATCAGAAACCGATCTCCGCAAGTGCCAAATTCCCCACCTTTGCCGTCTTACATATATCTTATACCCTTTCTGCTCCTTGATCTGGTATTTTTCAAGTTCCGTCTCCCACCATAAGTTAGACCTCGCGCCCAGGATGGTGCCTGCAACAATCAAGAAAGCCTACGTCGACACCACAGCAGGCCAGATCCACTACCGATATGCGCTTCCCGCTCAGGATTTTCCCAAGAAATCTATACCAATCCTGTTCCTCCACAAATCGGCTTCCTCGTCTGCGTCCTATATTTCTTTAATGGAAATATATTCTTCACGTGGCTATGCTTGTTTCGCTCCGGACATGCCAAGTTTTGGAAACTCCTTCGATCCTTCCGCATCCGACATCGCCGAAATCTCAGCACAAGGAACAAAATGGTTCGTCGAGATCTTCATGCAAGCGTTCCATACACTTGGTCTCTTCGCGCCCAAAGTTCACATAATTGGACACCATTCCGGTGCCGTGCTGGCCCCTGAAATCGCCGCCACTTATCCCGATCTCGTTGCTAGCCTATGTCTCGTGGGTCCAGCTGTCATGACTGCCACCGAGAGAGCAGCAATGAAAGAGAAGTATTTCGCGCCATTCAATGAGCCGATTAAGGATGGGAGCCATTTGTTGAAGACGTGGGAGTATCTGGGGAACATGGGGTTAGGTGGGGAGTTGGGCTTGTGGCAGAGAGAGGTGTTAGATCATGTTAGGGCGTGGAAGGGACGGAATCTGGTCTATGGTGCGGTGTGGGAGCAGGATGCGGAGAAGATTTATGCGGGTGTTAAGTGTAAGGTTTTATTGATGTGTGCGAGGGATGATGTACTTTGGAAGTATTTTGATTTTGTGAAGGGGCTGAGGCCTGATGTCAAGGCGGTGGAGATTGGAGGGGCGAGTTTTGGGCTTGACAGAGACTCTGAAGGGATTGAGAAGAGTTGGACTGAGTACTTGGAAGAAGCTGAGAAGGTATAATGGAATGGAAATGGCATTGTGTTTTGACGATTGCATTGCTCCAAGTTATCTCAGGGGCTCTCGCTTAACTCCTTTTTGTCCGAAGCCAAGTATTGTAAAGAATAATTTTGAGAGTTGACTGGGTGCTTATCTAGTCTGCTGTAATAAAACCTTCTCATGCACAGTAAAATTCCCGTTTTTAGTAACCCCGTTCGTCTTTGCCTGGGTATTCTCGCCATTTACTCCAATCTCCACCCCATTCGATATAACAGCAGTATCGCCCTGAAACTCACTAGGATACTTAAACTTGTGTCCATAATGGTCATCCCTCAAGTATTTCTGTCCCTCAACACCATAAAGATTCTCTCTCAGAGTACCACTAGGGACATCATAGTCCTCCCACATCAAGCCCCGCTTGACCAGCTCCGGACGAAGAAGGTACACCACATCTTCAAAACTCCCTGGACTCGTCACATACGCAATGTTGAAGCCATCAACATCTGCCTCGTCAATCCACTGCTCGAATACATCTGCCACCATTTCTGGGGTGCCTACGGGAGCAGGATGGAAGCCACCAAGTGCCATAGTCTCACCTAGCCTCCTCGGTGTCCAAGGCTCAGTATTTCCAGTCGCTTTGTTGAAATTCTCGAGGAACGTATGCGTTGCAGCATCGGCCGGCGCATCTTTCAGTTCGAACACCTCATCCAGAGGGAAGCGACTTAGATCTATACCCGTATAACCGGAGAACTGTGCCAGGCCACCGACGATATCTGCGTTTTCTCTCGCTCGCTCATATTTCGCTTGAGCTTCCTCCAATGTATTTCCGAGTATTGGTGTGATGCCCACGAAGAACTTTATGGATTGCGGGTCTCGACCTTGCGCTGCGGCATCTGCGCGAATTTGTGCTATTGAGGGAGCTGTTTGAGATGGGACTAGCCCCCCAACGTATATGGCTTCTGCATGCTTTGATCCGAATGCTCTTCCCATCTTCGAAGTTCCAGCTTGGAAGAGGACCGGTGTTCGCTGAGGGCTGGGGTGTGTTTGATGTGGTGAAGAAGCCTTCAGATATTTCCCTGCATATCATCAGTATCTCTACATCTCAAGCATTTAAGCAACAGAAGACAAACCGTTGTGTTCAATTTTCTTAACTTTGTCCGCGTCATAAGCAACCCTGTTCTCTTGGTCCCAAACTTTCGCTCCTTCCCCCCAACTACTCTCCCAAAACCGATACACTAAGTCCATATACTCACTTGCAACCTCGTATCTCTCATCGTGCGGCACGACATCATCTTTCCCCAGCGCAAGCGCCGCACTCTTACTCCAGCTCGTCACCACGTTCCACGCCACTCGCCCCTCTGTCAAATGATCCAGACTACTCATCGTCCTCGCCAAAATATACGGATTCAGATAACTCGTGCTCCCCGTAACACCAAATCCTACGGATTTGGTCACAGAAGCCATAGCGGGGATCAAGGCCATGGGGTCAAGAGCTGCACAATGGGCTCCTGCCCGGAGGATGGGGGCGATGGAGGAAGAGTATATGTCGAAGACGGAATATGAGTCTGCGAAGAAGATGAACGATATTTTCACTTTCTCAGCGAGTTGGGCTAGGGAGAGCCAGTATGGAAGGCGGTCTTTGCCATATGTTTTGTCGTCTGGATCACGCCATTGGCCTGGTGACATGTGTGACCCTGTGCAGGCATTCTCGAAAAAATTGAGGTGGATGCGCTTTTTGGGGGGAGACATATTGAGATTGGAGGAGGAATGAGAATGGAGAGGGTAGGAAAGAGAGTAGTCTTAAGGGAAGAGGTCGCAAGATTCGGACTGGAAGGTCAACAGTCCAAAGCTGGGAGAGGAGACGTGATTTGCATCACGAACACATATCGAAACCGTGAACGACTGCGGCTCTGGTTCCTGACTTCAGGGACTCGCATGCACTCTAATGTCAAGGATAGAGCTATTTCGTTTTGAACAAATATTTATTTGATTAGATGAATGGTCTTTCTGGGTAGTTGAATGAAGGCTTCCGTCGGCTACATTCCGAGGAACCGCTGCCGAAGTGAGATCTGTTGCATGTACCCCATTCTTGAATATGGAGCTACCCTGGCAAGTAGCTACCCCACAATGACGGAGGTGTTAAGTGATATTTCGGACTTCCGTCAAGAAATCGGGATACCGACAAGTTGGATCAAAATATGTTCTGATGTCGTGTCATGAGATTCACATCCCGCAATCAGTTCGAATAGGGGGACTAACCGACCTCTTCGCTTACCTACAAATTCTTTCAGGCTTCACTTGAAACACGTCATGTCCTCACACCTCTGCTAAGACGGTATTTCAAACTATCATAGATCTTTGGATGATAATATGTACATTAATACATCTTCTGTTTCCTAAAACCCAAGCCTTCAGAGGTTCTTGCTCCTGTCGTCATGCCCCGGTGCTGCTAGGCACCGAACGTGTTCCAATGAACGGACTCTCATCCACCTCACAAGTCTTGTTGCTAGCAGGCAGTTTTCCGGTCTGGAAATACTGACGCACAATTTTAGCGGTGCACAATGAAGGAGCTGCTATCGAGCAATGCCCAATCGCATTCTGTTCCAGTAACACAGCATCAGGAAAGCCGGCGGCGATTTTGTGGGCGCTGCGTTAACCTACAGTCAGCAAGTAGCCAACACTTCAATATGGTTGCAAAAAGTGGATAAATATGAAGAGCACAACGTACCTGCGGACTGGTGTTGTAGGATCTAGAGTATTGCCAATAAAAAGAACTGGATGTGACGTATTCCCTTCCAACGGACCTTTCATAGATATCAGCACCTGCATATATTCCGTGAATCAAAACTCACCATTAAACCTCTACTTCGGCCTCATCTCCTAATGCGTACAATGCAATCGATCAAGCGCTTTCCTAGGAGCTAACACCTTGCTGGTATTACTCAAAAGATCCCAATACGCCTTGAACGTCTCAGGACTGCGACCTTGTAAGTCGGGTCCATCTGTACATTCAATACCCATGCCCCCAATCGAGTCAAGCACATCTGAGACTTGACACTCCACGTTCCACGGCTGAGCATCCTTGCAACTCTCTGGTAGTGCAGCAATATCAGAAATCATACCATCTCGGTTGAATTCTGCGAACCAGGAACCATCCCGCAGAGAGAGGTTGTGCATAGCGCTGAAGAACTGGGCCGAAAGCTGAAGTGGTTCGTAGAGAGTGAGATGCAAACCTAAGTCGATGTCCGACCCAGTGACGAGTTGCGGCCCTCTTGAGCTTGATGGAGGTACTGGAAACGGATTTTCTTTGACAGAATCTATGATTGAGAAGAGCTTTGATTTGATTTCTTCAACCCCATGAGGATCGTAGAGACCACACTTCTCGTGGGATCCTGATTCGAAGCAGAGTTGCAGGAGATATTCAAAGGCTTTATCGGAGTCTTGTATAGCTGGGAGAGCGGATGAGTTGTAGTAGGCATGCGAATCGACGACGCCATCGAGGACCACTCTGCTGACTCGCTCAGGATACATAGCAGCGAGGGTTGCCCCGATGACGGTGGCGTAAGAGAAACCCCAGTATTGAATTTTCTCTTGGCCTCAAGCCCATCGAGTGCGCTGTGCCACTTGACTCTTGCGGTATTCCTCATGTGTAGCTGTCTTCACAGTGTGTCTTACATCCTCGCTTGATAGCCACTGGCGAGAGTGCCGCTCTCTCCATTCGCCGTGCCGCTCAACTATCTCCACAATATCACGAACAGTTGGTGTGGCATTCATGAAATACCCTAAGTATTTACAATCTTTCGAACTTGAAAAGTTCTCTCCATAAACGCAACTCTTTCCAATTGCCTTTGCTCTAGCCCAGGCGTTGGTGAATGAATCAGGAGAGAGACCAATGAGACCCTCCCCATGAGCCTGGAGATTCCACACCAGTCTCTCAAAAGCGTTTGGAAAACAATTAAGTGGAGGCGTGGTGTTATTGACGCCTCTCGGATCCTAGCTGACAATGTCATAGTATTTGGGCATTGGCTCATTAGAAGAAATGGGTAAGGGTATGGGTTTCGCATCCGAGGAAGTGTCAACAGTTTGCTGCAACTGCTCTCCTGGTCGAAGGAGAAAATCAACGCCGGAGCCGCCGGGACCACCTAAACTGGAAGTCTCGATCTTCTGGAATAATTCATTCCATGCTTGTTGAAAGACCAACCAGGATTTATAAGGACCGGGCCGCCATAACGGGGATCGGGAACATGAACTTTTGCAGGAAGTTTGATGATGGCGAGGGCCACTTTAGCACCCGATTCAGTCTCATTCCAATCCATAGGGACCTACAGCTGGCCATCAGCTTCCTGTTACACCATCTCGTGATTGATCCCTACCTCAAGCCTCGCACGTTGCTTGCCGTCAAAGCAATCGTGGTACAGAAGACGTTCAGTTGGTATGATCTGTATATATTCATTAGTGCGCAGCATTCAATCAATGTATTCGAAAATAAGAATTATTGTAGGTACCTGGTCCCATTGAAATGGAGTTGAAGCTTGTGATGATGGCTGAGAGAACAATCTGCTGCCAAACCAGCAGAGGATAGATAATGTTAATGCGAATATAGTTACTCAAAAATTCCTCCAGGGTAGAATAGGAGGAGTAAGCAACGAATTAGACGTAAAACTTGGTGGCAATTCCTTTTCCATGGTGACCCACGCAGCAATTTCTGGTGAGATGCGTCATTTGAGGCGTGTATCAAACCCTTTAAAGGTGCTGGTTATTGCTACGCGGCGCTAATGATGAAAATACTTATGGGAAAGTCCCAGAGTATGTACCACATTCGGCGTTTCGAGGATCATATGCCGCGAATCAGTCATTGGAATTGAAATGGCTGCCTGGAGTAGAGAGTTGCGGGGGTGGATTACGGGGCTTGATTGAACAGGCTCATAGAGGTCACAAGGTATACATAAGTGCTGACAAAACTTGCCCCAAAGTAGTTTACTCTTCAGCGATCGTCCCCTGAGAAGCAGAAATCAAACAGGCCAAGAAAAGTTGAAGACGCTCGTCCAAAGGAAGAAGGTTTTATGCTTGGGTTCACAACTTTGAATGCGTATCCACAATAAATTACTCAGAAATCATGAGACTTTTGCGTCTATCTATCGCTCCTCTAGATGAGCGCATGCAATATGCAATAATCACCCCTCGGAACGCCAGCCATTGTGCCGTCATAACCGTCATATGAATTTGCAAAAAATGTCCGCGATCCTCATCTATGCTACTCGCGTCAAAGCCATGCTCTCCTCAAGTCCACTTCTGAACAGCCGTTCCACCCCGTCTGAATTCGGCAACATCACCCAAAGCCAAGCTCTTGTCGGTATGGTCCTTATTCGGGAAGGTCGTAGCCAGAACCCAAGGTCTCTCATTGCTAGATGGAAGTGCTCGTGTAATGAAGCCGTACACATCACCAATAGTGTGCGTGGCATTGAACCGAGCAGGCAATCTCGTACCATCCGCCAATTGGATTCTCAACGAGATCGTAGGTTGGGAGGAGTCAAGCTCGGGTTGCGGGATAGAAGGAGTGGATGCAGCAGCAGGCGCAGCAGCAACTGGAGCCGCGGCCGCGGTGGAACTACCAGAAGGGCCTGGTGTAGGGCTGCCTAACCGTTGACCAGAGCCGCCAAAAGGCTTGTAGACTTTAGGGGGGGTCTTGTATCTGTCATCGTGCTTGATGAGCTGTACATCGACAGGTTGATCTGGCCGAACGCCCATGAGGTGGAGAGGAGCACGACCTTGTCGGATCATTTGTAAGTCGGCAGCATTTTGGGCGTCATCGAAGCGGCGCAGAGGTCCATCTTCAATGCTGAAACCATCCTCCCAGAGATGTAGAATGCGCATTTGAGTTGGGCCTGGGTCGGCTGTGCGGGGTGAAGGGTCGGGAATGACTTGAGAGGGAGTATCGTCACCACCGAGGGTCATGCCGCTGCCACGGAATCGAGATGGTGGGGCAGCTGATGATGGTTCACCTCCTCCTGGTCGGGCAGCGTTTCTATGGGTTGTTAGCAGAATACACTATCACAAACCAGCGTATACATACGCTCTCGCCTTCTTGAGAATGTCATTCACCACCTTTCTTGGGTCATTTCGGTCTCGGTTCGAAGGATCCTGAACAGCCAAACCGGACTTCTCACCACCAGCAAACAGATCTCTTGGCTCCTCACCCGGCTCAAAATCGTCATCATCGGAATCATCATCGTCGTCGTGTGCATGTCCATGACCCGCATGCCCACCGGCAGCAGAACCTTGACCTAAAGAACCCAAAGTTGCAAAGCCTCCCTTCTTCTTGGGTGGGGCTTTCGAGCTTGAGCCAACAGTTGGGATAGATGCTGGAGCCGGTCTGCCATCGAGGGTTCGGGGACCAGTGTATGGTTCGGGCTCAGGTTCGGGCTCATCTTCGTCCATAGCACCTCCTGCGGTTCCTTCATCCAGACTAGCAAAGTATTCGGTGACTGCGCTATTCAGATCCCATCTGTTCGTTCCAAGGTATTGCTGGGCCTTCGAGGGTTAGTTTGTAGCACATGGGTAGGCAGAAGAGGCTGGCTGGGCTTACCTTGCCTGGAGACGTGCCAGTCAGGTCCACAAACTGCAGGATGAGCTCGTCTTGGTTGTCCGCCATGATTGCGATGTAGTGTGTTATGAGCTTTGGTGGTCTCTGGAAAGTTCAGAGTGTTTAAGGAAGATATTTTGGAGGCGAAGGCGGGGCACAAATTTATTGCTTGGGTTCGCGTTGACGAGGCAAACGAACGAAGGCAGCTCAGGAACCTCGTCACCCCGCCGCCGCCTCGCCAGAGCTCCAGTTACTAGCGGCCTAGGCCGGCATTTGCCGAATATCAAAAGCTTCAACGAAATAGCTGCATCTCGTCTCAACAACAACCTCCAATTCTCAATCGCACACCAGATCCTGCTGAACTGAGTGCCTGTATCTAGGCATTCAGAAGCCCACCATGTCCTCCGATGACCGAGTCAACCCCTTGACCGAATCGTCAATGACCATTCCCTCCGACTCGGAGCAGTATTCCGGCAACGATGACATCTCTCCTTCTCCTCCATCGTCCTCGAGCTCGCCTCCGATGATTCTATACACCCCTCCTACGTTTTGGGGACTACTACGAGGGGCTGCGATCAATCTGCTGTTGCCATTCATTAATGGGCTTATGCTGGGATTTGGAGAGCTCTTTGCCCATGAGGCTGCATTCCGCTTGGGCTGGGGAGGCACGAAGGTATGAAGATCCTGTTCAGTAGTTGTGCAGCTCTTCTGGGTGCAATGACTGGGCTGTTGTGGCATTCTGCCACGGCGGCAGTCCGTTTCCGGAGAAGCCTTGGGAAAGATATCTTTGAATGCAAGGCTAACGCTTCTTGAACAGGTATTCCCAACCGGTCGAAGTCGACACTCAGTAGGACCTGGAATTGAAATCCGAGATGATCCATTGGAGCGAAGGAGGAGAGAGGGCAACTTGGATGACATTACGAGCTTGGAATGAATTATCCGACACATCAAAACTGCACATACTACAGGCGTTTGGGGGCTGTACATCACGGTACTACGGGCGATGCCATTATAAAGCAAAATACAAAGCATAAAGATACAAAACTGCTTGAGTTTGGAACATCTGGGGGGGGTCTTTCACTGCCCAAGGTTGTTAGTGTGGATGACGCTTAAGATTTGTACTGAAAATGAAAAGGATAATCCAAATATGTACCACAATGGCCTCTCACTTATTTGCTTGAATCTAAAGACATAAACTAAGACCTTAGCAAACTCAATTGGTTGTGCAATTGTATAAAGAGCAGATAATTATGCTATGATCTTGGAGTACACGACGCTAGTACAAATTGTGTCGTTATGCAGTTCTGACCCCAAAAAATATTTTGCGACGAGCTCACTCAACTGCGCAACATGATACCCAGCAGAGGCCTGCGCTGGTCCAGCCAAACCATAGGCATTGGTCGACGGCGAATCGAAGCCTTTTCATTTAGACAAGTACGTGTCCATCGGCATAGGAATCTAGATAGTTGCTGACCTCTAAAGTTCTCTTCATCATCTGTACAACATGGGCCCGCTCGAGCCAGTCCACTCCTTTCCCAAAACACAACTACGATTTCTAGAGCATACACGAGATCTCAATTATCTCCAATAAATGTTTTAATACGAAATGGCGCTGGCGTGCGCTTTGCATCCACCGCTCCGGCTGCAGCTACAACTCCCATCACGAACGCGACAGCGGCCTCGACATCCCCAGTAGAAGCAGCTAGCTCAGCAGCTTCTACACCGTCAGATTATGTCACGTCCCTTGATTCTGCCACAGAATTTGCCTCCGACTCCTTGTACAACATCCCCGAGCATATAGGATACCTCAAGTCCCTCGGACTTGACTACGGCTATGGCCCAACAGCTGGCATCGAATGGTTACTCGAACACATCCACATCTTCACCGGAACACCATGGTGGATTTCGATCGCAATTACTGCAGTTGCCGTGCGCGCAATTCTATTCAAACCATATATCGATGCAGCCGAGAATGCAGCACGAATGTCACAAGTCATGCCGCTCACGAAACCAATCCAGGCGAGGATGATGGAGGCGCAGAGGGCGTCGAATATGGACGGAGTTATGCTGGCTAGACAAGAACTCGCTCTAATCAACAGGAGGGCTGGCATTAAAATATGGAAAAGTTTTGTGCCTATGGTCCAGGTTTTCGCTGGGTATGGGACATTCGTTCTACTGAGAGCTATGTCGAAGCTTCCTGTTCCGGGATTGGAGACTGGTGGTATATTGTGGTTTAGCAATCTTGCTATTCCGGATCCGCTTTTGATTCTCCCTATTGCTACGGCGGGTGTATTACATTGGGTTCTCCGAGTACGTTGCCTTCCTCCACCACATTTCTAGATGTCGACTAACATGAACCAGCGTGGGGGCGAAATGGGTACGTCGAATTTTTCTCCTGCCGTCTTCAATGCAATGAAGTGGGGTCTCCCGGCTCTGTCTCTCCTCTTCACCTGGTGGCTACCCGCCGCAGTTCAAATCTCTTTCTTCGTTTCCGGCCTTATGTCTTTCGGTCAAGCCACGCTTTTCCGACGAACTTGGTTCAGAGAATACTTTAACATGACGCCTCTTCCCAAGAACGCCATCCCTGGAAAGAAATCAGAGCCTGAAGCTCCATCGCCCTACAAAGGAAAGCTGAAACTCGCTGCCAACCCAGTCCTCTCGCAGGCCGAGCTATCCAGCCGTTTCCAAGGCGCCCAGAAAAGTGCGCTGAGTGATAAGTTAGGAAAGATCAGGGAGAATAACCCACCGGGAGGTGCTCTGGGCAAGGTTATCAACGGGGCGTTTAAGGATGTTAAGGGGACCGTGGACGAGATCAAAGATGCGGGGAGTGGAGTTGTGAGCAGCGCCAAGGAGATGATGGGCAATCGGTCAGAGAAGCATGACAGGAAACAAGCGAAACTGTATGAAGAGAAGAAGCAGGAGCAGTTGAAGAAGGAGAGGTGGGAAAGAGAAGCTGAAAAGCGTTCCGAGCGAGCTACGAGGAAGGTCAAGAGGTAGACTTTTGTTGGAAAGTATGATGGATGGGAAACTTGTAGAATAGGTTGCATTGTAGGAGTTGCATTCTGTAGATAATTCAATGGAAGATGTTCCACTCAGCCTCAGGGCCATTTGATCAAGTCTAGATGTGGATGGTCGGTGCAGCAGTGGCTGCAGCTACTAGGCTCCCCTGCTAGCCTGGGGAGAGCTGAAAATATCACGACGCGCTTACACATCCTTCCTTCTTCTCAAAGACAATGAACGCGTTAACAATGGCTGATTTGCACTGACCGCTGTCGCTGAGACATCGAGTGCTCTCATACCCGTTAATATGTCAAAAAACCCGGATAGTCAGGGGGAGGCTCGGCCCGGGCCCGCTGAAGCGGCCGAACAACTTCAAGCTCCCACGCCTCGAAGGCCACCAGTGCGATTTGAGGATCCCATTGAGAAACCGTCTGATAAAGTAGTTGAAACACGGCCGGTCCTTTATCGACACCCTCGTCAACAGCGCGAACAACAACAATCTTCATCTGGCACTAGGAGGTACCAGCCATATTATGAGGACGAGGATGATCATGTTGAGGGGCGGGCTTCTTCTTCTTCTCTACTTGGCGAAATCGAGAGGGAGAGGGAGTCACCGACGCCGATTTCAGGAGAAGGGAGGGGTGAAGACGGTGAGGGTTTTGAGGAAAATAGGGATAGGCTACGACAGCACCCTCATCAGGAGAGTCCTCCGCCCCCTCTCCGAGAGAGGGTAAGAACTCTGTCTGGCGACAGTGATGAGCTTTATCCCGGGGTAAGACGCTATCGACCATCTTCCTATGAAGCAGGGCGACCTAGAGACCAGGAACCTGCTCCAACTGCTTACAGCCTAGGCGGCTATGGGCCACAGTCAAGGGTGAGCGAAAGTCGACAACGCAGTGGAGGTTATTACGAAGATGACGACGAGCTCGATATCCGAAACCCATCTCATCAAAGGTCTTCAGAACGTCGAAGAGGATCTTCATACTATGATGACGATGACGAGCCTGATATTCGTGTCCGACGCGGGCATTCCGACCCAACGGTGGTCTATCCAGACTACCGGCCCTCACCCGGTCAAGAACGTCGAGGGGCAATTTCCTATTACGACGAGGATGATGAACTGGATATTCGGACCCGAAGAGGTCAAACCCCCGCGCCGGTGGTCTATCCAGAACATCGCTATCGGCCTGCACCTCGCCCGTACTATGAGGGGATCAGCAGCTACCTCGTCCCCGCTCCTAGTCGAGATCGAAGGGACGACTATGAGCTGGAAAGAACTCGAAGAGAGCTAGAGGCATATAAGCGTGCTCAGGACGGCTACTTGACATTAGCTCCTCTCCGCAGTAGATCTCGCAGCCGGTCGAGACCATCGCCATCGCCCGCTCCAGCTCCCGTAATAATCAACAATCGAATGTACAATGATTATGAAGATGACGATTACCTGTCAATAGCTCCCACCCGCAGCAGATCTCGTAGCCGGTCGAGACCATCGCTGTCAACAGCTCCAGCTCCCGTGATAATCAACAATCGAATGTACAATGATTACGAAGATGACGACTACTTGTCAATAGCTCCTGCCCGCAGCAGATCGCGCAGCCGGTCGCACGCCTCTGCACCTGGACTCTTGCCAGAGCCCGTCATAATCAACAACCATGCCTACAGTGATGACGGAGATAGTCTGACACTCGAACATCGTGCTTTAGCTCTGAACCGACGCTTAGAGGAAGCCGACCTCGACGCCGTTACACAAGCATACTCTTTCTCTCTTTCACGTCATACCAAGAATTCAGAGAGCACTCGAAGCATCTCGGGATCTATATCTGAAGTTTCAGAACAGAGCGAACCTGCACAAGAAGAGCCTCTCAAGGTACCTACCAGTTCAGGCAGAACGCATAATATCCTTCGCTCTCATTATGTGGGAGATGGTATAGTCAGTGGGCGGCATGCTGTAGAATTGACAGTGACACCCGAGTCAGATCCCAGTAGACGGAAAAGTGCATCGCCAATCTTCAGATGGGTGTCAGGCTACCTTGCTCGTTGAATGATACGCAGATGCTAATTGTTTTCAGGCACTTTGAAGACATGAACATGGATCTTGAAAAATTTCAGGTACTCTAACCTTACCTTCTCTCACAAAGAGCATGTCTAACGTCAAATCTAGAACAACGCCCTTAGTATTAGCCATCTTGAAGATGCAGAGAGAAGTGCCATTTCAAAGCTACTCGACTGGGCAAAGAGGAGATATGATAAACCTCTCCAGACATCGAGAAATATGAAAACCAAATTCATGGTACCCTCATTTCTACAAGACATCATATCTGGAGAAAAGAGACCCAAAGCGTCAAGAGCTAGGTCTATAACATGGCTGTGTGTGCCTTACTTTCGTCTTGCTAGATACGCGAGCCCATCAAGCCTAAAGCCTTCGTCTCACCCTATGAGAACACTTCTTCAGGCTCGATACTCGCTAGTGCAAAAGAAAAGGGACATGGAGCAAGCGGTGTGTCAAGTAACAGGTACACCCGCAGAACATTGTTTCTATATCGCTCAAATCTGGCTCCTCATATTGGATGACTGTAAGTATCGAACCTTGTCCGAATATGTGTACAACAGGCTAATGCAAGAAGCCTTGATCGTGTCTTGTGCTCAATTGCCAATTTCGTCGCTACAGGGAGAATCCACTACGATCGTCCAGAACCCTACAGAAAGCTCTACTGCTCTTTCACATAACATACTTATCTACACCAAGAACTCTCTGCTCTGGTCTCTTCCAGTGAATGAATGCCAAGACTGGTTTGTGCGTATCCATTATCCCTGTGAGGTTTGGTGTGCTCACGTCGACTAGGCCTTCGTGTCACATTTCTGGGAGTATTGGCCACGACCCTTTCAGGTCACTCACCACGACAAAATTGTCACAGCAGAAAATTGGCACAAGTTATTTGTGATTGCCAAAAAATCAGGTTTACGGCTCTCCATCGATTTCCGGTATGTCTATCAACAATATGCGTCCCTTGTGGCTTTTGCTTTCTTACTAAAGTAATATTACATAGACCAATTATCAAAGAGGCAGCGAAAGGCATTCTCCTTGAAGATCCCATTTCAGAAGAAGGATCGACCAAGGGTACTACTGATGCATCGTCTGATACTTCTGAGGCAAAGCCTCCTTCAAGACCATCTCTAAGAGTCAAAGACCATAGAAGATCGAAGCCAGACACCTTGCCCCTCACGAACAAAGACGGCTTTCACATTTTCACATGGAGTGCTCCGACTGATGAATCTGGCAATGCAAGTCCCGCCCCGCTCGCGGTCAACATAAGCCAAGACTCGCCGGATGTTGAAGGCCCAAAGCTCGAAGACGATCAAAAAGAGATTGACGAGTTTCTCCGCCTCAAGACTAGTCTTAACGATCGTCTTGCGTACCGAGCCTGCCCTCTTCGGAAGCGGATAGATCTCTACAAAGTCCTTGCCAAAGAGCGGACCGAGCTGGGCTCTGGAACGGGTGCCGATCAAACTGATCAAAATCGACGTAAACGCTATGAAACTAAAGTTGATATTTTGAATGCTGCAGACTCGATATTGCAATTCTTTTTGCCTTCAGACTCGCAGAGTATGACGGCCCAGAAATACTGGGGAGCTTTGCATCGACTTTGGGAGGTAGGTTTCCTGAATGTAGGATTGAACTCGGTACTGATTCAAACCTAGACGGCAGTTCCCCGTTCTGATTTACTTGGCAATATCTCAGGACCATCAGTGCCGGACATGTATCCCCACAAAGGCGACAGAGACTGTCAAGATCTCGTCGAATGGCTTCAAATGATCAACCGAAGCATCACGCCATTCCGAGATTTGATGTCTCAAGTACCAGCCTCCGACCGAGCCAACATCCAAATCCCTGAAGAGCTTGAACGAGCTTGGCTTCATCTGCTGTTGTCTTTTGCATTCCTAGCATGGGAAGACATGCAGGTTTTCGACGAGCAAATGGTTATCTGCAACAATCTTCTAGAATTGGGTGTAAAGAAAGTCATTCGGAATATGTCTGATGTGCGGCTGTCCAACTATGCTGTTTTCCCACCGTCCGAGCTCGCGTCGTTGGTCACTTTTCAACTCTTACAAGATGTGAACGATTCCACTTTAGACATCTCAGAGACTTATTTAGAATATCTCAAATCACTAGTAAGTCTCCGAATCGAATTTTGAATAGAATATTTGCTAAATTTCGCAGGAATCCGATATCGAGTCCAATCCTCTGGACCGCGGTCACCAAAATCGGATTGTCTCCCTGAAGCAGGAGATCTCAGTAATCAGCGAGACTTTGCTCCACCAGCAAAGGGTTCTAAGCCTAGCCCAAGCCGGTTGGGGCTATTCACGAGGAGGTATTCAAACAGAGCTGGAACCCAACTCTCATGAGCTTACTGGGCACACACGAAGTCGTCTACCAGCCTACTACGGCTCCCGAGAGCCACAATACAAAAATACAACATTTCTCGATAACGAAGCATTGCCACGTCCAATGCAGACAAATGATACGGCAGGACCAAACATCGACCCAAGCGGCGTCCAAGGTCTGCTACTTCAGGACGGACTAGCCGTAGTAGAGAAGCGCATCCGAGAATTCAGAGAAATGCGGGATCGGGCTTCTGATCTCGGAGATTGGGTAAGTTCTTTTACAAAACGTTTTACAAACTACCATACGCTGACAAGAGCCAATGTACAGAATATTCAGAAAATCGACTCGAACAAAGACCGTCAAGAAGCAGCCATCTACGCCTTCACAATTGTGACCATCATCTTCCTACCTCTCAGCACCGTTGCCTCCATCCTCGGCATGAACACGCTCGACGTGCGCAACATGACTGTCAATCAATGGGTCTTCTGGGCTACCGCCCTTCCTCTTATGGTTCTGATTATCACGCTGTGCTTGATTTGGGCGGGAGAGTTGAAGAATGTTTGGGAAGGGTTTGCGAAGCTTTGGAGAGGGGGTGGGGAAAAGGGCTATGTTGTGTTGGATGAGGAGTTTGAGAGGAGGGAGAGGTATTTTGATACGGTTAGGGAGAGGAGCCGAGAGAGGGTTGGGCCCAGGAGGCGTAATGTTTTGTATGGTGGAACGAAGGAGAGTTTTGTTTGAGTTTCGCTGGATATCATAGTGTTTGGATGATATTGTCGGAGAAACTTCCATATTTAGATTTCCAGGCATTAGTTGGTAGTTGCTAAGCTATTGTGTGCAGCTATTGGTGTCAAGTTGTGCATTTGGAGGGAACAACTCCAACTCTCGCCAACATTCCTTCGTCGCTTCGTCACGTTGCTGCAACAACTCTTGAATCCTGCATGTCCTCTTCCTAGGGTCGTTTACGTCCATCAAGTTCCAACTTCATCCTTTCTGCGTCCCCTCCTGAAATTCAGTCCTTCACGCCATGCAACAACTTCATCAGTATTCTCTCGGAACAGCGAACCTTTCAACTGAGGTCAACTCCCACTTCCCTCAAAAAACAATACTTGGAGCTCGATTGAGGAGGATGGCAGGAAGATATGATCAGAGTAGAAAGGCTTGGCGACGAACTTAAAGAACACCTTATCTGCACCTCGACAGACACCAAAATCAGTGGACTCGAGACTCCTCCATCGTCAAGCTACTTCAAGATCAGAATTATTCAACATCAAATTTTATCAACCTGATCTCTGTCACCTTGCACAAAGCGGCAACGCAGCTCCTCGTAGGTATGCGCCGCCACAATGCGCCACACGACAGCCCTCAATGGAACAAGAAAAGCTCGCATAAAGAGCACCAAATACAGCTCCTCGCCAAAGGAGAGCACCTCGCCACGTCAGTCATCTCACACCCTTTTCCAAGCCCAGCAGACTCGTGGACCACATATAAAGCGAAGAGGTGCGTCCACCTCTGGTTAGAAAGGCTGTTCGTGTTCTCTTGTCGCAAGAGGCTACCGCCCTTCTGATTCGCAAACTCGACTCGAAGTTCTCTCCAAACAGAGACTCTTACCAATCAAATTGTTTGTGCTTCAGCATGTCGAGCCTGCAAGCCAACGACACTTCGCCAATTTGTGATCAATGCAAATGGCTCTCCCGAGATCTCTCCCGAAGCCGAGATCGATGCATTCAACCCTTCTCGTTCTCAGACATGAGCAAAAATGCCAAGTGGTGCCGAAGTTGCTTCTTTTTATGGAGAGGGTGCCTAACTTTCATGGATTCAAATGAGGTGATGCACTATTGCAGGTCGTCGGCCCGCCTATGGATGAAAGTTGACAACGATTTTGGGGGGATTACGGCTTCTTTTTCGAACAAAACAGTTTTAATTCTTGCTCGTAAAGGTTCGCTATGTATATTTCTTCGACACCTTTAGATTTTCGCGATGATTTGTTATTGAAGATCATATCGCAGGAACTCAAAACCCTTGGAATCTTCCGCCTTGGGAACATCCTTCTTTCAACACAACAAGTTCGGATGCAACTATTGAACTGGCGCTGCAATGGATGAGAGATTGTGTCAAGCATAGCAAATGCACGTATAAGCATGACCAGCCACTTCCAACTCGAATTTTGGATATTGGAAAAGGTCTCTTCGATGCAATCGTTCTTCATGAACCACTAAACCGAAGTGGTCGCTACATCTGTCTCAGTTACTGCTGGGGTGGTGCCAGCTTTATCAATACGACAAGAGAGAACATTATCGACCATAAGAAGAGAATTCCTTGGGAAATGTTGCCAAAAACATTTCAAGACGCAATCCAGGTCACACGTCGCTTAGGAATTGAATACATCTGGATCGATGCCCTCTGTATCATCCAGGATGACTACCAGGACTGGGAGAAAGAGGCTGGGGAGATGGCGACGGTCTACCAGAACTCCTTCATGACCATTGCTGCTACCTCTGCGAAATCTCCGCATGATGGTTTATTCTCTACATCTTCAAGAGTCGAACTTGAATCCGTCTACGCTCAGCTAATTCATCATTTTCCAAATTCGGTAGCTGACGGTAAAGGCGAAGTTTTTCCTTTATTAAGTCGTGCATGGACTTACCAAGAACGCATGCTAGCTTCGCGGGTCCTCCATTTCGGGCCAGAAGAGATAAGCTGGGAATGCTTCGAAACACGTCGATGTGAATGCGGTTGGGGAGGATCCTACCAGCGGGACCAGGTCAAGAAGTCTCACTTTGCCTCTACACTTAGTCAGTCAATTATGGACAATGACTTGAATTCGGGCCAGCCTCAGGAACGAATATGGCGGCAAACCATCGTTCAATACTCCCCACTAGCTCTCACATTTGCCTCTGACAGACTACCTGCACTGTCTGGTCTCGCTGAACAAATGCGCCGCTGTACCAATTGGACATATCTAGCTGGTCTTTGGAAGGAAAATCTGCCCCTTGATTTATTATGGTATCTCGATGGGGACCCGCAACTAAATTCTTCTCCTGTCACCTGGAGAGCCCCTTCGTGGTCTTGGGCATCCTTAGATGGCCCAATAATGTACTACAGAAAGTTCTATGTCCCCGATAAGCCCGTGGATCTGGCTGTCTACTGCAAGGTTCTAGGGGCTGAGTGCACCATTATGGGACAATCTTTAACGGGGCGAGTTACAGCTGGGTATATCAAATTGGCCTGCTCTATCGTTCCAGTTTCATACAGCAGCCTCGCCGGCGGTTACGTGAAGCACAAGAACCAAAAGCTTCTTTTCCATCCCGACAGGGACACCCCTGAAGGAGAGGGATACCTGATTAGAATGATCAGCATCATCAAACTCCCATATGGGATAGAGCTGTTCTTGGTTGTCAGAGCTCCTGACGCTGACCAAAAAACATTTACGCGTGTTGGCCTTTCCCGGTCGTCGAATGGCAAGTCCCTGTCATTGCCATGGTCTGAAGAAACGGAAATCACTATAGTCTGATGTGCTGATCTCTGGGGCCAAGAGAATGAGTCAATCTACAGGCTTCATTTTACGAACAGCCAGGAACCAAATATTACTATCTCACCCTCCCCGTCATCACAGTTCTCAGCTCCAAGACGATAGTCAAAAGCACGACCTAGCAACAACTCTTCCGATCCTCGGGTCTCACAAGTACGGTGCATTGGCCGCAGGCATTTGTCCAAATTCACATGGCCGTGGCACGTTGTTCTCCGTTTAGCGAGTCGACGCAGCTATGAGAACGGAGAAAGAAAGTTTGCAAGTTTGCAAGAAAAAAATGGGTTGTTCAGCATGAGGTGTGTGAGAATCCTCGCCTGAAAGCTCCTGTTATTTTCTAGAATTATGAATATAGTTTTGACTTGGTTTAGTACTTTTTTCTGTAGATCGGCGGATGGGCCAAGGATATCTGGTTGATCACCGAATATCTTTTTGAAAACGAAGCAGGAACGAACGGTAATAACAAACGTCTAATCTATTCCATACCCGCGATATCCGCGGGTCTTTTGTGGAATGCATCTGCATCACTCATGGATAGCCTGCCCAATCTCATGGAAGCAGGACTGCTTGGCGCGATGGTGCGTGGCAACTACCTCAGAACGATCTACCTGCCTACACGTGAGCATCGGTCGTGTTTCGGCTTCGACGGATAGGGATAACAAGATGACCACTCAGAAAGCCGCACGCTCTTGTGAAGCCTCTTATCATGCGTCTCTCAACTTCGGCAGGCTCGTATCTTACCATTAACTCAATTAAGTTACACCAATACCCTTTGGCTGTACTTCGACTTTCTCAACTGCAGGAGATCTAGAAGTGAACTTTATGTTCAGCAAAACCCTCGGCGACACGGAAAGGCCGCGACAAAATGTCGTTCGTTATCTGCTAAGACTCATGCATAATGAAACAAGAATTCTGATGGAATATTCATTGTAGGCCGATTCCTGGGGGAATGCAGTGAAAGCATGACTTCTACGACCTGCGGAACAGGTGACGAATTCCAAGAGCGAGTATGAGTATAGCTATAGCATGGCGTTAATGGACGTGAGAAATGAAGTGGGGATTTGATTGTTATCTGGGCTGTGGAGAGCTTTGCTTTGTTGGGGGTGATAACGGTAGAGCCGGATACGCCGAAGTGTCGAGGCATTGGAGTGGTTTTTTTGTTAGAGATTTATTCGCAAGGCATTGTGAAACTGTGCGTGGCATTCGGCGGTTTGAATAGATATGTGACACTGAACAGAAAAAGCAGTAGATAAGAAAAAATGGTGGTAGAAGTGAAGGCTCGTAGCAATTAAGATCCATTCTATATACAGTACATATCTCTTATAAAATTTACGGATTATGTAGAGAATAGCCTCGCATATTCCAGGGAAGAGATTACTCGCTGCAGAAGTGAGACTAGACCGTAATCCAACGTCACCTAAGGGTAGGACGAATGGAAAGCGGACAGTCGATCACCGATGTCACAATTTCAATTAGAAGATAGATTGAACGCCAGCCTTTATCCATCCCATCGGGCCCCTCTTTTGCTGCTCCATCTGCAGCGCAGCGATGCTCTCCCTGCGGCGTTCTTCGGGGACATCGCGACCGCTGATTTCGAGCTGCGACTCGCGCAGCCCCGTGAAGACGTCGATATCTCTGATCTTGACGTACAGCGGCCGGTGCTCTGGGATCTTGATCCACGAATAGACCTTCCAAATCAGGTATAGGAAGAGCAGGAAGGGCCCTGCGAGGTATTGTTGGAAGAAGTTGGTGGGGTTCAGATTCGGTCCCCCAACGGGGTACAAAGCGACGTAGAACTGTGCTATGAGGCAGAGCAAGTTCATCACGGCGCAGACGTAGGAGCCCCAGATGCCGAAGGCGGCGCGGAAGGGTAATTCTTCTTTGGTGCGGCCGGCGAGTTTCCTATTGTTTGTTAGGAACGGAGTTTTGGGGAGGGGAGAAGAGTCTTACCATGCGGACCGGAAGCGGATGTGCGCGACAGCGATGCTGCCGAAGATGAAGAAGGAGGAGAGTCCCGAAAGCGAGAGGAGCCAGTTGAAGATGGTTCCACCTCCGCTGGTGTCCAGGTTGATGAATGCCAAGCATCCAAAGAGGAGTTGGAGAATGACGACGGTGACGGGACGGCCCTTACGATCGATGTAAGCGAACAACTTGGGTCCCATACCTGTACGCGGTGGTTAGATGTGAGCCTGAAGGTGGGTAGGTGAAGGAATGGCTTACCATTCGCAGCCAACGCCTGGAAGGTTCGCGTGGAGCCAAACGTGCATGAATTGGCGACACTCATCACGGAGATCAAGATCATGGCATTGAAGATTGAAGGGAGAACCTTGATGCCTGCGATTTCGATGGCAATGACGAAGGGTGAGCGACGACTTTCTCCACCGGGATCGCTGTAGAACGGGCTGTTGGCGGGCACAATGAGGCCAACGAGGAAGAGATTGACGATGTAGAAGATGCAGATACGCCAGACGACCTGTCTCGTGGCTTTGGGGATTTCCTTCTTGGGGTCTTCGGCTTCTGCAGCAGCTAGTCCAGTGAGCTCGGTTCCGCCGAAGGCAAAGGAGGCCGTGACGAAGACGGTACAGAATCCATGGAAGCCGTTGAGGAAGGCGTTATATGGGGTATGCCTAACACGAGACTGTCAGTGCTTGTTGAAAAGTTTTAGTAAACATAATCGTACCAGTATTTGGCACCGATGTACCCTCTGTGATCAGTTGGGACACCACCACAGTCGATAATTATACCCAGAATCATGAAACCAATGCAGCCAGTGATTTTCATTACGCTGAGAGCAAATTCGACCTGGTCCAATTAGCAGGAGATAACTGATTATCCATGAATAACTACTAACCTCTCCATAGCCTCTAACTCCGAAGAACTGGATGACAACCAAGGCAAAAAGCAACGGTATGATCCAAGCGCAATCATTGACGTTCTCTACACTCGACCAATAATGGATGATCTTGCTGACGTCAGATTGGAATCAAGCATGGCCAGGTTTCTTCTTACATTGCAAGCTGCAGAAATTTCGAAAGGAAGGACGGTGAGCCATTGAATACCGTATTCCCATCCGCAAGCAAATCCCCACGAGGGGTCAATGAATCTGCAAATGTACATGGTAAATGCACCTGTTACGAACGAATTAGTACATAGAATTCATGATTTTTGAGACAGAGCTCAGAGGCTGAAAAGCAACAGTTCCGAGGACTCTGAGCTCTCATAAAACGAAATAGTACTTCAATAAGAGACTAAGCTTACCATTTACTGGATACATGACGGCCAATTCAGCTAGTGCTTGCATCATGAGGTAGCTAAAAATAATTGTCAGAATACTTTCACAACGAACTGCGAATTCGTGGAGCATACATCATTCCACCTATTAGGAACCAATTAGACTTGTCAACAAAGATTAAGTTGTCCAGCACTCACCAATGATCATGAAACCTATGAGCACGGCACCGGGACCTCCAGTTTGGAAAGCGCCGCCAGTACTGACGAAGAGACCTGCACCGATCGCACCACCACTGAGATCAGGTCAGCTTGTGCCATTGGACAATAAGCAGATGGAAGTTTCGATCAACAAAAGTGTATCAATTCGCGACCCCCAAGAGCCGCGACAAAGAAACGAATCGTGCTACTGTGCCGACTTACATGGCAATCATCTGCATATGTCTCCCCTTCAGGTTCCGGTGCAGCTTGTTGACACCATCGTCAACCGCGACATCGTGACTGCCATAGACCGGGTCGACACCGTCAACCTTGGCATGCTTCTCCGGGTCCGTGAGTTGGGGACTTTCGCTCATCTTTGCAAACTGTGACGAGATCACGATCCGGTGGAGGAAAGAAACTCTCGAGAGTATGTGCGAAGGGATGAGCAGCCCGCAATCACGGGGGCATGATCCAGTTAAATAAACACGACCAGGATATAAGTTGAATGCAGCAAGCAGATAAGGAAAGCTCTTGAGCGCGTGCCGAGGGATAGATAGGCGTTCACGGTGCGTCCGAGAGAGAGGTCGACACAGCCAATGACGGCGGGCGATCTCCAGGCTACTGCCAGACTACTGGCGTTCCCGCTGCACAAGCTCCATCAAGCTCCCAGTAGCTCCCTTCTTCCAGCTAAAGCTTGGCCAGGTTATGGCCAGGTTCTCGACAGGTTCTCATGCACTGACATGGACTGATATGCGGTGCGCCCAACTAAGCAGCTCGATGGGCGGGTGCGTCGTCTGTCGTCTTCTGATCTGCCTCTGTCTGGACGCCACGCTGGCGTTCCTGCTCGGGGGGCAGGAGAGGCAGCAACGGCAGCGAGGGTCCAACAGCACACCAACGGGACCCTTTTACGTATTCTGATAGTGATAGGGTGAACGGTTGGTTCCCCACACTGCGGGCGTCTGCCAGCTTGGCCCAACCATCAAGCTTTAATGACAGAAGTGGTGGGTCTGATCCGACGCCACGGTCTTGTCAGTCGATCCAGGATTCCAGTTTCTAGAAGGCTAGATGAACGCGCTGGTCCTCGTACCATCCCGGTGGCCAGATCAACGATACTATCTAGCATAGAACATTGTCCAGTTAGCAGATGCAAGCAGACGCAGCGTGCAAAAAGGACAGTCAGGACAGCTGCAGCTTATATCCCACACGAATCACATTCCTCTGGTGGACAATTTCCGCACGCATTCCAGAGTAAGAACGAGCTCAACCCTGCGGCGGCCCCTGCGACCAGATGAGGAAGGTGGGCATCTCCCCACAGCCACCGCAACCATCGAGCGTCCGCCGTAATTTCTTATTTGTGCTCTCCGCACGAGCCAGGCCTTATAATTGGTAGGGAGCGCTTCAGCCTCGGATTTAGCCGTATCGGGCCTATCTGAGACCTGTGAGGAACTTCCTTCCTATCTTGCCAACTAACCTCCTAACCCTGGTCTGTTGTCTCTCCAGCCTCAACTATTCATTCAGCCTCGCCACTCACCCCTTCCAATCAGCCTTTCTCAAATTCTCCATTCCCGACGATAACCACCTTCTGATTCCAAATAGGGGAATTTTCCACCGTACCTCTAGGCTCCAAGCGC
Source organism: Stipitochalara longipes BDJ (assembly GCA_009732865.1). NCBI lineage: Eukaryota > Fungi > Ascomycota > Leotiomycetes > Helotiales > Hamatocanthoscyphaceae > Stipitochalara > Stipitochalara longipes. Next base: position 1,538,183 of record ML769346.1, on the reverse strand, counting down.
ATAAGAGAGACAGGCTCTCACGCCACGACGCCTCAAGCATCCCATCGGACGGAGACTCCGCCTCTGAAGGCTCTCGCCAAGACTGAAGGGATGAAACTAGAGCAAAGAGCTAGGCATCCTGCTGGACTTTATCGATATTTATGGAGCAGGTCACTTCAAGCTTTTCAGTTAAAAATATGGCTTGCATCTGGTCTGTGTGATTCGGCGAGCGAGACATTTCAAGCCTTTCATCAAAGCGTCTAGCGTACGGCGACTTCAAGCCCAGTTCGTCATATGTTTCACTGTCAGCGGGATATTGCCAGCGATGCCTTAAATATGATAGAATTCCTTTCAGTTCTCTATCCAGTCGGTGCAGCAAATCAACACTACTTGGCATCTATACATTTCATCGAGTTATGGTCCATATCGAGCTTGTATATTCCCTAGTGGGCATTCTACAGAGTTAGCAGCTTCATTTAATGCGAGATTCAATGTTTATTTGTACCTACTATTTATTTATATCGCGTCAAGTATTGTGGAACACGCACACTAATAGATAAAAACTCGTACGGGAAGAGTGGGCAATCTAGTGTACCAGGAGATAGTAAGTGTACTTGAAGGGAATAGCTGCCATATATATGCCAACGGGTGTGAAGAAAGATATTGCGTTCAGTAGAGGTATTTTTCATTCACAAACATTGCATAATCTGTAGCGATGTTGGGCTGGAAATTGGTTGCGATATAATATTATTGAGAAACTGTCTTGAGGATGGTTTATTGAATCTGAAACTCGAATTAGTAGCATAAAATATTGGCAAATATGAAGCAATTTTGATTTATATAGCATGTGTGGCCGCGACGAATCAGTTTCTAAACGGCAATCGAGCTCATGGATATCATGTGATCGGAACCAGACCTACCTCACTTGTAAAACAAAGATCAGTGTTGGAGATGAACGTCTGCATAGAACATAATTTTTTTACCTCTAAGACAGTTAATCTGCTTAATTTTGCTAAATTTACTACAGTATTGAGAGGATAAATTAATGAGAGTGTTAATAGGTCTGATAACGATAACTCCAAGCACTTCGTCTCCATCACATCCTACGTCCTAACAGCGGGCCTTCTACCTAAAAGATTGTCGACTGCCATCTCTCTCCCTTCTTAATTAGGAGAACGCTGGTCCCCTTCACAATTCGTACACATTTCCTGCGAAAAACGCTTGTTAGCTAGTTGCTGCCGCACGAACAAAAGTAGATCTATTGCTTGCTTACCTGCTGGATATTCCAACAAGGGTCCGGGAACATACAGTTTGGATAACAAGTGCAATCGTTTTGTTCCCAATCATCCAGAGCCCAGTCGCAAGCTTCGGCGTTTTGACGCGCAATATGTTTCGGGGCTGAACCAGAATTTAAGGCCATGGCTGCAACGGACGTTGCAAGTACGCTAATGAGAAATAACTTCATGATGAAGATTAAGTGTGGCTGGTAGTCCAAAAGATGGTTTGAGGAGTGGATGAAGAGTCTTTTGAGAAGTGGTACAGAAAAAAGTAACGACAGCTCGGTAAAGCTCCTTTATATATTGCTTCGTATTGGAAACAGACGTGCACCGTATACAAAAATAGCTAAAGCCAAACAACCACTATTCGTAGCTATCCGTAAACGGAACGGTGATCAGGAGAAGCCAAACTAATATTGCGCCAGGAAGCCAACGACAAGGAATCAAGTACCTACACCACCCCCGCCCGAATCACTGTATAGGAACCCAAGGAGAACCCAAGGGCATAGAGCTTACATACTACCTCGGTAACTTATTCCGTCCAGGAACGAGATAGCCAATGAAACTTCAGAACTACAAGCGAAGCTGACACAGCGTCCGTTTACTACTCAGAAGTGGTCACGAGTCTGGAGTATCTATTGGCAGGCATCACGGACGTATCTATAGAATAACTAGGGGTTGAGAGCGAGATTGCCTGTACAGGAGTTCGATTGGTGCTGGAGCATTGAATTAAACGTATGAAGAAACTTTTTGTTCGGATGCTTACTGAAAAGGCTTACCAGTAAGCTAAGGGAAGGTTACAACATGACTTTTAAAGCTGGCTAGAACGAATTATTCAATTTCCTCAAGTCAAACATGTCAACCCTGAACTCCCCTTTCATTGAATTGGGGAATACATACTAGTCCCAATATAATTCGGAAGATAGCTCCTCCGCAATGAAACCCTATTTGAGAGAGAAGTGAGCCGGTTCTCCTCAGAACACACAGGGGCATTCCTATTTCGTTCTCGTTCCCAGCAGCAGTTCTCTAAGTTTGAATCCAGAAGACTTCTGTATGAGGTAAGCCTCTCTGACTAAAACTTGTTCACTAGGATAAGGCTCGAGCACTTATTCTCGAGTATTCGGGACAAAGTGGGCAACTTATTGCAGCATAGAGTAACCTAACTCAAAGCTGTGAATCCTCAAAAAAGAGGAAGTGGTATCCCGAACTATCGATTTCCATGAGGAATATATTCGACTGCTTAACAATCTTCGCTCAAGCGACTTACATTCTGGGAAACTGGATAAACTGCAGGAATGACAGTTCGGCATATCTTAGTACAGGATGCAGAGTCATATATCTAAAGCTTTTACCTAACGTCAGAAACGCCTTAAAATTGGATTATAGGTTTATAATCAAGTACTTTTACTCGTCTAAATAATATGTAAAAGAGGGTAAGACGACCAGGTACGTGTTCGTCTATTTTAACTTCTCACGCTCCCGTCAAGCTTACTTATTTTAGCTATGCCAACTCTCGTCTAAACTCTAACTTCGTAGACGAACTCTTCCGAACGCTAAACGAAGATAGAGATCCACTTTCAACCTCCAGCTTAGTAAGCTTTATCGAATATGCAAGTGCAGTCATTCCCACAGTACCGCTACTGCAGTAAATGTCGATCTCGACATCGACTCTTGATGCTCGATAACTTTCATGCAAGGCAATCCTATTTCTCCCCTTGCTTCATCAAAGGCAACTAAGCAATCAAAGGCCAGAGAACTTAGAGGTGCTCACTCCATCGTGCGTATCAGAGATACTAGATATACGTAATAATATTCCGAATTCTTATAAAAAGAAACGATCCAATGCCTTCAAACGAGTCTTTGACCCATAGAACACCTCCCAAGACGAATCACAATCTGTCTAGCGCCTAGAACCTGGATGCAAAGCTCAACTAGAAAAGACGATCTATAGCTGAAAATAAAAGAGGCGTGTTTTTTTCTGCGTCACTCTTTTGTTGAAGAGTGGCAAGTACTACTTGTCGGATTCCAGAATTATCTACTTTAAATATAGAAGATATTATCTCGACTTTTAATATAAAAACAACACGTAAGTGCAAAAAGAAAAATTAAGAGGTTCAGCGCATATCAATACAAGAACATCCCACACGAGGAGGGACTACAGAATATCGATATCCGCAAAGACGCAAATCGATGTTCTGTCGGAATATTCGAATGTGGAAATAATATGCTGAGAATAATATTCTACTTTGCACGTTCGAAATAGCACTCGCCAACCCTCACTTCTCATCAGAAATGAATTCAACACTCTAATTTCAAGTCTTTTGTTCCTAAAAGATATCTAGGAAAAGCTAATGCTAAAGCTAGTTCATGCTTTCGAGACTGAAATATAGGAGAATGTACAATCTGCTACCGAATAAATCGCAACGACAACGTGGAGTGGGGTGTAGATATACGTCAAGAGACGAGAAAAAACGACGGCGCATGGCTGATGATTTAAATGTACCACGGGATGCTGGAAGATTCAAAGCTTGGTATAGAGACGAAGGTGTAGAACGGGATTGGAACCTGGATTCGTAATGTCAATGTACCAGTTTGGAATAGTACATTTCAGGAACCAGAGTTATATAATTCACGAGCTACACAATCGAAATGTTCCACTTAGAAACGGTACATTGTAAAAAACGGAGAGTACAATGTTCCGTGTAGCCGACGAACATTGGCAGGTGGGTCAAGGTCAATGTCCCACCTAATTTCAACACATTCATCACATCACAAAAACACAACCTCATATTCTTATTCTAATTTTCATTTCATTTACTTTCTTTCTGCCCTCAAGCCGAAAGCCGAACCGCTATGCATCTATGCTGTGCATCATCTCATCTCTCCCTCTCGCAGAGAAGAAAGAGCAAGAGCTACCCACTAATCCGTGGAAAAACAGATGTAAAAGAAGGCCATAGGCAAAAACACGCAAAACAACGCCATGCAAGATGTGAATGTGATGAATCTACAAAGAGCAATCTCGTCCTATTGTCCTATTGTCCGAAACCCGGCTTTAATGTCCCCCATGCATGTGGCGCTTTAGGTGGCGCTTGCGGCCAGGTGCGATGACGGTGGTGGTGGTGATGGGGTCGGTGACGGTCACGATTTCTTCGACCCAGAGGACCTCGAGGACTGCGTGGCCCGAGGTCGTGTATTGCGTGCTGAAGAAGCTCTCCGTATTACTCGCAGCAGCTACTGGAGGCGTGGTAACAGCAGGTGCCGCAACCGTGGCAGAGGTCGGGATTGAGACGGCGAAGATGCCGCCTGGGATATAGGTATCGGTTGATGCGAGGGACTGTCCGGCTGAGTACCCGAGCGTGGGTATCGGGACGGCGCTCGCAGCGGAGGAAGGAGCAGGCGGTGCGCCGGTCACGGGAGAGCCAGCTGTGGCGCCGGAAGCCAGACCGGGGCCAGAGGCGATGGGTACGTTGCCTGGGAGCGCTGAAATGGGGCCTACGACATTCTCGGAGTCGATCGCGGAGGGGAGAGTGATATTGCAGTTTGAGTCCTCAGCTTGGATGTCGAAGAGCGGGCAGTCCGAGATTTGGCCGGAGAGGTTGGTGCACTGGTCGACGGCCTTTTGGAGGAAGGCAGGGTCCCAACCCATCATGAAGTCGCCGTGGTATCCAAAGCCTGCACGGAGGTTAGTAAAGGTTGAGATAAGGGGAAAAGGGGGAGCATATACCAGTTGGATCACCGTTGGCAAGAACGAATTGTCCAGCTTGACCGACAAACTCATAGGTGTTCCAGATAGTCTCGTAGAACAAAGATGGCAGGCGGAGAGGGAAGCCAGATGGGCAATCACCAGTCATGACTTCGCTTGGGTAGGCGACGTGCTCCTTCTGGTCCTTGATATCAAAGTTCTGACCATCCCAGCAACTTGGGAACATCAACTCGAGACGGACACCATCAACACAGTTGGCATCGAGGTAAGCCTTGTCGGGCAGGAAGTGGCGATAGAGGGAACCTTCAGGAGTCTTCTGGTAGTTGAGACAGTTGAACCCCACGGCAGCTTGTTCGAGGAAGGCTTGAGTATTGTATGGAGCTTGATACCAGAGAGACTTTTGGATGTCGGGAACCGGGTAGGTGAAGTTCCGTTGATTGGTGTTGCCAGCGATCATACGGAAGTCTGCGGGGAAGGCAGACAAAGTAGTATTGCCAGCGTTTGGGTAGAGGAGATAGTACCTTTGAGCAGTGTTAGTAAATATCTTATGTCAAGAGATGAAAGGAAAAGCTGGACAAAAGCGAAAGAATCCCGCTTGAGATGCAGACCGATTTCCCGGTCTTTAGCTCAAAGCGAGCCACTCCCGTCGCAAATTGCAAAGAGGAAAGGTCAAGCCTCGTTCAAAAGCGAACGCTCTTCGTCGCAACAAGACGACGATTCCCCGCACTTGTCACCTGACCAATGCCATTCACACAAGACATAAAGAAAGAGGTGAAACGCTTAAAAGAAGGGAGAAATGACGTACGCAAGCATGCCTCCAACCTGATCAACCAAATGGTACTGGCCACCCCCATCGACGAAGTAGAGAGCCGGGGTCCAGTAGGCAGACTTGTCTTGAGTAACCTGACACGAGGTGCAAGAACCACTAATCAAGTCATTATACGAAGAATCGATGCTGAAACCTGGAGCCCAAGCAGTTAGCATTGTGCAAAAGCGAAGACTTGTCGCCAAGACGAAGCCGTAGAGCTTGTTCTGGGGAAGGACGTACCGGAAGAGCCATGGATGGCATGTGCATGTTGAGAGATCACACCGGGGGAGACGAGGGGATCGATACGGGCAAGGCCGGAGCGGGTGCGACATGGCATGCGCCAGAAAGCATTGGTGGGTGCAAGGAGAAGGAAGCCAGCCATCAAGGCAGCTCCGGAGAAAGCGAAATGCATGTTGGACAGTACGATTGTAGGAATTGGTGGCCTGCACGCAGGAAAAAGACTTTGAAAGCTTGGAGAGAGATGAAAGAGTCCCTGCAGGTGAGAAGGAATGATCACACTGCTAAGCAAGGCGTTGGTATCGTTGCGTTGTGGTGCAAAAGAAAAGAGTTGTAAGGAAGATGAAGATCGGAGGAGCGGAGTCGAGATCGAAGTTGATATACCACGTTAGTGTCCCTCTCTGCCTTCGCGTGAGTGGCGCTAGCGCGGGAGCAAGATAACTTAGTTCTCTGGCTTCCGATTAACGAGACCTGAAATAAGGTATAGCCGAGCTTCGTCCAGGTATTCTGAAATCCAGGTGGTGATATGTTGGTCCAAAAGTTCCCTAGTGTCCAACAGCACTTGCACCAATTCCTCTTTTCAGCTCCACTTCTAAATCCAATTCAAGTTCTTTCCCAGATATCTCTTTCTCCAAAGGTTCCAATTCTTTCAATTCCCTTCACGTGTTTTGTTGTTCCAGTCCAGATGTCTCGCAGTGTTCTGCAGCTCGTGTCGTCGTCCAAACCAAACCAAACCACCAACGTCTATGCAAAAGAGCGGAAAGTCGTTCCTTGTCGCAAAACCCAATCTAAAGAACGAATTTGGGTCCTAGCCCGAGTGTAAGGAGCGTATGCGAAAGAATGTAAAGGGCGCGATCAAGCAATAAAGACAGCGAAAGGAACGATGGGTGCAGGCGACGGTGAGGTTGGGGAGCAAGAGCGAAGAAAAGGGAAAGGTGCGGAGGATAAACGTCAAACAAGTACACTGGTACCTGGCATATCGTGAAAGCCAAGGGCTGCACTGAGGGCCATCTGGGCCGTGCATGGGGACTGCGATTGGCTGGGGCGGTGGCGGCAGATTGGGAGGGTGAAGGCATGATCCTGCACTGCCAGGAATAACTGGCTGGGTGACGGGGTGGTCCTGGGGGGCCCTGGGGGGCGGTGTTCTTGAGACAGCCGATCGCAAAGGGGGGCCTGGGGGGGCCGTGGCTGCTGGCTCAGGGGGGAGTCTGTGTGGGCGAGCGAGTGTGTTGTTTCTCACGATGGTTGCATGGTTTCCCAAGTGGGCAAACCTGTTCCTGCGCTGTGGTTTGCTCAGCTGGACATCTGACATGCGCAGCTTCCCTTCTGCGTCCTCCGTTGCCAAGGTCGTAAGGCAACCTGTAAGCGCTCTGCAGTCTCCCGTCTGTCTGGTCGTGTCTGGCGGTGGTCCTCTCCTCTCCTTGTGTTTCGTCTGAAGAGTGGTCGTTTGTCTGCACAACACCAAGCGATCTGGAGAACCGGGCCCCCAAGGCGTCAACCTGAAACGGCCGTCCTTGCCCCACCAACAGCTGAGCAGCCAATGGCGGCAGCCGCAGCGAGCGCGCACACCCCCACTTGCTCGAAGCGGTTAAACACATCCCATGGGCAGGGGACTTCTATTTTCAGGGGAGGAGGTGATTACCTCAGCCAGGGACCACCAGGAGGAGAGGAGATCAATCTTTTAGAAACCAAAATGACGGGTAAGAGGAGACGATCTCGTGGAAGAAGGCAAAAGATCAGATGAGATGAGCAGCCTCATCTCCTGCTGCTCCCGAATAGCAACTGCTTACGCCACTGCCCCGTCCGCATAAAACACTTCAGCCAGAATCCTGCCCCAAAATAACCAACGACCCCCCCAACACGGCTGCGATTCCCATCAGTCAGCCCCGGAATTGGAAGTTGGGAAAACTGGAGTTGGAACTTCTATTTTCCTTCTGTTGGAGAAAGAAACTGGGAATACGCATACGGTATGCGATATGCAGTTTGATGCACGAGTGGCTGTGCAGGCTCAATCTCGTTACTTTTTGTAGATCCAGCTGCTTGTTCCGCGAGCCTCAAACCCGAGCTGTGTGATCTCCGAATCGTTCGTCTGCTCGCGTCACTTCGCCCGCACATCACCATTTCCCCCCTTCCCTTCCCTTCCCTTCCTCGACCCACCACCAATCTGCATAAATTCCCGCCTGTTTCCCTTTCTCCAGTAGATTTTCGTTTGTGCAATTTTATGAATTCCCTTCCCTCATCTGTACCGCTTTCGGGAGTTGCGACGCGAGATTTCAGAAGTGTTCTGGAAGCTTGGCCTTCATTTGGGCACTGCGAAAAGGTCGTTTGGGTGTGCGGGATGGCCGATTTGTTTGGGATCCGCGGCTAAGCTTTCATCCCACGTTCACTTCAATTTGCAATTCGTTTCGAAGCTTTTCGCGCTGACGAGGCGGGACACGCTTCTCATCTCCGAATTGAGATGAAGTTTGTTTCGAGATGGTAGGAGAGATGAGATGAAATCACGTGTATGGGGATGTTTTATGTCCTCGGCTGGGAGAACGGGTCGCTGGTGCGATTGGCACTGGAGATGCGGAATATGGAACCGGAAGTGAGAAGTGGAATCAGCGTGTTGGGAAGCAGAGAATAGCAGGTGCGAAGCTTCCGCTGGTCGGAGATTCGTTCCATTGACCGCCTGCCTATTCCAACTCCAAGTCTCCCACATGCTTCATACTTGAACGATGGCATGTGGGATTGAATTGGAGCACCGTGTCTTCCCAAATATGGTTTGAGTTCTCCTTGTGCGTCTCTTTACTCTGCCATGAACTCTACTGCTCATCCCCCCTCTTACATTTCCACTTCGCTGAACGAGATAATTTAGGGAGGGGAAGGTGACGAGTACGATATGGCAGGACCCAAGATATTAGAGTTCAGGTATTCAGCAGCGAGTACGAATTAGAGAATCTGATACCCACTTTCTCTTTTCTCTTCATATTCAGCTAGATTTGTGCTAAGATGAGGGAAATGTGCTAGACATAAACCATGTCCTGATTCTTTCCCTCAATCTGAATGACCGGCTGGCCTCGCGAGTGTAGGGGCACGTACTTGGGATAACAGAAAATAACGAGAAAGGTGAGGAGAGTATCACATCTCTTGGACATCCAAAGCACCAGAACTTGCACACAACATCGAAATCCAACGCATTGCATTACATTTTCTGTCTACCGTAGAACGCCTGGGTATTTTCCTATCCATTCCATGCAGAATCGTCAATCATATCCACCCATCCCATGACGCCATGTCTAGAAACAGATTCCCAACTTAACGCCACCCAGTCATCCAATCCATGCTCAAGGCTCAGTAGATCCAGAAGTTGCACCGCGATCAGCGCTCTTCTTTGCCGGCGCGTCCAGGTCCTCGAATTTGTTGCGAGCGATGTAGCAATTCTCCATCGCAGAGTTGAAGCGCTCCTCGCCCGGGGGCAGACAGACGGAAAGATAGGTGTTGGTGGTGAATTTGACGATAAAGAGCGAGAAATTGGGGAGCTTCATCTCTAAAAGAGAGAACTGCTCCGCGCTCTTCGGGGTACCAGTGTAGCGGCTGGTGGTCTGCTTGAAGTTCTTGATGATATTGCTGAAGCGCTCGAAACGGTCGGAGGTAGGGTTCGTGCCGCCGATTTCGCTGCACCAGGAAGATACGACGAGGAAAGAAGACCGCTCGAAGAGCAGGACTTCCTCTGCCTCGATCATCTCGCCCAATTCACCAAGATGCCTCTCGATTTGGTCGAGATTTGGGACGAGATCGTGGATGATTTCTGCCCATGCCTTGTAGAGAGATTGGTCCCATATAGAGGTAGCAAATGGAATAGGAGCGAAGGCGTCGGACTTGGATCGGATGAGAGCAACTCGATCGTTGTATATATCTTCGCGTTGATTCGGAACGACCAGATCCATCTTGTGGACGAGTATATACACGCTTGAGGTAGGAGAGAATTGTCCGAGGGCAGCAATGATGGAGCGGTATGTGAGGAGATCGCGGTCAAAGTCTCGGGATTCGATATCAAAGACATATATGAGGACACCGACGTTGGAGAAGACATGTTGTCGTTGTTGCGAGAGGTAGTTTTCCATGAAGGCATCTTGTCTGACACTGTGTCAGCAATGGTCTGGAAATTCGGATGACATGAAATATAGCAGCACAAGCTGGAGGGAGCTTTGAAGAGCCCATTGATGGCACCACGCTGCATCTGAGCTACGCTATAGGTCATATTGAGGTCTGCCAGCAGCTCTTCTATCTGTTTGCAGGCAAGGCTGAAAGAGGGGTCTTTGTATGACAATTGAAAGGCATTGGCAACTCACCCGCCACAGTCCCAGAGATTGAGAGTCAGGTTGCCAAGGAACTTGACAGAACTGAGGTCGACATCAATGGTAGCTCCCAAGCGCCTGGTATCCTTCGCAACGTAGTTGGAGAAGATGATGCTCCTCATGGAGCTCTTGCCGGAGCCAGACTTGCCCATAAGCAGAACCTTCTTCTTCTTTTGCTTACGTGGCTCAGAGGCCGGAGAGGCAGTGGAGTCGTTCAGGTTATCCATGTCGTCGGAATCGCTTTCGTGGGACGAGATGATTCTTCCTCTGGCCTCGGTATAGTGATAGATATCGCACCCCACTCGAACTGGTGGAAAGACCAGAGGACCCTTGTCAAGCTTCGATGGTGGTTGGCCCATGCTAGCGCCGCCGATGTTTACCCGTGATGCGAATTTCTCGGTGTTGAGCAGTTCAAGCCGGCTTGCTTCGGTTAGCCAGGTGAGTCATGTGACTCGAGACTTCACCTCCATTCCATGATCAATTGTCCTAGCTTAGCTGTATATAACCCATTTCAGCATGACAACGATTATCCAAGCACACCTCTGTGCAATATCCCAGCCTCGGAAACTCTTCTGCTTATCCTTTTATACTCAAGCATATCTAACTTTGATTTTGAGCATTCAACTTTCCTTAACCTCGGAGCTTCTGGCTCAGAGAGACCGTCCAACCCTCAATTTTCCTCGTAGCCACATCAATATACTCATTTTCCAAAAGAATTTTGACCCTTGGAAATAACAAGCTGGACTTGAAGCAGATAAGAGATGGCCATATTCATCATGTGAGGGCATGTTGCAGGTCTATGTTCGGTAGAAGCAGGAAAGCCAAGTCTGGAATAAGTTGTCCTCACCCAATCATATTTAGAGCTAAGAATTCTGCTAATAAGAACCGGGAATCACTTTAAGCTGTCAACGGAGCTAAACCAAATCCTATTCGCAGGTGCCTGCCAATTCTGGTCTAGATAGCGCCAATATCCGCTAGTGCTTCGGTCCGCGTCTGAGGATCCACGTCGTCCTTGGACTCAGCCTTACAGATTTGCGTTGCCTCCGGATCGACATACGCCAGCAATCATGATGATCGAAGATGTCAGGCCCTTGATTGGAGGACTTGTTCGCTTTATATGGATATCTTCGGGTTTCCCACTTTGTGTTCCCGATCCGCCATCAAGTTCACCGGCGCCACTTTGCCGTGAAACAAGACCTTGAAGTCGCTTCGAGCTTGGCTGTCACTCCTGAGCTTTGTTTTGAGCCTTTTACGTCACTACTCACTTCAAACCCACTTTCCCCATGTCTCGATCGAGTTGAAGCTATGAAGCTTACCCACTAGAACTTACTCGTACTCTCGAGCTAGTTCCTGTCTCCATAGTGCAGGCATCCAGCAGAATCTCATATTCCAAAGCAGTGTCTATCAACTAGGCCGGGGACAGCGAGATCAACAATTTTACACCTGTTATGCTGGCAGAATGGCCTCTAACCTCATCTGCAGAGTCAGCCAGTTACAAATTATCACGTGGCTGTCACGGCAGCTAAGAGGCGAGCAGTAGCTAAGGAAGCGTCTAAAGATAGGCCTTTCAATTTTGACATCTGCTGTCAAAATCCTTGTCCTTTACGTGAGAGTGGCTAAGAGTAAATTGGCAGTGCCGAGCGGCTATCAATGAAGCTTGCCACAGCTGTCAGACAGCTTCGAGAGTCCTCTCTCCAGTCCCCGCAAAATTCTCGAAAGCTGCGCCTTCAGATTTGCACATTGTTGACGTAAGTCTCATTTTTCTGTACTTCGTCGGCTACTTAGGTTAACGTCAATAAGAAATCTTGTTTGCAAACTCGCCAGCACCGCAATTTCCTCCTCGTGTTCTCCATCAGAGCTTTCTTGCAACTCCGAGCTTGTTTCAACCACTACATATGCGCCAAGCCAAGTGGCATCCAATGGTAGCATATCTCTCCACAATGTCTTTCACACTACCAGCACCCAACTCGACTTGATCCCTTTTCAGGCAATGACTGCGAACAACGTTTGCGGGAGGACCTTGCTCTAGTATGCCCTGGCACAAATGGTGCGATCCGGAATACTGGATTTGTTTACGTCCAGAGCCGCCCCTTTTGTCATGATCACCAGAATTTGGAAAGCTGAGCTAGAGGTACGAGGTCCATGGAGCTCTCCTGGCACTCCTTATAATCTCGTTCTCCCGTACTCTCATTTCTCTATTTAAAATCCCCCCATGCAAAATGATTTTCACGTCTGCTTTTGTAGCTGCTTTCGCAGCAGGCGCTCTTTCTCCTCCAACTGCATCTAATGACACATCTCCCAGCTCGAATCCTTGTGGTTACATAACACAGCAAGTAACTGCGTTTTACAGCAATTCGTCAAGTAAGTCCAGAGCTCCAAGTCTCACAGCCAAAGCCTGACGATCTACAGATAGCGACAGCGCATACACTTTCAAACCTTCGCTCGGTTTGGCATGTCTTCAGTCTTCTGTTATCGATAATGAACTTGCTACAAGCTACGTTAAGGAAGTGAAGAAGTATTTGGAATTTCAATCGACTGTAGCATATCTGAAAAGTATGCTGCTCGCCTGTCTCATTAATCTTCTCAATACTAACGCCTACCTCCTCAGATCCTCCTTCTGACTACTTTATCCATCCACCGATCTTCTGGGCGGCCTCGATGAAATTACGAGCAAAGCAGCTGCGGGTGGTTACTCAAGCCAGTATGACTTTGATCTTGCCTTGAACAACCTTGTAGCATCAGACCATGAGGGGTCATCTCTTCTTACAAACGTGCACGACCGCAAGCATTTCGTACCAACGAGGATACCCCACGTGCTTGCAATTGGTCTCCGTTTCTGAAGACAGTCTTCAGCTCCCACAAGTTTACATATACGGTAAGCAGCTGCTGGTCATTCATCTAGAACAATGCAGCTAATGTGATACATAGATGACCTATTCGCTAGTGCCAACAATTTTTCGGTCTCCAAGATCGTCAGCATCAACGGCCAGAACGTCTCAGAATATCTCGAAAATTTTGCTTTAAGTGAGAACTCAGATCCTGATGCGGCTTACAACACCATTTTGTGGAATTATGGCCTCGCGCCTGGGTCAGGGTAAGTGCAGCTTTCTGGTCATTCTACTCCTGAGCGTACGAGGTTTCCAGCGGTTTCGATGGAGCTTTCACCTTACCCAGTACATATGAGTTCCCTGACGATTACACCAACCTTACATTTGCCAATGGCACGACGCTGCCTGTGGAAAACTACGCATTTGTCACTGCAGAAACCTGGTCCACAGACATTGTCGACGGCAAGACCTTCACCGAGTTCTTCTGCATTGCACCAGCTCAGACAAGCACAACCTCGTCTACGTCCAATGCCACTTCTACGACATCGTCAACTGCTTCTACAACAAGCCCTACAGGAACAACGGCCCCAAAATTGCTTGGTTACCCATACGGTGCCGTTGCTAAAGACCCCAACAATCAAGTCGCCGGATATTTTCTAAATAGCACTGGACTCGATGATACTGCTGTCCTCCGGATCGCTTCATTCGCAAATGAGACCGTGCTCATACCTAGCGATGGGGCATTGTCATTCGTGAATGCCACGAAGGACTTCTTTGCCGCTGCAGCTGCTGCAAACAAGACCAAGCTCATCATTGACGTTTCTGGCAACGGAGGTGGAAATACTCTTCTGCCAAACGATGTCGTAAAGGGCCTCCGTCGTGAAACCCCATGTGCCAAAACTGACAATAATATAGTTCAAGCGTCTCTTCCCTGACATTGAGCCATACGGCGCCTCAAGACTTCGTGGAAATGATGCAGCCAATATCTACGGCTCAACATTTGCTGCTGTTCCCGACAGTGATCTGATAATCATGCAGAGCGACAGTGACGTTGCTGCTGAATACAAAGCTGGGATTTACACCTCACCATGAGACTATCGCAGTGCCCTTACCACTGACCTCCAAAACTTCACCGGCTGGTCAGCAGGCGAAGACCCTTTCTACCCACTGGACATAAACAATGGCGATAATTTCACAGCTCTGAGTCGAACTCCGCTGAACAGCACGCTGTATGATGAAACAACTGATTTTATTATCCCATACGGGTATGCTGGCCAGCCCGAGAATCCTCAACCGTTCGCCACTGAGAACATCATCCTGCTCACTGATGGAATTTGCGCTTCCGGTGGGACTTCCCTCTCTTGCTAAAAATACCTGAACTAATGTAACAACAAGCCTGTTCCATCTTCGCCGAATTCCTCACCCGCCAAGCGGGCATCAAGACCATTGTCGTAGGCGGACGTCCCCAAATCGCACCAATGCAAGCAATCGGCGGTACAAAAGGCTCGCAAGCGTACTACTACAGCAATCTAGTCGAGCAATCTGAAGCCATGGTGTCCAACCTCTCCTCCTACGTCCCTAAATCCCTCATCTCATCCCTCAACGACACTCTCCCCGGTCTCAACCCTCTCCCACTCGGCGATCCTTCCGCTCTCGCAAAAAATAGCTTGAATCTGAGGGACAATATCTCAGAGGGTGATACTCAGGGTATTCCACTGCAGTTTATTTTCGAGCCGGCCAACTGTAGGATCTTTTACACGGCGGACAGTGTGACTGAGCCGGCCGCGCTTTGGGAGCAGGTTGTGGGTGTTGCGTGGGGTGGGGCGAAATGTGCTTGGGGTAGCATGGATACAGTGGTTGGGAATAATGGGACGGGTATTGGGGGTGGAAGTGGAAGTGGAAGTGGCAGCGGCACGCAGACGCCTACGAATGGCGCTGAGGGGTTGAGAAGTGGGGTGGTGAGTTTGGTGGTTGCGGTTGCTGCTGTGGCGGCCTTGTTGTAGGAGTATGGTGAGAGGGATGAGGCAAGGGGATGCGCTTGTACACCCAACAAGTAATCGTAATCTATCAAGATGTGCAACATTGCAAATATCTTTACATTGCCAAGTCGGTATCGGTTTCGTTGTATGAAGATCAGGGTGGAGGTTTAGGAGACAGGAGAGCTCGAAACCAGCGCACAGAACGAAGTTTGCTCTTCGAGCTGGAATTCGATGTTCCAATTTCCTCTGATTTGGCACTGGTTCCAATCCCACTATCATTGAAGGAGTCTTGTTGCGAGAGGTCGTTGGCATGTGTGCTGCTCCCGGTTGATGCATCTTGATCTGTCGTTGAATCCTCTTTTGGATGTTGCGACCACCAGGATGTGAACTGCTTGGTAGTTCCCTCACTTCTCCCAAATATGACTGCTCCATCCTCAGCCTCATCGAAGCAATCGGGAAGCGCTTTCTCTCCTCGATTGCTTCTGTGGTACAATGTTTGCACTCGGTCGCATGGGGATTTGCACGAATCCGTGCAGTCACCAAACAAGGCTCCCCCTTGGTGCCAATAAATTCCCTCGATAACTTCCAAAGGTCTGTCTTGCAGGCTTCTCCCCGCATCCCGACAGATTTCTCTCAAGTGACGTACACGAGCTACGAGATAGTCTCGCTCACATGGAACGATCTCCCAGGACGAACACAGCTTGTTGCCATTCTCGTTCGGCCGTATCAAGTTCCCAAAACCCTTTGCCATCAGAGTTACGGCATCGATCGACCGAACAAATTCAACCCAGCCCCTGGCACTCGGCTTAAGGAACGCCGCTCTGGCGCGAATCTTCTTGTTCCTCATCACCATGTCCAAGAATTCATACCCGTCTAAACGATCTCGCGTTGCGACTCGAATCTCTTTTCCTACTCCTTCTATATCCATTTGGTGGTCGTACATAATTTCCAGAAGCTCCCAGTGGTTTAGGACCAGATCTTTCACACCATATTCTCGTACTAAAGATATGGGTTGGCCGAAGCCTGGCGTGTCTTTTAGGAGAGTGAGATTATTCGATTCCCCGATTTTGTTTAGGGCGTTCAAGGCTGCTTTGGCACCATCGCTCGGGTCAGTGTGCGGGAACTCCGTGATAACATCATTAATGAGGGGGAAGTCAGAGTATGGTTCGTGCGACAAGGAAGTACGAGCCAAATGTATCAAGGCGTTTGCTCCATCGACGAGCCAGCCTCGACGATCCTCTGTGTCGTAAAGTACCACGTTCATTCGACTGGCTTCATGTATTTTTAGGCGATACGGAAGTTCTGACGAGAAGCCCACGCCTCGGTCCTTCTGTCCAATTGTGGCCGTGACTTTTGCATTTATATATCTTCCACCGGTGATACTAACTTTGTCCAGCAGGATAGGCCGTCGAGGATAACTCAAATCGGTTGCTTTTATGCAATCATACGCTATGTCTTTGGAATCAGAACCTAAGTAGGTGACGTGTCAGCAGTCGTTCGTTGTAGTGCAACAATGGGTGAAATATTTACGTACCAGTGTGGAGAGACACCGACGAGGACCATCCCAGAAAGTTGCGTGTCGAGCCAAGACTCAGGCATGTGTAATTTACAGAATCTACCTTTTCGCGCAACTGATACGTCCTCGCTGCCAAGTAAGGCATGCGCTTATTGCTCTCGTTGAATAGGAAATGCCAGATGACTGAGTTCTCTACCCGTTTCGTGGGTACGAACATTGTTGAAAACCCCTTGATAACAAGCTGGTCGCCAAAGACAGTAGCTCGATCAGCTCCCCCAAGTTGAGCCATGATGTCTAAAGGAATTTCTAGGCCCTTCTCAGAGTTGATTCTTGCTGGGATCGGAAACCCTTTTACGATGACCGAGTTTCGAAATAGAGCTTGCCAGCAGCCACCATTTTGCGCAGATTCTTCTGGCGTCAACTTTTCCATGCGATAATTGAAAACCCAACGAGGTTTGTAGAGATAGTTCTCGAAAGATGTTCCAACGTAAGCAATCTGGTCATGGAAAGGCGACGCTCTGCAAGCAGCGCCCAACCAAGCCAATAGTTCTCCCGTATCTGCTATGCTTATAGCTGAACCTTGGGCCGTGACGGTCAACAACTTAGTGTCGAGCTGGATTTTGAGGGAAGTGCGGTCCGAGAGACTAGTCTCATACTCGCCGAGGCCAGCAGTTTGATTGATAGCGGCTTGCAAAGCTTGAAGGGTCTCAGTGCCTAACCTTGGCCAAGTTTGTTCCACATACTCTCCGCAGGTTATAGCTTGCGCATTGTCAATACCAGAGCCTATTACCGTGACTACTTCCGTTACTGGCTGCGTCTTCCCTTTTGTGTATTGCTTTTGAAGAAAGTCGAGAGGTTGCCAGAATACTTCAAATGTGCCAGTAAAGACCGGTTTCTTAACTCTCTGCGATGTTTTTGATTCTTGGGGAAGGATTATTCGAAGAATAGAATCTCGAATTTCATCGTTGACTTGCCCATTCTTTGGCAAAGCCAGCAGTGTACCATCTGCGACTGCCCGGATCCTGGCAAGAAGTCGGTCATAGGCTTGGCTGGCAAACAAGAAAGTTTGAGCGTCTTCGGCTCCGATTATGTCTAGTGGCTCGACTTGTGGTTCACTATCCCGTGAAGATTCGCTCGCTGGCCAATCATCATCGTTCAGTTGATCCTCATCCTTGAACTGGCCGTGGATATGAGACTGAATTAACAACTGTTGATCAACTTCGGACTGGGATGGCGCATCGACTATGGGGTGATTGTACTCGGTGCCTCTTTTTGCCATCCAGTCGTGAACTTTTTCGTTGTAATCCACTCTTTCAATACTTCGATTCTCACTCCCGGAATCATCATCTAGGTTCGTGACCGAAACGCCAAACGAGGTAGCGATTTTCCTGAGACCAATCAGTTCAGGGAGTCCTGTCAAACCGCGATGAAAATAGAACAGTCAAGAATATTAGTGATAATGGTCGAAACGAACGTAGCCAACAGCTTGTTAACCGTATGAGTCAACCCATGAAGGAAATTGGTACCTTAAAAGTGATGTGTGGATCAGAGCCGCTGAAAGGAAAAGTTACCTTCTGTAACGACGGACGAATGTTGCTGCCTTTCTTTGAGTACTCGTCTCGGCTACAACAAAAAGCTCCATGGAGAATTCTTTGAGTAAGGTAGGGAGTGCAGCTGCAACTTTGTTCGCTTTCATCGCGCGCTCCGAAGAAGTATCTAGGTCAATTAAGAAGGACTCCGTGGTTTCCAATATCTTTGAGCCAAGTCTTGATATTACCTTGTCCCTGACCCTATGATCAAGTTCAGGAAGAGAGTGGCCATCGGTGTTGATAGTCTGTGTATCATCGTCACGGCTTAAGCTTTTATCTTGTGGGGGGTTCCCGGAGACTGTCGTAGGCAGGGTAGATTGAGCGACGATAGGCTGAGAAGTCAGAGGGAATTGAGTGGCACTTCTGGAGACTGTGGTACAGTGGTCAATGAGCGACTGCGAAGTTGGAAGCTGAGGTTCATCTCTAGATGATGCAAATTGACCAACAGAAGACTCAGAGGTTGGAGATTCGGGTGTTCTTGAGATACCAGCTGCAACAATTGGGATATCGTCAGGAATGATAATCTTCGCGGTAGCGATGATGCGAGCGTTCATTTTCAACTCCATGTGTAGGCTTGGTGGAGCTAGTTTCATCGTGATACTGAATGGTACAATATACGCAAAGGGCTGCGGGCCTATGACCGTGGTCTCTCGCTTTAGGCGAGAGAATTCTTCAATGGGGACACTTGACAAATCATATTCGAGGCTGTAAATCATGCATAGGTCTGGAATGGATTAATAAACACAAACGTGACGAGGAGGGATCAACAAACCAGGCTCGGCATAAGTCATACGGTCGGGAGCGTCATCCCTCTCTCCATAATATGTGAGAATAGGAATAGAACCTTTTCGAGGACTGATTTCAGAGAAGGCCACGGTGAAGGTCGTAGTCACTTCTCTAGGCTCGGTTGATAGGATCAAGTCCCCCTTCTTGATAAGCCAAATCAGCCGATCTCGAGCTATAGCGGTCTTGGTGAGCGGATCGACGACCCGATCTCCCAAATTGTGTGCTACTGCTGAAAATGGAACGTTCACGCGGACTCCATAGCTCTGATGAGAGGCGCTCATCGTGGTTATGGTATTTTGGCTCTTGTTCTCAATGCCGAAGATGGCGGCGCCGCGGACGACCGCGGACCATCTCGAAATCATCAGCCGTGGTCTCAAAAAACAATGCAGCCTCTGCTCAGAGTCTGCGGAGCATTACTTACGAAGTTTCAATACTATTTAAGTACAAGCCCCTCATATTAAGATGTTCCATGATACTTTCTTGTAAATATGGGGATTCCGCGAATCCGCCAACGAGGAATACGTTCTACCAATATCTTCAGTGGTGTACGCGTAGTATTTTCATAAGGTGTTCATACCTTGAGACCCATTCTCAAGTCCTCGAGTTGCTCTTGCTGGACGGCAATTAATTCAATGATGCGACTTACACACGGCTCGAAGAACCGCGCCATGTCGTCGCTGTCTGACTTTAGTAAAGGGAAACAATGGGGTTGCATCTACGAACTATGTAATCTCAATCTCGCCGCCTATGACTCTACTGTCTAATTCGAGATTCTCAAGAGGTGCCGGTAAGTCTAAGGTCATGGACCCCTGACTTTTCGTGAAGCGCTTCTTGAGAACATCGAACCTTTTCATCAGCTCGCGCATTCCTTCTCTTTCGGCGTCATGAGATCTAATTTTCGTGAAGAGCTGTGTTGGGTCTAAGAGCTTGTATAGTTTCTCGCCCAACAAATCTCTTAGCCATTTCTTAAAAGCTAAGTTGATGAATATAGATCCACATTTAGAACCTATGGAAGCGTAAGTCAATCTAGCAAAGCATAATGCAGCTGGAGTGCACGGGAACACTCACCGGTCGGGATTGTGACGCATTCAATTTCAAAAGTCGGGTGAAGTTGCTTCACCCTATATGATATTACGTCCTAACACATCAACATGAGAATCACAGACTCTTGGGAAGGTTACGTACGACAGTGCCTCCACCTGCATCACACAGAACGAAACTCTCACCTTTCTATCGTTGTTGTTAGTAGAGCCTGCCGCAAATTGGTTGCTATGGACACTCACCTTGAGCATGTCTCCACCACTTCTTTCCCTCAAGTATCTTGCTGTGTAGATGGCAGCCGCTTCAGGTTCTGCGACCAGCATAATTCTACGAAGTAGAGGGAAATTGGTATTGTTAAACCCGGCTTGGGTGAGAGCTCGAAACAGAGAATTTTTGGCCTTGTAAGACCAATACTAGTCATAGAAGTTAACAGTATTCAACTCGTGTTAAGGACGACACATACTGGAGGGACTGTTACAACGATTTCAACAGGCAATGTTCTCAATCCTGCTGGCTGAAAAACCGCTTCTAGAAGATACTCAAATACTCTATTCAGATAGTCTGTCACAATCTCTTCTGGTCCTTTTGACGTATATCTAGGCGCGCCCTTAGACTCGACGATATACCGGAAATCAAGATTATGCATCCCATCCAGCGCTTGCAAAATCAAGTCTAGCTCCTCCGAGGTGTCTTCGACGTCAAGCTGGAGCTTGGTATGTACCATTGCGACTGCTTGCGGACTTAGGTCTGCCCCCCATTGCCTTTCGTGATTCTGGGTTCCGAGAGAGTATGAAATCACGCTAGGTATTTTCTGATGGTTGCCCATTCGGGGCCCCCAATCTTGGACAACATCGATTTCGTTCAGCGAAGCCCGCTCCTCCACAGTGTAAGCGTAAGCAATTCCTATTTAGCAAAGTTTTTAGCTGAAAGTTCCACGCGAAAGCCTTCCAGCAAGAAAGAGACTGCATGCAGCCTACCTGTATATGTCGTGCCATAATCGATTGCAATGACCAGCCTGCGCTCCGGCATAATCACATCGTGCGCAGCCGCTATGCCTATATCATTCACCGACCGCACTGAGCGGTTACTTTGTTTTTGGAACTCAAGTGGCATCTAGACAGATTGCGTAGTCGTGGCCGGAGCTCACGAGGAAACTGAGAGCGAATGCTTAGGAGCTGGAGCGTTCTGCACTGCCAGTGATGCGTGTGAAGTCAAGCACGAAAAGGTTTGTCTCTTTCGAGGCAGAGGAGTCCCAGCGCTTGTATATCTAGATGCTGATGCTCAGACATCTCTATAAATGCGGAATGTGTCGATTCGTGGATTAAGAGGTTGACGTCCACGAGGCTCAAGTCAGCCTCACACAAGGCAAATCCACGAGGCAGAATCGCTTAGTCAGCTAGACCCCTCATTCTAGATTCAACCCCTCATCTTGCCTGCAGTTGGCACTTCGATTCATCAAAAGGTACCTTACCTTCACCATCATCTTATTCAAACTAGCTTCCTATTTACGTCAGGCAACACGTATAGTTGTAGACTCTGGACTACCAGGCTGAATAACCTATCTAAGGTTGAGGTATGCAAATAATGAACCGACTTAACCGACCAGGCTGACACTACGCGCCCTTCTAGACGTTTTAAGCACCTTCGTCAGGCTACTGCTTGCCCAGTATTACCAGTGTCCACACTATAGCGTTTGATATCGCTGTATGTCTTCTAACTGCAGCTCAAACACATGACCACCCGTAAGCATATAGGTCATCAATGCGCTCAAATTACAACTGAAAGTGGGTCCAGCAGAAATGGACCCATCCGAAAGGTGGATCCAACACCTGCGGAAAAACACTAAACGGACGTGGGCATGCATTTATTGTCCAAACAGACTTATATTCGCGACCGAGGAGTCCTTGTGGGAGCATGCGAAGGCTCAGCATCATGGGCAGCTCCCTGTCCACGAAAAGGACCACCAAGCATTCCTAGCGCAATTTGCGGCCGATTCTGTTCAGAAAAGGTCCACTCACTGCTGTCATGCATTCACTTTACTTCTATAAGGAAGCTTACTTATTCTGCAGACCAAATCTCAATCGCAACCCGGCACTGATCCCCGCCTTGGAGATCCGGGACCTGAATGAATTGATCCGTGTACGCTACGCTCTAGATGTCGAAATCTGGAGCCTGCGACATTGTAGGCGAGCTGACCGACCTATAGTAGAGGATAAGATGCGGCGATCTGATGCTGCGCTGGAGAGAATTCTTGGCATCGTCAGAGCGTGGGATACACTTCAGGCTTGGGACAGCACAGAGGATTGGCTGCGAATGCGAGAAATTAGACAGCGGCTAGAAATGGACAACAAAAGGGTATGGGCAGAAGATCCACCTTGGGGGAGTGGATCTTTGTCAATTTGATTTTAAGGTCTCGAGATAGGAATTCTAAGGTAGAGAAAACCCTAAGGTGTAAGGTTACTTGCCTTTTCGGATTTCTCGGACTTCAACCTTCGAATAGTACCAACTCAACTGTAAGAACAACGCTTGCTCGATTAAGCGTTTCCGGAGCTGAGTCGAAATGGCTGACTCGCTCCAAAGTTGTATGGGGTTTCCTTTAACGATGGTGTTTGTAGTTGTCTTGTAGATGACGAAGAAAGTGCACATCTCGGGCGTTTGGTATGCAAGAAAAGACGTAATCGCCTATATGATTAGATTGAAAATAGATATTGCTCAGACATCCGAGACATCATGCTTCATTTCCTTGCGCCCAACACAAAGTGGCACATCTTTCCCCGTCCCCCACATTCTATCCCTCTACTGAAGTTCCGAGCCAGTAACGTGTCCCCCATCTCCATGTAACTTTCCAACAAACCGTCCATCCGCATTTAGTTCCACAGGTCGCAATCCATATCCACTCTCGCCTTGGAGTTCAGTCTAATTATGCACCTGAGCCGGCGTCAAACTAACAGCAAGCTTGTTGTCCTTCACCATAAGCTCCACTCTTCCACCAACCGGTTTCCTGACTGGCTCTGGTGGCCATTGGTTCCCAGCATTCCAGCTGCATGACATCTCGCCAACCAGAATGGTCACATCAAAAGCTCCTTGCCCAAGGTCTAATTATAAGCAGGCAGGAAACAAGAAGCGCGATACTGACATACTAAACTCGAATTTGAATTTAGTCCTTTTATCTACTTATCTAAACTGACTGATATTTGTGCTCCCTTTAGTGGACCACCGGGAGCGTTCCACTTGAACCTCGAGCCTGGATGGTCGGGCGCCAGACCAGGCTCCCCGGGGACATTGTGCAAATTCTCTCTAAATGTTCCACCTGGAACGTGATAATCATTCCACATAAGCTTTCGTTTCTGCAGTTCAGGCACCAAAAGCTCCACAATATCTTCGTAACTCATTGGGTTCGAAATGTCTGGAAAGTTCAGGTGTTAATTCGCCAGATTCTTGAAGATGAGTAGGACAATAACTTACAAACGAGATTGAATCCATCAATATCGGTCTTGTGGAACCAGTCCTCCAAGATATCGGCGACTCGTTCTGGGGTTCCTGTTGGTTTTGGCGTGCTTCCAAATCCAGCCATCTTCCCAATGTACTCGGGCGTAAACGGCTCAGTGGCCTCTTTCTGCTTCAAACTGTAGTTCTTGATCACACCAGCGACTTGGTTATCGGCATGTGTCAGCTCGGTGTTGAAAGGTTCCTTGAGTGGATATTTTGACAAGTCAACGTTTGTGTATCCGCTAAACTTAGCAAGTCCGGCTTGAATACTTGCCAGCGATTTTGCCTTGTCATATTTTGCTTGTGCTTCTTCCTGCGTTTTTGCTACAGTTGGAGCCATAGCCATGAAAATCTTGACTGCTCTTGGATCTCTTCCATGCCTTACACATGCGGCACGGACGTCTCTGACATATTCAGCCAAGGAGGCGATCGTGCTATTATCGATGTAAATAGCCTCCGCATGCTTGCCAGCGAAGTCGATACCAGCTTTTGATGCTCCAGCTTGGAAGATGACCGGTGAACGTTGCGGTGAGGGGTGGGTTTGGGCATACGCATGGCAGCGGTGGTGTTTACCATCGAAATGGATTTTGTGTATTTTACTCGCGTCGTATGCCATTTCAGGCTCGATCTGGAATTTGACTGCACCGTCCTCCCACGACTGTTCCCAAAGCCTTTTTGATGTCAGTAAGGGCAAATACTTGCTGCCATGGCGAATTCAACGAACTGGTAGCACAGATCCATGTATTCATGAGCCGCTTCATAACGCTCAAGTGATGATTTTACATCATCGTGACCCATGGCCTGTGCAGCGGTGGTGTTGAAACTTGTGACGACATTCCATGCTACTCTGCCCTTGGTGACATGATCCAAAGTCGCCCAAGTTCGAGCAAGGATATATGGTGCTGTAACAAGATTAGAATTTGGCACGGCGTATTGGATTGATAATACGTGCAGATGTAACTTGTGCTCCCAGTGACTCCAAAAGAAACTGACTTGGTAACTGCTGCCATCGCAGGGATCAATGGTACAGGATCGAGGTACGCACACATCGATCATCCTCCAGCGAAGATTGCGTCTGGCTTGCCTTGATACACATCAAAAATACCGTAGACATCTGCAAAGAAGATCGAAGTGATCTTGCCTTTCTCTGCAAGCTTTGCTAGCCATAAGTAGTGATCGATTTGGGATTTTCCCTGGGTGTTATCATTGGGGTGATCTTTCCATTGACCAGTACACATCTGCATCAAAGTCACTGAATCAGCAATTTATTTCTTTGGGGGGATGAGAGGCGAGAGCTGGAAGATGCTCTCTCTCAGCCAGTGGAAGACACAGCTCGAGCTAGGGGAGATTTTTAGTTACATGACTTCCTTTGCATGCTAATTCGAAGAAATTGAGGTGCATTTGCTTGGTATTCTTCGAAGTCTCCTCGACCGAACCCATTTTGCATAGTAATTTCACGATGTTTGGTATGTCAGACTATGTTTTTTTCGAGCCTTTGTATTTTCTAAAATTTCATACAGCTTGAAAATCATGACCCTATTCTGACGGTCTCAAAGGGTGAAGTGCGGTAGTGGGATTTATTTTTCGGATTATGTTTCCGTTCATCCTTGCGGGTCGGCAGTCAGCACCCGCCCTGTAAATCCCACTGTATCCACTGCCACCGTCCCCACAGAAGCTTGTCCCAAACATAGCAAACAGGACGCGTACTGGGCTTTTGAAATGATAAGCTTTTGGCTTGGATTAAGCCTGAAGCCACAAAACTTGGCGGCATGGGGTCAACGAACCGACGCTTTTGCCGTAGTAGACCCGACTACTATTGACCCAGAAATGTCCCACGTAGATCATTGCTATCACGTTTTGGGATAAACATCAAGATAAGCGTCGTATTATAATCATCGGCCCAGGATGTATTTCTGTCCTACAATCCACTGCAGTAGCCTGCCTGTGAACACTTAAATAGAGCTTCCTCACTCCCGACTTGGCATTGCTTGGCTTCCTTGGTACAAAAAATTTCGCAGTCAATAAAGCATCCGTATCACTAGCACTACCCTTCGCAATGGTCAAATCAAGAACTGGAGGCCCCAAGTGGCTTGAGTGGGCTGAACTTCCACTCCGTAAAGATGTTTACAGCAACTACGGTACCACGAAATGGGGCAACCACGATCTCTATCCCATTCCCATGAAAGAGAGACAGTTTGGTGTATTGACATACTTTGCGTATTGGATTACGACTGGAGTAAGTGTAGGCACTTTCACCTTGGGAAGTGCCTATATCGCAGTCGGTTTGACTGCTGGTGAAACTCTTGGTGCCATTCTTGGCGGCTGCATTATCTCCTGTATTGTTGGGTGTCTCTGTGGAAAGCCTGGAATGGATTACAGTATTGGATATGTAAGTACTTTCTGGTGTGAGATCAAACCACAAGCTAAATTGATTTCCAGACTTTGATGAACAGAGCCACTTTCGGAATTTGGGGTACTAGGCTCCCAATTACTGTCGTCGGATTAGGCGGAATCGTTTACAGCGGGCTTCAATCATATTACGGTGGCGAAGCCTTTACTCTCATCTTGGGCGCTATCTTTCCCTCGTTCCATTCTATGCCAAACACGTTACCAGCGAGCACAGCCATCACAACGCAAAACTTGATTGGGTTTGTCTGCTTTATTGCAATCTACATTCCGATCGTCTGTAAGTCTTGCCTAGCATCATATCTAGCTCTTTTATAATCTTTCGGCAGGGTTCGTCCCACCCCATCAGATTAGAAAGTTTCTTTACCCATCATTCATCATGATCTGCGCCTGCTTCATTGGCCTTCTCGCCTGGGCACTTCACTCCAATGGTGGAACCGGAGATTTGATCAGCTCTCCCATTGTCCTAACAAAGTCTCAAAGAGCTTTCCGGATCGTTCAGTGCATCAGCAGCGTAGGTGGAACGTGGGGCGGAGCAGGAGAACGCTTCTCTGACTGGTCTCGTTTTGAGAAGAGGAAGAACACCGCAATGCCAGCTATGGCAATTGCCCTTCCTATTACTGTAACCATTACTGCGATGTTTGGAGTTTTTATTACTACCGCAACTGAGCGTTTAAACGGAGGCACTCCCCAATGGAACCCGCTCATCCTCATGATTACTATCCAAGAACAAACCTATACCCCGATCAGTCGATGCGCCACCTTTTTCGCCGGTGTCGCCATCCTCTCGTCGCAAATTTTCGTCAGCATAACTCAAAACACCATTCCATACGGTATGGATCTCGCTGGAATGCTCCCGCGATATCTTTCCAGACGTCGTGCCTGTTTGATCTTGGTTATCCTGACCTGCATCGCGCAACCATGGAGATTCTTGAGCCAAGCGCTGATATTCATCAACATTCTCTCGGTATTTGCTCGTAAGTATCTTTCTTCTTACAGCTAGAGAGGCAATTAATTGGAAACAGTCTACATCGCCACTTCCACTTCAATTCTCATTGCAGACTACTGATCGTCCGCAAGAGGATGTGGAAAGTTCCCGATCTCTACGTTGAAAACAGCATCTATTGGTATATGGGAGGGTGGAACCTGCGCGCTATCATCGCCTTAGCAATTGGCATGATTCCCGGACTTCTCGGATTTTTCATGACTGTTATAAACACATCTGACACGAGCAACGCCGGGGTGAAGATTTTCCAAATCTATTATTTCGTTGGGTTCCCACTTGGAGCTTTCACTTATAATGTCTTCTGCTATTTCTGGCCTCCTGCTGGCTTTGGCGAGAAGGAATCGATGCGAGAAGATGAGGGGAAGACAGGGGTATCTATTCTGGAGGGCGAGGGGATTGAGTCAATTGATGGCAAGGCAGTCGCAATCACCGAGAAAGGGAAAACGGAGAGTGATAGTTTGTGAGACTTCACCGATAAGCTTGTATACGAGAATGGGGTCATGTAATGTGGTGCTGAGTTAAGGAGAACGAATTATTCCTATGAACCGTATTTGTTCGCTTAATTTGATACTAACCCCCCCTATTCAATTTCGATCCAAATTTTTGAGATATCAAAAGATTTAGGCACGATATCTATACCGTTCATAAGCTCACAAACATCCCAGAGATAATCGAAGAACAATCTATCTTATTACTCAAGATTCCAAGTCTTTGTCTAAAATACGTAATACGGTGACCAGGCCAGGAGCTTGTAAGAAGATAGGTTAAAAATATTGTACTAATCTCCAGATAGTTATAATATCTAAGAATTTCAATTTATACCGTCTATTCATTCCATTCTTGATAGTGACAACTGACGAGCATCCTCTTCTAACACCACCACCACCAGCTGAATATGGACATCATTGTGCCAACAGTTGTAATGAGATTCAAAACAGATTCACATATTATTTTATATGCAGAGTTTCAAATTCTGACGTACTTATCGTTGTACTAGACTCTGGGAGAACTTCCAAATTGAATCCACATATCATTGTTCCAGCTCTGCGAAGACATCCAAGTCCGATTCATTCAACATTGTACCAGCTCTGTCAGCACAATCTGACTCAATTTATGAGTCAGTATATCAATTTCGGTACCTGTACGAGGAAAGCTTGGGCAGATTCTTCTGCTCGAGATTCCAGAAGTAGAAAATTTAGTAGGAGCTATAATGTTATTTCGTTATTTCACCTTTCCGGTCAAACACACTAATGGTGGCTTATCCACCAACAACACCCCCGGCACCAGGTCCGCCGAGATATAAATAGGAGCCCCAGGCAGTTCCACTGGACGGGAACGCCCGATGATCATATCTCGAAGCATCAGAATCGCTAAACGAAGCATTAAAATCGAAGCTATTGCCATTGGTGTCGAGGTAGTACCTAAAGAGCTCAGGTTAGAACATGAGGTTCTTTAGGAGACTTTGAACTTACATGTTATGCATATATCCTGAATTACCAAACCCAGTCTCTGCGAAATCGCCACTTCCCATGTCACTGTTTGTGACGGGTCCTTCACTTTGAGCTATTTCGCCATAGTAGTAGATAGTATCGGATTGATTGGCGAGGGATGCACTACCTTTTGTAGCTGCGCTGAATAAAGAGCCTGGATAGTATCCGATAAATCTGGAATAGGGGAGTCAGCATACCATTGAAAAATTAATCAGATAGAAAATTGTGGTTTCCGTTCGCAATGGTATTTGCGCCTGATTACATACCGATCGATCACCAAGAGCCACCAATTCCCTTCGTAAAGCTGATACTGCATCGTCATATCGTATTGAGTACCATTAATGGTTGAGATAGTCGAGAATGCAGTACCCGGAAAATATGTTGAATCAGTTTGTACCCAGCCAGAGACATCCTGATTCCATCCACCGATATTGTTTCCGGTGCTGGCGTAGCCGTTGGTTGTAAAGTAGGTGAAGATATGCGGTTGAGAAACTTGTGAAGGATAGACTAACCATCCTGCTTCTACCGTTTGCATTCCTGCTGATGTTTGGGCAGTCACAGCTGTCTGGAGCAGCGAGAAGTCGGCAGCGTTGTTGACAAAAGGAGCAAACATGGACATAACCAGATTGCTGCCATGGTTATTTACAACCTGATCCGCATTGACATACCAATGGTCACCAGCGTCTTGTCTTTTTGTTTTACCAGATTTATTTGGTGGCGGCTTCTTTTGACATACGTTTGTCAGATACGTGGCGTTTACTCTTGGAACTGGAACTGTTCCTGCAGGTCCCTTTTTAATGCCTGGCATTTCAAGTTCTGAAACCGGTCTAGCCACCTTCTTGGATGGGTCTTGAGGAAGAGCAGAGGGCAATGGAGGGGCTTTCGCGATTTTGCCTTGGG
This sequence comes from Stipitochalara longipes BDJ, assembly GCA_009732865.1. Taxonomy (NCBI): domain Eukaryota; kingdom Fungi; phylum Ascomycota; class Leotiomycetes; order Helotiales; family Hamatocanthoscyphaceae; genus Stipitochalara; species Stipitochalara longipes. Next base: position 1,508,809 of record ML769346.1, on the reverse strand, counting down.
AGGTGAGCGGGATCCAGTCAAGAGTGTTTGCCTGAGTATGTGTCGTCTCCACCACGTTGTGATTTTGTCTTTTTTTCAGGGCGTGCTCGACGTATTGATTAGGGAATGGAGCCGGTGTTGACAGAGTTTCAGCAAAGAAACCTGCTAACAAGGGCAGGACGAAGAAGGTCTTCAAAGTAACATAAGACATGATGGAGACTATAATATATGGAGCCTCATAGTGGATACCACTTTATCGCCAGCTAAGACCGAAGTTTACGGGGAACGTCTAGGGTTTTATATTCTCGATGATTTCTCTACAGTAACAATCTTAATTCGTTAATCGTCGCCAACCATCCAGCGAGGCGGGGATCCAAGAGTAGAAGGAGTGACGAAGAGGCGTTGCTGAGAGCAGCTCCGAGCATCGCTCTATTCAGATGCGAGATGGCTGCAGGACTATGACTTGCATGCTGCATTAGATGGTGAAGTGGCCTGGGGCCAAGGAAATTTTCGAATTAGCTCGCATACGGCCAGTACGTATTACGGGATTTCACCAAATAGGAGCATTTCAGGATCTGGTCACATTGCTCTCCTATGCATCCCAAAACCAGGTACCCAATAGGATTCACAGGGAAAGTTCGGAGAACTGATGCAGCAAGCAACATGTCCGTGCGTAGTTCGTGTCTTTATTACCAGTACAATCCTTCACAAGAATCAGGTGGACGCCGTAGCTTCGAGGTGGAAAGAAATGACCCTACTTTTACTCTCCTCCAATGGCGGAGAGCAGGCACCCTCGAGAACCACCAACAAATAATTAGATTAGGTGGCATGGTAATTGAATGGCGTATTTAGCTGGTCTAATTTTGTTTGAGCAGGTTGTGGGCACAAATTGGGGGCGCAGCGCGATACTGTAGAGGTTGCATGAACGCACCAAAACGTTGTCATGTGCACTCGGGAAGGGGCGCCCAGGCTGTCTGATACTCTGGGGCAAGTCAGGTCCACACTTGCACAGTACAATGTCGCCATTTAGGAAGGTCGGCCACTGGTGAGAAGAAGTTTAGACCCCGCATTGGAGGCCCTGGATTAGGATTCCGGATAATATTAAGAAGGCGGTGTTGCTTCGCTTGACCAGATCAGAC